>CM038681.1:451087298-451561952 GCA_021605205.1 Aegilops longissima | reverse complement strand
ACACTTATTACATCGTTGTCCACAAGGGAACTTATTACAATAATATGGCTTAAGGCCATCTAATAATAACAGCGGAAGGCTTGGAAGATAAGTGAGTCCATCAACTCCATCGGCATCACCGATTATAGAACCACGACCTAACACCTTACTGTCGTTCTGCGAAGTCTGCAACGTGAAAGTTGCAGCCCGAAACGGACACATGGAATATGCCGGCAATGTAACACATAAGGAGCAATGAAGGAAATAAGCCTATACTACATGCATATATGGCTGGTGGTAAGGCTCTCTGATTACATTTGCATAAAGCTGATTTTTCCCTACATCAAAGGAATAATTTTATTTAACTATCATGGTGGTTGTTAAACATTGAGAATGGTTGACACATCCTCAATCCCAATTAAAAGGTACTCATCAAAACCCAATAACTTTTATTTAGAAGTAACATGTTGAGATTCACATGATATTCAATTACGGATACTCAAAACGTCCATAACCGGGACACGGCTAATCATGATTAGTTTATACACTCTGCAGAGGTTTGCGACTTTTCCCCACAAGACTCGATCGCCTCCGCTTGGTTCTCGTGACTACATGGTGTTTGAGAAACGGATGACCGAGACATAGTCTTTCGAGCGCTAGCACCTTACATGTGGGTAGACCGTACCAACCTACATCCCCTACATCAGCTAGCCTACTCGTAAGAGTTCGACGACTTAGTCAACTATGCGAGCCCATAATTGGCTTGTGGCTGCACACGGAAGTTTCCAGTTTGAATAATCTTATGATCCCTTAGAGCACAGGTGGCGGTCCAAAGAAATACAGTAAGTCTGATAGAAACCAGTGCCTCAATCCACCCAGATGTGTGTTTAGGTTGCCACCTTAGATAAACCATTAATTAACAATCTCACATCTGTCATGGATATTCACTCACCCAATCCACGTCTACTAGCATAGCATGGCATTAACAAGCAAACGTAGAAGTAACTCCCAAGGTTTCATAAGTAAAACAGGTAATAGGTACTACCTCAAATCTACTTCCCAAACCCACAATTTAATTAGATCCTAACCATGCAAGTGTTTGAGGGTTTGATCTAATGCAATAAAACTGGGTAGTAGAAAAGGTATGATCAAGTGTTACTTGCCTTGTCGATGATCCATGAGACCTAGAGATTCAAGTAACAAGCGGCGCACTCCGGTGATCTAACGCAGACAAACAACAAGCATACAATAAGTACTCATCTAATGCACAGGGAAATCTCGAATAAAAGATCTAACCAGAGAGTTCAACTTAAGAACCCTGGTTGCAAAAGAATCGAATCAAATAAGGCATCGAAAATCGAAACTCGAGAGAGAACGACTCGGTTTAGCAATCTGAAACTAGGTCAAAATTTCACAGTAGCAAAACTTTTTGTAAGTAGGTTAGTCGGAACGGCGGTTTCGTTACGAAACTCCAGGCGCTTGAATCACCTGATTCCGATAAACGAGCAAGAAATAAAACAGATTTGAAAATCGGATCGAAAATCGAATTTGAAAAATAACGGATTAAATCCGATTAAAAGAAAACGACGAACGGTTTAAATAACGGACGTTCGTTAACAGAACTAATCCAACGAACACATTCATTGAAGCGAGCGGTTCGGTGAGCGGTCCTCAAGTTATCTGGTAAGATGAGATGGAATCTCTGGCGACGGTCGCCAAGTCCTGAAGTATCGGTGCACTGTACATTCTATGAATGAAAGAAAATCCTCAAATCAGCTCGAATAAAAATGAATTTACAGCGATTTCCGCTGGGTGATTAAAGGAGGCAGATGAACTGGGATAAGAGATGAGATAATATCTCGTTAAATTAGTTACCTTGTCGTCCATGAGAAAGAACCCTCAGTATGGTAGATTCCCCAACCGAGTTGAGCTGGGTCGACCATGAGCAGCGTCGAGAAAATCTATGGCGATAGGCGCCGGCAAGCGGAAGTGGCGAAATGCGGTGGGCTTTGCCGGCAGCCTGGCGGCGGCGGTAGGCGTCGAGCTAAGTGTTTAGCACCGCGATAGGCAGTGCCATGGCATAGACGCGGAGGAGCTTGTGCAGGTGTGAATGGGGAACGTACCGGAGGGGCCGAGGTGGGTGGCGAGCGGGGTGAGGGTTTTTGTGACATGGGGATGGTGAGGGTTTTCTTTTTTCTTTTTTGAATTGGGTGGTGAGGGTTTTCTGTCCCACAAAGAATTTTGGGGGCGACGGTTTGCTAGAGCGAACCGTGTGTGATTGACACAGTAGGCAAAATCATAGTCATTGCACATGGTTCCAATTTTGGGAACCGTGTGTGATTGACGTACTACCTACGTCCTGGTTTATTGGTCCCTCGTTGTAATTTTTTCCAAAATTTGGTGAAATATTTAACATACTCAGACATAGATAATAAGCGTACACGTACATAAGCATAGTTCAACCATAAGTACATAGTTCAACCGTCATTAAGCATACTCAAGCGTACATAGTTCGATCCATCCCACATCTCATCTCACATGTGGCCGGCACGATCCTGAAGCTTCACCAGGTACTCGGCGTACGCGTCGTGCGCCACCCTGCGAGAATACTTCTGCTTGAAGGAGCCAACGGCCCGTCCTCTTGCATGCGCAAGAACACTTAGATACGCGTCATGAATCTTGTGGTTGCAAAATGGGCATCCATAGCCGTTGTTCCAGGTCCTAATACGCCTGTTATGCGTTCCCGCATAAAGCTCCCTCAGGATTCGCCTCTTGTACCTCCTCTGGGCATCTTCATCCTCGTTGTCCACATCGTCGGACAGCACCTATACATATAGTAAAACAAATTTGGCATCAAATCACTGATTACATGTCATGAAGTAGGATTAGGAATTTATGGCTATTTATTTATACATATTCAGAGAATATGGTTTGATTTTTAAGCACAGTCATCTATGTACAGACCAATCTTGAAGAAAATAATGGCACAAACATATGAAGGTCACTCAAAATCAATTGTCAAGTCCTGGCTAGGAATTATTAGCACGAACGCTAACCCTAGTTGGATTACTAGCATAAATCATTTGCACAGATGAAACAACTAATCACTTATCACATGTACCATTCAAACAATCAATACACTACATGGATCTAACGAAACTTACTCAGATTTCATGGATTGTGAGAACATAACCACAAGATTTCTATTCCAAAAAGGGGGAGGCAGGAGTAACCAGAGAAACCCTATGAACTATTTCACACATAAATAGTTGTCCGTCGTTGTCGGAGTCATCGCCGGAGTGGTCGTCGGAGTCGGTGTGGAACTCCGCCTCCGGCTGTGGAAGATCGACGTCGTCGACGATGTCAGGATGCAGCGATAACTCGCCGGCGGTGACGGCAACCTCTGTCTCCATCACCACGCCGTGCTTCGGCGCTTTAGCAGCCCCGGCGTCGCCACTCCCTCTGATGGGACGCTTCGGCGGCATCCTCATACACTGACGGCTTTGAGGACTGAGAGGGGCATCGAGGTTGCAAGCGGAGAGAGAGGATTGTGTGTGCGTAGCAAGGATGGGGGTTGCGGCCGCTCGGGCGCACCCTTAATATGGAGTAGTGGGAGTTGTGGGAGAGAGGCGGGCGGCGGTTAAACCGATGGCTCGCCTCCCGGTGAGCCTGCGCACCGGACTGCTGGCATGCCTACCATAGTTTCACACAGCTACTCGCACGCCTCCCGATGACACTCGCAGCGAGCACGCCTCTGTCAATTCACACACCTGCACACACGCCTCCCGTGCACTGCTGGCGGACTACTCGCATCGTCCGTCAACTCACGCTGCTACACACCACCACACGGGTTCTTGCGGCACGTATATTGTTTTTATTTGGATGATTAATGATGCCGCTTTATTGCTTAACCGAAGCATGGCATGTATCCATTGTTGGTCTAACGCTCATGGTTCGAATAAATAATCCGTTTGGGATATTGGTTCCCAATTATTTATAATCTCCCATTTGTAGTTAGATAAAGATTACATCAAAACAGGTCTCAAATTTGACAAAAAAAAGTACAATGCCACTTTGTATTGGTGTCCATATGACAACACGATAAGTTTCATGAACTTGAGGACTGAGAGGGGCGTCGAGGTTGCAAGCGGAGAGAGAGAGGATTGTGTGTGCGTAGCAAGGATGGGGGTTGCGGCCGCTCGGGCGCACCCTTAATATGGAGTAGTGGGAGTTGTGGGAGAGAGGCGGGCGGCGGTCAAACCGATGGCTCGCCTCCCGGTGAGCCTGCGCACAGGACTGCTGGCATGCCTACCATAGTTTCACACAGCTACTCGCACGCCTCCCAATGACACTCGCATCGAGCACGCCTCTGTCAATTCACACACCTGCACGCACGCCTCCCCGTCAGCCTGCGCGGCGGACTGCTCGCATGCGTCCCGTCAACTCACACCTGCTCGCACGCCACACGGGTTGCGCGGCGGCACGATATTTTTTTTATTTGGATGATTAATGATGCCTCTTTATTGCTTAACCGAAGCATGGCATGTGTCCATTGTTGGTCTACCGCTCACGTTTCGAATAAATAATCCGTTTGGGATATTGGTTCCCAATTATTAATAATCTCCCGTTTGTAATTAGATAAAGATTACATCAAAACTGGTCTCAAATTTGACAAAAAAAGTACAATGCCACTTTGTATTGGTGTCCATATGACAACACGATAAGTTTCATGAACTTCAAATAAGTTTTGGATGTACTAGAATTTAAAAATCAAGATTCTCAATGTTTGAAATTTATTGCACGGGGAGTAAACATGCACCCAGTGAGACACATGTGTTTTTGCAATCCATTTAGGTGCATTTTCACGTGTGCATGTAGCTCAAATTTGATTTTCGCACATTATACCCATAGAAAATCAATCAATCAATGTACTAAAAGGTCTTAATGATCTCTGTGAATTTTCTGAAATTAAAACGTCCCTCCTTTGGTGACATGTATGTTCATCGTGGGATAATTAATTTAACATGCATCTTAGTTGTGGTGGATTCGCGGTGTGTGTGTGGGTGTGTGCGTCTGGGGGTGGCGGGTGGCTCATAGTACACTACGAGTTCTGAGCCACCGTGTGGGTTGGCCGTTTTGTTAGGCAGGCTGGTGCCACATCAGAGTCGTGAAATCGTTATTTAAAATATTACACAACCCTTTCATACATAAATATTTTGGCCACATGCAGTCGATGGTTGTCCTACACGACACTCGATACTCGTGTGTGACGCTTTCTATGGGCCCGCGAGGTCGTCGTCCATCACTTTGACTAACAGCCAGCAGTGAGGTTAATTTGACCAGCAAGTTATAATCTTTTTTGTTTGTGTTATGGTGGTATATAGTACGCGTCGAAGAGGTGGAAGGGACTAGCATATATACTATACGTATGCGTCCGTGAACAAGTACACCTCACTCAGTGTCGGGACTTTTTGGTTACCGAGGCACGTGCCACATCAAAATTGTGAAATTGGTTATTCAAACATCACACAACACCTTTTTGGGCCACATGCATATATATCCTAGCTAGGACAGTCACGTGTGACGCTTCCATCTATGGGCCCACAAGGCCATCGTCGATGCATGCATGCATGCATGCATCACTTTGACCTACATCGGGAGAGGTTAATTAATTTCACCATTGATGAGGATTCTTTTGGGTTGTACATATATTACGGCAGGAGCATATAGTATGCAGTGAAGAGGGGGGAAGAGGACCATCATATGTAGTACGGTTGATATGAACCTCGCTCTATGTGGGTGCATGGTTTACGGTTTTTGAGGCATGTGGCACATCAAAGTTGTGCACTTTGGGTATTCAACATATATATGTTTGGCCCACATGCAAAGCGGTGGTGTTTGTCCTCTCGCACCCACTTAAGAGGTTATCAGCGATATTGATGCTTTCCATCTGTGGGCTCGCTTGGTCCATCACTTCTTTTTGCCTGACAACAAGAGAGGTTAATTTGACTTAGGAGGGGATTATTATTTTTTCTCTGGGATGACATGCATGATACACTTTGAGCACACACATATGCATGTGTATGCATGAATCCCTCCCATCGAGTCGAAGTGGCTAGTACAACGACACCATCATTAACCGATCTCGCTCTGTGTGGGGAGCTAGTGTACGATTTTCGACACACGTGCTAGATCAATGTTGTTTATTCAAAATGCATGCACGCATCACCTCCGTACATATGCATGTAGTGGTTGCCTTCAAACGATACACTCCCTCGCGTGGTTATCGGGGACAAGCCTATATATTCGTGGGCCCGCGTGGACATCCATGATCACCTTCACCAACAACAAGATAGGTTACCATGGCGGATTCTTCATTTGGTTAGTGTTATCGTAGTATAGGTCATGGTGAGATTCAGACCTAATTAAGTTTGAGCGCATATACTATGCACGCATGCATGCATATATGAATCCCCATCGTTGGCTTGAAGTGTGGTGTAAGATACATATGCATCGTCAACCTAACCCTCACTCAGTATGGGGATTTCTAGTTCGAAACCACGGTGCCACATCAAAGTTGTTCATTATTACTCAAAAACACACCTCCCCATACATATGTTTGGGCCACACGCATGCAGTGGCTGTCTTAGGGGACTAGCTACTTGCGTGATTATTGGCGAGCTATCCCATCTCCGGGGTCGCATGGACGGCCATCACTTTGACCAACAACAAGAGAGAGGTTGTACGACCAAGGTGGATTATTCTTGGTCCGTTTTACGTTCCATCTTGGTGAGATATATGCCTCTCTGGCCCACCGAATAAAAGTGTGTGTGGGGGGGGGGGGTTGCTACATCCCACTTTGCTAGGTGAACCTTGGTTGGGGGGCATGCATTCATAGCTTAATTAGGATTCCCTTCGTGGCAACACGAGGGGGGTTGGGGGCTGCTAGCTACTTTGCACTTTGCTAGGTGAACCTCGGTTGGGGGGGAGGGGGCATGCTCATAGCTTAGGATTCCCTTCATGCCGATACGAGGAGGGGTTGCTAGCTACTTTGCACTTTACTAGGTGAACATCGGTTGGGGGGCATGTGCATTCATAGCTTAGGATTCCCTTCGTGCCGACACGAGGGAGGGTGGCTGCTAGCTACTTTGCACTTTGCTAGGGTGAACCTCGGTTGGGGGGGGAGGGTATGCATTCATAGCTTAGCTAGGATTCCCTTCGTGCCGACACGAGGGAGGGGGGCTGCTAGCTACTTTGCACTTTGCTAGGTGAACCTCGGTTGGGGGAGGGGCATGCATTCATAGCTTAGGAATCCCTTCGTGCCGACACGAGGGAGGAGGGCTGCTAGCTCTAATTCACACTTTGCTAGGTGAACCTCGGTTGGTGGGCATGCATTCATAGCTTAGGATTCCCTTCATGCCGACACGAGGGAGGGGGCTGCTAGCTACTTTGCACTTTGCTATGGTGAACCTCGGTTGGGGGGGCATGCATTCATATATAGCTTAAGATTCCCTTCGTGCCGACACGGGGGAGGAGGGGGCTGCTAGCTACTTCACACTTTGCTAGGTGAACCTTGGTTGAGTGGGAGGGGGCATGCATTCATATATAGCTTAGGATTCCCTTCGTGCCGACACGAGGGAGGAGGGGGGCAGCTAGCTACTTCGCACTTTGCTAGGTGAACATCGGTTGAGGGGGAGGGGGCATGCATTCATAGCTTAGGATTCCCTTCGTACCGACACGAGAGGGTGGGAGCAAGCAATTACTGTGTGCTTTACGAGAGAGGTGCCACATCGAAGTTGCATTTGGTATGTGAAAATCAAACCACCCTTTTGATACATAAATTTGTTCCACATGCAAGTGAGTTCGTGTTCCGACCCTCTCCCGCCTCATTTTTCGCCAAATTTATGAACATTAGACAATTAGGATGATGCGACAGACATGGTTCACTCAAACTAACCGTGTGCCACGCCGGTGCACCTGTCGCGCACACATCCGCATAGTACATTGGGCTCCAGGAGGCTCCCCCTCTCAAAAATATCTGCCCTCTTCGAGGGTTTTTCTGTTTCATAACACACGGTTGTTATCTCCGGACCATGTGCGATGTTTCTTGTTCCCAATCCCGCCTGCATTGAAAATATCTGCCCACCTCGAGGGTTTTTATTTTTCATAACACACGGTTGTTATCTCCGGACCGTGTGCGATGCACTATCATCAAAATTTTCAATAGCCCGACATTTCACTCCCGCGTTTGACTCCCGCGTAGTAAAATTTTCAGTACCCACGTCATCTCCTCAAACACCCCGCAATCCCCCTCCACACACACACACACACACACACACACACCAAAACCTCCTCGGGCATGCGCGCGCGCGCGAACACACACCCTCCCTCGCTCGAAACCCTAGCAAAGTCCCTGCCGCCACTGCCGCCGCCGCCGCAAGGCCTCCATTGTCAACATCTGCCGGTTTGCCCGTGCAGCTTACCCACCGATCTCCATACCCAGGCCGCCCTGAGTTTCTTAGATGGTGCCTACCAAATGCCCCCTTTCCCACAGATCCCCATCCCCATCCCCATCCCCCACTCCAGAGCGTCGCAGCCTAAGCCCGCCTACGCTTCCCGTGGAGCTCGAGGAGCAACTGGCCCAAAAGAGGTGTATAGCGGTCTCTTCGCCCGATGTCGTCGAGGAAGCTGACGGCCATTACTGGCGGCAGACACTCAAGCAGCAAGCTAGAGAATGCGGGCATGTCTCGTCCGCCGTCTACGACATCGAGGTCATCGACAGCGACGCCCTGAGGAGGGTTGTGTCACAGGTTAAGTGGCCCACCCCCAACCCCTCGGGTTCAACCGCCGTCGATCTCATCCATGGCCCCGCCGCTGATCTCCTCTGGCCCGCTGTCCACAATTTTCCATTCTACATCGCCATCGAGCCCCTTTTGTCATTTCTGAAGGACATGTTCTGCGACGCTGGCTTGGGATCCACAGCTTCCAAGTCAGACATCGTCGACGGCGACCACAAGAAGGGCACCCTCTCCGACTCTTTCAAGGGGAAAGATCCCATCTGCTCTTCCAAGGGGAAAGCTCCCGTCTGCGACATCGGGGAGGGCACCCTACAGCCGTGCTCTTCCAAGGGGAAGGAGCCCATCTGCAACAACATGGAGCGCATCCAGGGTCTGTGCTCTTCCCACAGGAACGAGCCCATCTGTGACAAGTGAGGAAACCCATGATTTGTTTATTTCAGTTGTTCACAATGTGATGCTCTATATGTGCAATTATTTACTGTGTAGTACATTTCATCAATCCAGTTTTAAACATACCGATAGGAAAGCATATATTTGCTCGCTGTTAAGCCTGTTATAGCTAGCATATGCCTCTTTTAAAGTTTTTTGATTGTTCGGTTGTTTGTAGTTATCATATGTTTAGTTTCAAATGCTATCTTTGGTTGTTTGTAGTATGCCTTTTTTATTCCAGTTATTCACAACATGATGTTCTATATGTGCAAGTATGAACTCTGCAGTTCAATTTCATCAGTACCAGTTTCAACAATACCACTATGAAGGACTACATTTGGTTGCTGCATCTTGTAGTTAACACGCCTTTCCATTTTATTTAACCATAACCATTGTACTTAGACCAGCACAATACCAGTTTGAATGACCATGTTTGCTTATTGTTAAATGTTAGGCTTGTTGCAGTTAGCACACCTTTCCACTTGTTTTGCTTTACTAGCGTGCTTAAACCTGCACACTGAAGCTATATTTTGGAGATAATTTTGTCTGCCATGTGTAATTTTGGTTAATGTTTAGCCTGTTATGCTTAACATGCTTCTTGATGTACCTACACAAGACAATTTTGGGAACGACCGTTATTTTCCATCGAGGTTAGTTTCATCCCATTACTTATATCTGCTCACTGTTCAGGATATCCGTAGCTGGTACCATATAGGCCGGCAGTTGATAAGGGACTAATCGGTGAATCGGACTTTTAACTAAATATATCTACAACCCATTTTTCCTTAGGTTAACTAGGGCCATATGTAATATATCTGAGGCTACATAGCAACATGCACTGTACTTAATGTCTAAGTATGCAATCCTAGGCTACATAGCAACAAGGAAGAGTGTTACATTAATGTTCTAATGATGTCTAGATATACGTAGAAGAGCAGCAGCAACAACACAGCCCTGTTTGGATACTCCACTTAGCTAGAGGTTAGAGTTAGTTTCTAGCTCATTACTAACCCTGAACTAACTCCATCCAAAGAGTTGTTTGGATGGCAGGGTTAGATTGACAATAAATGCACTAGGAGAACTAGCTCCAATTAGCACCTCTTGGGTTGGATACTATTTCTTTTGGGTGGGCTATAGATGCAACTAGCTCAAACTAGCCCTCATGTTTAGATATACTTTAGGGCTATTTGATCCCAAACTAGCTCAAACTAACTGTAACCCATGGATACAACAGCATATAATTTTTAAGAACGAACTAAACTCCTTCCGGCCCATAATATAAGATATTAATTCATCTAATATGTGAGTATATTGGATGTTATAATATACTCCCTCCAGTCCTAAATATTTGTCTTTTTAGAGATTTCAAATGGACTACCACATATAGATGTATATAGACATATTATAAAAGAGTGTTGTACTACATCATTGTGCCATTGCTGTTTAGCTTCTAATATTAACTTGGTGCTTTTAGGTACGTATGTGATTGGTAAAGATCCGTGTTTCGACCCTTTTTGCGTATGGGGCAATGAGATATTGATGAACCAGCATCAAGTCAGGAAGCTGATAAAGATTGTTAGTAAAATGGGTCCAAAATGGCAATGAAACTATTTGTTTACACTTTATCCAAGACAACAGCGAACTGCAGGATGGTAAGTAAGAACTCTGCAGCCTTGTTTTTACTGCCCATAATGAGTTGCGTTAGATGAAAATGTCTGAAATCTTATTCCTTTGCAGTGGTTGCCAAAGTAGTTTACTCAAGATTACCTCTCAAACTACATGATTGGTGGGCATGCAAAGGTTAAAGTATTTCTACCAGAACACGATGATTATCTAGATGTTTTCATGAAGACCGAGAAGTATGGGCGGTCAGCCATCACAAGGGGTTGGACTAGAGTCGTGCGTGCCTACTGCATAGAGGAGGGCACAATATGGGCATTCCGCTTCACCTTGTTTAGCAACCAGAATATATTTCGCCTCTTTCTTTACCGCCTTTAATAGTACAATTATACAACTGTGGTTCATCATTCTTTATTTGGTTCTTATGTAATTCTTGAACATATGTACCTATGAATCGAATAATGCATTGGTTGTTTGAACCTGATGGATATGAATAAAGTTGTAGCATACATTCAAATTCAAATCCAAATCCGGTACAATTTGGAAAAGCAGCAATTAAATTACGGTGAAATTATGATCTCTAGGTTGTTACGGCACACACGGTTGGTAAAACACAAACGTTTGCGATATGCACCATAGTCCGAGATGGTTCATAGAGAGGAAATGTGTGCAAGCATGCACACAATTGCCATTTTCAAAGCGTGTGCGATGTTAGACAATATCACAAACAGTGCGGGCAAACTAAACGTTTGTGTTAGTTGCCTTATCATACATGATTCGCAACCATGAACTGTTTCTGATGAAGTATGCATCGTAAACGTTGCACCACAGAATAGCGTGTGCGATAGTTGTCGTGTAAGACGATGTTACGATGGTCCGACGTTTCGTAATCCTGTCCGACACTCGTACGACGATTAACTAATCTTCTTAACGGTGAACCATTTGTGATGGGCTGCGCATCATACACGTTCTATAACAGTGAACCATGATGGGCCGCGCATCGTAAACATAGCATCACAGAATACCGATTGCGATAGTAATGCGAGAAGAAACGAGTAGGAGTATTGTAGGGCCCCTATCCCTGATGGTTTCTGGGTCGTGTGGGAAGGACCCCCCTATCACCAACACTCACTTGGCGACAGTTCCAAATGCTGTCGCGGAAAGGGGTTTTAAACCGTTTGTTTAGGACCGACGCGCACCAGCGTGGCTAGTCGCAAGTTGGAGCACTATTTCCAAGAGCACCCAATCACTGTAGTGAGCTCAGCTCCTTTGGGAGATATCATCCAGAACACA
The DNA here is from genome assembly GCA_021605205.1 of Aegilops longissima. Classification (NCBI taxonomy): domain Eukaryota; kingdom Viridiplantae; phylum Streptophyta; class Magnoliopsida; order Poales; family Poaceae; genus Aegilops; species Aegilops longissima. The sequence goes on along the minus strand of CM038681.1, from coordinate 451,549,833 downwards.
AAAGCCAAAGGTTGGGTTGGTAAGCGGGAAATTGAGCTTGGGCCACATCATATGAAATACATGCCCCGAACAACCATCAAGTTTGAAGCACCAATGGATTTCTGCTACTTCTTGAGCTTGTGTTGATTTTTCCCTTGAAGAGGAAAGGGTGATGCAACAAAGTAGAGATAAGTATTTCCCTCAGTTAAGAACTAAGGTATCAATCCAGTACGAGGAACACACAAGTCCCCAATCGATGCACCTGCACAAACTAACAAACACTTGCACACAACGCGAAAAAGGGGTTGTCAATCCATTCACGGTTACTAGCAAGAGTGAGATCTGGTAGTGATAGATATAAAAGATATATAAAAGTGCAAAATAAAGTAAAGGTAAATAAATTGCAACAAGGTATTTTTGGTTTTATAGATCTGAAAACAACATGATAGGAAATAGACCTGGGGGCCATAGGTTTCACTAGAGGCTTCTCTCTTGAAACAAACATACAGCGGGTAAACAAATTACAATTGAGCAATTGATAGAAAAGTGCGTAGTTATGACAAAATTTAAGGAAATGATCATGAATATAGGCATCACGCCCGTGACAAATAGACCGACTCCTATCGGCATCTACTACTATTACTCCACACATCGACCGCTATCCAGCATGCATCAAGTGTATTAAGTTAACAAGAACGGAGTAACGCCTTAAGCAAGATGGCATGATGTATAGGGATAGATCCAATTAATATGGTATAAACTCCATATTTTTATCCTTAATGGCAACAATATAAATAAGTGCCTTGCTACCCCAACTGTCACTGGGTCAGGACACCGCAAGATTGAACCCATCACAAAGCACCTCTCCCATTGCAAGAAAAATCAATCTAATTGGCCAAACCAACTCAATAGATCAGAGAGAAATACAAAGCTATCTTGACCATGCATAAAGAGTTCAGATAAGACTCAAATAATACTCTTAGACAACCTGATCATCAATCCACAATTCATCGGATCTCAATAAGCGCACCACAAAAGAAGATTACATTGGATAGAACTCCAAGAACATCGAGGAGAACATAGTATTGAAGATCAAAGACAGAGAAGAAGCCATCTAGCTACTAGCTATGGACCCGTAGGTCTGTGGTAAACCACTCACACATCATCGGAAGGGTAGCAAGGTTGTTGTAGAGGCCCTCCGTGATCAAATCCACCTCCGGCAGAGTGCCAGAAAAGGCCCAAAGATGGGATCTCACGAGAACAGAAGTTTGCGGCGGCGGAAAAGTATTTTTGGTGTGCCCTCTGGTATATGGGGAATATTTGGGTATTTATAGAGCTGAGATTAAGGTTAGAGGAGCCATGGGGGGGGCACAAGCTCATACCCCCCCCTAGGATGCGTCGGGTGAGCTTGTCACTCACGTGTGGATCTTTTCGTCTCCTCTCGAAGCTTCCTGGGTGTCTTCTGGTCTGAGAAAAATCGTCAAAAAGTTTTGTTCCGTTTGGTATTGATTTTTTGTAAAAGATAAAAACAAGGAAAAATCAGCAACTGGTACTAGGCACTAGGTTAATAAGTTAGTCCCAAAAAATGATATAAAGTAGCACCATAATGCATATAAAACATCCAAGATGGATAATATAATAGCATGCAACAATAAAAAATTATAGATACATTGGATACGTATCAATTTCATTAACGACTGGACTGAGCTTCGGATTCCAGAAGAGAAGCCAGACAACAGATAACTGGACAATCCACTTTTATGGATCCAGGCAATTGGAAGGCTTGGGGGCAGGGGTTATCTTATCTTTCCCTCGAGGTTACAATTTTTTTATGTTCTAAGGATTATGTTTCCTTGTACTAACAACGCAGCTGAATATGAGGCCCTCCTTCATGGTCTCCGTATGCCTAAGGAGATGAATCTTAGCCGGGTCTGGTGCCTCGGTGACTCCGATCTAGTTGCTCAACAAGTTTCTGGCAAGTGGAATTCTAAGGACCCCCTCATGGCAGCTTATCGACATGCACTGAATAATATTGCAGGACACTTTAAAGGATATCAAATGGATCATATAGATCGGCGGCTTAATGAGGTGGATGATTCCCTCTCTCAACTTGGCTCTTACCGTAAGCCCCCCCTCCCCCCAATTTGTTCTTGGATGTTCTAAATAATCCTTCCGTTAAATTACCTTCCGAGGAAGATCTTGTTGTGCCTGACCTAGAGGCACATTTAGTGATGGCTCTTCGGGATACTCCAGATTGGACGATACCTTATCTGACTTATTTAACTCGAGACGAGCTCCTTGAGGATGAACTTAACGCTCGTCAGAACGTTCGGCGCTCTAAATCCATGACTATTGTCAATGGCGAGTTACATTGGAGAAGCATCACTGGTGTTTTTCAACGATGTGTGTCCCCTGATGAAGGGCGCGAGATACTCAACAAAATTCACTCTGGAGATTTTGGTCATCATGCCTACTCAAGATCACTAGTTGCAAAGGCTTTCCGTCATGGGCTTTACTGGCTTACGGCTCATGCAGATGCTGAAGAAATAGTGTGCAAATGTGATGGTTGATGATACGTCTCCAACGTATCTATAATTTTTTATTATTCCATGCTATTATATTATCTATTTTGGTTGTTCTATATGCATTAATATGCTATTTCATATTATTTTTGGGACTAACCTATTAACCTAGAGCCCAGTGCTAGTTTCTATTTTTTCCTTGTTTTTGAGTTTCACAGAAAAGGAATACTAAACGGAGTCCAAACGGAATAAAACTTTCACGATGATTTTTCTTGGACCAGAAGACACACGAAGAACTTGGAGTCCAAGTCAGAAACCCTTGGAGTAGACGACAAGCGAGGGGGCGTGCCCTAGGGGGCGCCCCTAGGGCTTGTGGCCTCCCCCAAAGACCCCCTGACCTACTTCTTCCTCCTATATATTCACATAAATTCCAAAACCCTCAGAGGCATCCACGAAAACACTTTTCCACTGCCCCAACCTTCTATACCCATGAGATCCCATGTTGGGACCTTTTCCGGCACCCTGCCGGAGGGGGATTCCATCACAGAGGGCTTCTATGTCAACCCTATTGGCCTTCTGATGAAGCGTGAGTAGTTTACCACCGACCTACGGGTCCATAGCTAGTAGCTAGATGGCTTGTTATCCGTCTTTGCTTCGCAATACCATGTTCTCCTTGATGTTCTTGGAGATCTATCCGATGTAATCTTCTTTTGCGGTGTGTTTGTCGAGATCCGATGAATTGTAGATTTATGATCATCTTATCTATGAATGTTATTTGAATCTTCTCTAAATTTTTATATTCATGATTTGGTATCTTTGTGTTTCTCTTCGAATTATTGGTTTAGTTTGGCCAACTAGATTGGTTTTTCTTGCAATGGGAGAGGTGCTTAGCTTTGGGTTCAGACTTGTGTGATTTCACACAGTTACATAGTAGGGGTAGCGAGACACGTATTGCTTTGTTGCCATCGCGGATAACAAGATGGGGTTTTCATCATATTGCTTGATTTTATCCTACTACATCATGTCATTTTACTTAATGCGTTACTCTGTTCTTATGAACTTAATACTCTAGATGCAGGCAGGAGTCGGTCGATGTGTGGAGTAATAGTAGTAGATGTAGGCAGGAGTCGGTCTACTTGATACAGACGTGATGCCTATATTGCATAATCATTGCCTTGGATATCGTCATAACTTTGCACTTTTCTATCAATTGCGCGACAGTAATTTGTTTACCCGCCGTATTATTTTCCTTCAAGAGAGAAGCCTCTAGTGAAACCTATGGCCCCCGGGTCTATTTTCCTCATTATATTTTCAGATCTATATATTAAAAATACCAAAAATACCTTGCTGCAATTTATTTACTTTTACGTTTTAGTAATCTTTTACATCTACTCTTTCAGATCTCACCTTTGCAAGTGACTGTGAAGGGATTGACAACCCCTTTATCGCGTTGGGTGCAAGTGTTTGATTGTTTGTGTAGGTGCATCTATTGGGGACTTGTGCATTTATCCTACTGGATTGATACCTTGGTTCTTAGCTGAGGGAAATACCTATCTCTACTGTGCTGCATCACCCTTTCCTCTTCAAGGGAAAAACCAACGCAAGCTCAAGAAGTAGCAGTTGCCAGAAATTCGCTCGCCAGGATCATGTGCCGGCTCAAGAGCTTCAGATGATTCCAATCACTTGGCCTTTTGCAGTCTGGGGGCTTGATATGGTTGGTCCGTTCAAATGCTTTAAGGACAAGAAAACTCATCTTCTGGTTGTTGTGGACAAATTCACAAAGTGGGTTAAAGCAGAGCCAGTCAGCAATTGTGATCCACCAACAACAGTCAAGTTCCTAAAAAATTTGATTTTTCGCTTTGGTTATCCGCACATCATCATCACTGATAATGGAACTAACTTGTCCAAGGGAGATATGAAGAAGTTTGGCAACAAGAGCACATCCGGCTTGATGTCGCCTCAGTAGCACATCCTCAGTCCAATGGCCAAGCAGAACGTGTTAACCAGGAAATTTTACGAGGCATCAAGCCAAGACTTATGGTCCCTCTTGAGCGCACTCTGGGTTGTTTGGTTGAAGAGCTGCCATCAGTTCTATAGAGCATACGGACTACACCCAATAGATCAACGGGCTACACGCCTTTCTTCATGGTTTATGGAGCCGAAGTTGTGCTACCCAGTGATATTCGTCATAATTCTCCCAGAGTTGCAGCTTATGTTGAAGTAGATAATGTGCAGGCTCGACAAGACTCTCTAGATGCTCTGGAAGAAGAACGAGACTTTGCGGCAGCAAGATCGACAATATATCAACAAGACCTACGTTGCTATCATAGTCGTGGAGTTCGCAGCCGTACTTTCCAGGAGGGCGACTTAGTGCTCTGACTCATACAAGATCAAACCGACAAGCATAAGCTATCACCTTCATGGGAAGGGCCTTTTGTCATCAGCAAGAATCTCCACAATGGGTCTTATTATTTGGTTGACATACGAGAACATGGTAAGTCTCGTACTTCTGAGGAAGAGACCAACAGGCCTTGGAACATTGCTCATCTTCGGCCTTACTACACTTAGAACCATCAGTTCTATCTCATTGTACATACCTATGTGTATATATCTTTTTATGGTCATTATAATAAAGCTGGCATCTCTGAAACTCGGGGCTTTTGTCGTTTCGTCCCATATATTATGCATGAGTCTTTATTTTTTGATTATAGGTCAATTGGGGGCTTCCAACTCATCGAGTTTAGCTATTAACATCCCTCTTGACCCGGCATATGCCATTATAAATATTGGTTAAACCTGCCTGTTTGCTTGATGCTCATCCACCAAGATGACCCGGCGTACTATTGATAGTCAATCTATTATGACCCTGAACTTGTGATGCCTACTACGCAACCTTCTTCTTGTAGATGTTGTTGGGCCTCCAAGTGCAGAGGTTTGTAGGACAGTAGCAAATTTCCCTCAAGTGGATGACCTAAGGTTTATCAATCCGTGGGAGGCGTAGGATGAAGATGGTCTCTCTCAAGCAACCCTGCAACCAAATAACAAAGAGTCTCTTGTGTCCCCAACACACCCAATACAATGGTAAATTGTACAGGTGCACTAGTTCAGCGAAGAGATGGTGATACAAGTGCAATATGGATGGTAGATAAAGGTTTTAGTAATCTGAATATATAAAAACAGCAAGGTAACAAGTAATAAAAGTGAGCGGAAACGGTATTGCAATGCTAGGAAACAAGGCCTAGGGTTCATGCTTTCACTAGTGCAAGTTCTCTCAACAATAATAACATAATTGGATCATATAACTATCCCTCAACATGCAACAAAGAGTCACTCCAAAGTCACTAATAGCGGGAACAAACGAAGAGATTATGGTAGGGTACGAAACCACCTCAAAGTTATTCTTTCCGATCAATCCATTGGGCTATTCCTATAAGTGTCACAAACAGCTCTAGAGTTCGTAGTAAAATAACACCTTAAGACACACATAAACGAAAACCCTAATGTCACCTAGATACTCCAATGTCACCTCAAGTATCCATGGGTATGATTATATGATATGCATCACACAATCTCAGATTCATCTATTCAACCAACACATAGAACCTCAAAGTGTGCCCCAAAGTTTCTACCAGAGAGTCAAGACGAAAACGTGTGCCAACCCCTATGCATAGGTTCATGGGCGGAACCCGCAAGTTGATCACCAAAACATACATCAAGTGAAAAATAGAATAACCCATTGTCACCACAGTTATCCCACGCAAGACATACATCAAGTGTTCTCAAATCATTAAAGACTCAATCCGATAAGATAACTTCAAACGGAAAACTCAATCCATTACAAGAGAGTAGAGGGGGAGAAACATCATAAGATCCAACTATAATAGCAAAGCTCGTGATACATCATGATCTTGCCAAATCAAGAACACGGGAGAGGGAGAGAGAGAGATCAAACACATAGCTACTGGTACATACCCTCAGCCCCGAGGGTGAACTACTCCCTCCTCGTCATGGAGAGCACCGGGATGATGAAGATGGCCACCGGTGAGGGATCCCCCCTCGGGGTGCCTAACAGGGTCCCAATTGGTTTTTGGTGGCTACAGAGGCTTGCGGCGGTGGAACTCCTGATCTATTATGTTCCCGGATGGTTTTAGGGTATATGGATATATATAGGCGGAAGAAATACGTCAGGGGAGCCACGAGGGGCCCACGAGGGTGGAGGGCGCGGCCCCTGCCTCATGCCTCCTTCGTTGCTTTCCTAACGTGCACTCCAAATCCCCCGGATTGTTTTCTTTGCAAAAAAACATCTCCAGAAGGTTTCATTCCATTTCGACTCCGTTTGATATTCCTTTTCTTCGAAACACTGAAACAAGGGAAAAAACAGGAACTGGCACTGGGCTCTGGGTTAATAGGTTAGTCCCAAAAGTAATATAAAAGTGCATAATAAAGCCCATAAAACATCCAAGATGGAAAATATAATAGCATGGAACAATAAATTATAGATACGTTGGAGACATATCGGCACCTCCAAGCTTAATTCCTGCTCGTCCTCGAGTAGGTAAATGATAAAAACAAATTTTTTGATGTGGAATGCTACTTGGCATAATTTCAATGTAATTCTTCTTAATTGTGGTATGAACATTCAGATCCGAAAGATTCATGATAAAAGTTCATATTGACATAAAAGTAATAATACTTCAAGCATACTAACTAAGCAATTATGTCCTCTCGAAATAACATGGCCAAAGAAAGTTCATCCCTACAAAATCATATAGTTTGGTCATGTTCCATTTTCGTCACACAAGAATGCTCTCATCATGCACAACCCCGATGACAAGCCAAGCAATTGTTTCATACTTTACTAATCTCAAACTTTTTCAACCTTCACGCAATACATGAGCGTGAGCCATGGATATAGCACTATGGGTATGCGCATGCTCCTAGGGGATAGATTGGTAGGAAAAGACCATCGCTCGCCCCCGACCGCCACTCATATGGAGGACAATCAAAGAACACCTCATGTTTCAAATTTGTTACATAACATTTACCGTACGTGCATGCTACGGGACTTGCAAACTTCAACACAAGTATTTCTCAAATTCACAACTACTCAACTAGCACAACTTTGATATCACTACCTCCAAATCTCAAAACAATCATCAAGCATCAAACTTCTCTTAGTATTCAACACACTCATAAGAAAGTTTTTACTAATCTTGAATACCTAGCATATTAGGATTATTTAAGAAAATTACCATGCTATTTAAGACTCTCAAAATAATCTAAGTGAAGCATGAGAGATCAATAGTTTCTATAAAACAAATCCACCACTGTGCTCTAGAAGATATAAGTGAAGTACTAGAGCAAAAACTATATAACTCAAAAGATATAAGCGAAGCACATAGAGTATTCTAATAATTTCCGAATCATGTGTGTCTCTCTCATTTAATAATTTAAGATCTTGGTACTTTATTCAAACAGCAAGCAAAGATAAAGAAAATAAAATGACGCTCCAAGCAAAACACATATCATGTGGTGAATAAAAATATAGCTCCAAGTAAAGTTACCGATGAACGAAGACGAAAGAGGGGATGCCATCCGGGGCATCACCAAGCTTAGGCTCTTGGTTGTCCTTGAATATTACCTTGGGGTGCCTTGGGCATCCCCAAGCTTAGGCTCTTGCCACTCCGTATTCCATAGTCCATCGAATCTTTACCCAAAACTTGAAAACTTCACAACACAAAACTCAACAGAAAACTCGTGAGCTCCGTTAGCGAAAGAAAACAAAACATCACTTCAAGCTACTGTAATGAACTCATTCTTTATTTGTATTGGTGTTAAACCTACTGTATTCCAACTTCTCTATGGTTTATAAACTATTTTACTAGCCATAGATTCATCAAAATAAGCAAACAACACACGAAAAACAGAATCTTTCAAAAATAGAACAGTCTGTAGTAATCTGTATCAAACGTATACTTCTGGAACTGAAACAATTCTAAAATAAATTGGTGGACCTGAGGAATTTGTCTAGTAATCATTTGCAAAAATAATCAACTAAATAGCACTCTCCAGTAAAATTTTTTTGGCTAATCTCGTGAGCGCTAAAGTTTCTTTTTTTTTACAACATGATCATAAAGACTACACCCAAGTCTTCCCAAAGGTTCTACTTGGCACAAACACTAACTAAAACACAAAAACACATCTAAACAGAAGCTAGATGGATTATTTATTCCTAAACAGAACCAAAAAGCAAGAAACTAAAATAAAATTGGGTTGCCTCCCAACAAGCACTATCGTTTAATGCCCCTAGCTAGGCATGATGATTTCGATGATGCTCACAAAAAGATAAGAATTGAAACATAAAGAGAGCATCATGAAGAATATGACTAGCACATTTAAGTCTAACCCACTTCCTATGCATAGGGATTTTGTGAGCAAACAACTTATGGGAACAATAATCAACTATCATAGGAAGGCAGAACAAGCATAACTTCAAAACTTTAAGCACATAGAGAGGAAACTTGATATTATTGAAATTCCTACAAGCATATGTTCCTCCCTCATAATAATTTTCAGTAGCATAATGAATGAATTCAACAATATAACCAGCATCTAAAGCATTCTTTTCATGATCTACAAGCATAGGAATTTTATTACTCTCCACATAAGCAAAATTCTTCTCATTCGGAATAGTGGGAGTATCATAAGAGACATGAATACTATAAATTGTTTCAACATTAAAATAGTAATGTTCAGAAAAAGGGTAATCATAATCATGACAAGTTTTATAAATATAATCAGCACTACTTTTTATAGCATAACTTTCGTCACAATAATCATCATAAGTAGCAACTTTTTTCTCATCATAATCAATTGAAACCTCTTCCAAAATAGTGGATTCATCACTAAATAAAGTCATCACCTCTCCAAATCCACTTTCATAAATATTATAAGATTCAACATCCTCCAAAATAGCGGGATCATTACTTCCTAAAGTTGACACTCTTCCAAACCCACTTTCATAAATATAATCGTCATAGGTAGAAGGCATGCTATCATCATAATAAATTTGCATATCAAAACTTGGGAGACTAAAAATATCATCTTCATTAAACATAGCATCCCTGTCGGTATCAAAACCGGCGGATCTCGGGTAGGGGGTCCCGAACTGTGCGTCTAGGCAGATGGTAACAGGAGACAAGGGACATGATGTTTTTACAAAGGTTCAGGCCCTCTCGATGGAGGTAATACCCTACTCCTGCTTGATTAATATTGATGATATGGGTAGTACAATAGTAGATCTACCACGAGATCAGAGAGGCTAAACCCTAGAAGCTAGCCTATGGTATGATTGTTGTTCGTCCTACGGACTAAAACCCTTCGGTTTATATAGACACCGAATAGGGTTAGGGTTACACAGAGTCGGTTACAATGGTAGGAAATCTACATATCCGTATCGCCAAGCTTGCCTTCCACGCCAAGGAAAGTCCTATCCGGACAAGGGACGAAGTCTTCAATCTTGTATCTTCATAGTCCAGGAGTCCGGCCAAAGATGATAGTTCCGCTATCCGGACACCCCCTAGTCCAGGACTCCCTCAGTAGCCCCTGAACCAAGCTTCGATGACGACGAGTCTGGCGCGCATATTGTCTTCGGCATTGCAAGGCGGGTTCCTCCTCCAAATACTTAGAAGGTTTTGAACACAAGGATAGTGTCCGGCTCTGCAAAACAAGTTCCACATACCATCGTAGAGAGAATAATTTTTGCACAGATCTACTGACGTATTCCGCGGCGTGACATCACACCACGGCCAAGCGTTTATTTGAATCATTTTTTTACTGGCCCACCTCAGCGCGTTTAGCGAGGCGGTTTCCTTGGCACGTCTTATCAAAGCGTAGATCGTGCCCCCTTATTCCGGGATTCTCATCAATACGAACGTGGGTAACCCAACCGTGCCCGTTGGCACGCCTCCTCTATCGAAGGCGAGTCCCAATCGACCACGAGGAGGGATCTTGGTATTCAACCTCTTTATAATGAGACCAAGGCCCTCTTCTTTTTTCCACCCTCCATCGAATTCGCCTCGCGCTTCGAGTTCTAACACCCAAGGCTTCAGATTTAGGCGCTTCGGACCTTCGACGATGTCCGGCTCCGACCAGCTCGGCCGATGGATGTCTTCTTCCGTCACAGAAGAAGATGTGCAAAAGCTGCGAGACGCCAGGTATCTAATCAGCGAGATTTCGCATAGGCTGCCTGCTCCAGGGCAGGTCATTCCCACTCCCGAGCCCGGCGAGAGCGTGGTGTTCGCTTCTCACTTCCTTCGGGGTTTAGGCTTCCCGACGGACCCCTTTGTGCGGGGGCTCATGTTTTATTATGGGCTGGATTTCCATGACTTGAATCCGGAGTCCATCCTCCATATCTCGTCATTCATTGTCGTATGTGAAGCCTTCCTCCATATTACCCCTCACTTTGGATTGTGGCTCAAGACCTTCAAGGTGGAGCCGAAGATGATCGAGGGGCAACAAGCAGAGTGCGGAGGGGCGGTCATAAGCAAGTGTGCTGATGCTCCGTGGCCCGAGGGCTCTTTTAAAGAGGAGCTTGGTTTGTGGCAACGGGAGTGGTTTTATATCACCGCTCCCAGGGGCACCAAATGGGTGGCGCCACCCGCCTTCCGCTCAGGTCCACCACGGTGGCTGGCATCATGGGTCAACTGGGGGCTCGACTGGGGGCCGTCCAAGGACGTTCCTCTGTTGCAGGGCCGTATTCGAGACCTCCAAGAAAGAGAGATCAATCTGGTCGTGGCGGCGCAGGTTATGCTGATTCGGCGCCTTCTGCCCTGCAAACGTCGCCCCTTCGTCTGTGGGAGTTTAATCCGGAGGGACCACGAGCTCTCCAACATTTTATGGGTGCGACGCCCAAGGAGATGTACAAACTGTTCTTCGGATCACAAGAGAAGTGTCCGGACTTGACCGAGGACGCAGGTCTAAGCTGCAATCACCCAGATACTCAAGTAAGTAACCCTGTAACCGGACAGGCTGTTCATTCATTTATCATATATATGCCCTTTAAGGGAGCCGCTTGAACAGGAGTGGATAGCCAAGGCAAAGTTGATAAGGTGTCCGCTCCTCTCCAGAGACCACGCTGGATCCCATGTCACTAAGATGTTGAAGGCCGCGCTTTTAAAGAAGGCGAAGGGGGAGCAGGAAGCAACCGCCTCTGCAAGGAGGCTTTCAAGGAAGAGGGATTAGGGATCCTCCTCCAAGGGGAGAAGAGGACCGCTCAAGACCCGAAGCCAAGGCCTCAAACGGGAAAGAAGTCTTCATCGAAAGTCCGCGCCGGGAAGTACCCCAGCCGCACTATTTCCCCAAGGATCAGCCCTCCAATGAGCCGTAAGTAAAAAGAAGGGGTCCTGTGAATAAAGGACATCCTCAGATTTATTTCTAAAGATAACCAAATTGTACCTTGTAGTTCGGATCTCAGTCCTTCTCAGCAGAGCTCGTCTTGGGGATCTTCGTCCGGAGATGATAGAGAGCGAACGCCCACCTATCGCGCTTTCGTGCGGCGGGCGACACTTGAAGTGTCGCCATGGAGAGTTTCCCAGTCCGCGGGCCGGACGGTCCAGCGCCAATCGGCGCGTCGGTCGTTGGAGCTGAAGGACCTGCTCGGGCGAAGCGATGTCTCGAGAATATCACCGCGCGCTAATGGCTACAGAATTGAAAGAATTGCATCCGCCGAGAGCGGATTGCATGAGGCCGCCAAGTTTATCGACGGGTTTGAGGTACGAAAAAATGATGTACCTTCCGACGCTTATGCATATAGAATGCGCCTCAGATACATAGTAGCCCACGAGACTCGGTATGCTGTCACAACCGACAGCATGCCGAGGATCATAATCTCGATACTAACATGTCGCCGTTCCTATGTAGGTGGCGGGCATCCGTGGCTAGCGGATCGATGAATTTGCCGAACTAAAGCGGCAACTTGACGAGGCGGATGCGACATCGCGCTGGTCAATAAACGGTTTGACGAGTCACAAGGTATGCGACTTCTCCGCGACACCGGTAAGGGAGCTTGACGCCCATGCCTTACTACTTGTATGCTTTGATGCGACGGTGCCGCTGCTGTGGAGAGGCTGGCGGCGAACTTGCCCGAGCTAAAGAGCAAGCCCGAAGAGTAATGCGTCGCTTTAAAGGCGGCGAAGAGCTGAAAGTCGAACAGGCTGCTCACCGCCAAGTAAAGAGGAAATGGCCGATTCGCCCTCAAACTGAAGAATACTACCGACCGCTGCGAGGTTCTTGAAAAGAACGCTGCGGAACAAGAGGACTGAAAAGGCCACCGCCAATCCAAGGATGCCTGCTACGCTATGAGAGCTGCCAAGGAGGAGCTGAGTCGCCGGGATATTGCGGCCGGAAAACCGCTTCGCCTGCGGAGGAAATATACGGATCCGGTATGCTCGGTTGGACAAGCTGTGGAGTTCGGAGGATGCTTATCTCGACTTATCGGCGAAGCGCCGGACCCGATTGAGCACTTTCGAGGCCGAAGGGGCCTGAAGGAAGAGCTATTTTGGTCGCAATTCCATAGTCCGGGCGTCCTCTTCCATTGACCGATCGGTTGGCGAATGGGCCGAGCTGAATCGATTATCCGGACTTGCCATGAAGCATGTCATGACTCATTTGTGGCCAGGCGGACCCCAGCCGAAGAGTTATTTTGGCTTAGTGCAGCAGTTCCTGGGTGCGGTACCGCGTATCGACGCAATGAAGCGGTCGGCGTGTATTGAGGGGGCGCTGATGGCTCTTGCCCGTGTCAAGGTATACTGGGCTGAGATGAAGGCCACCGATATTGCGTCCCCAGATTCGGAGGGCAGCCGAGTACCAGTCGAGCGCTATTTTGAGGAAGTTCTTCCGGGCGCTCGTTTAATAGAGACGCGGTGCTCGAAGGATGTTATGTGTGAATGACATGTATAATTTTATGAAACAATGTTTCAATTTAATGTAAGAGCTTTTTATACTTGTGCCTTCAAGTAGCAAACTACCTCCTGTGCGGCCATTGATGTATATATGTATATAACCTGAAAGATGGCAGTCTTCGGCTTCAGCCCCCACGCACATAGTGCGGGGGTGTTTGCAAAGAAGTCGCGCTTTCACACTTAATCCAACGTATTGGTCCTATAAAGGAGGTGGTAGCGTAGCAAACTAGGCAACTGGACTATAATGCTTTATCACTTTCACTTAGCCATAGGAGTTCGATGGTGGGGCTACTATATACCCCCTGGGGGCACCGCACTCTCCCGAATTTGGGGTGAGTATGTGCCTGACCGGAAAATGGTCCTTCGTTAATGCGGAGGAATTCTAAACATTCTGGTGAGTCATCGAGTGGTTGACCAGTCTCTCGCTATATCATGACAGTCGGTTTCGGCTTTCATCGAGGTGCGCTACCGGCCGAACCGGGCACAATCGCAGTAGTTCTCCTGGTGCCGCGTTAGCCGATAGAACGGAACGTAAGGCAGCAAAACACAGGAGCCGGGCAAACCCAACATTTGACCAAAGACATGATTCGGAGCTGATGCATATAAGGCCTAACTCGAGACGCCGAACACTCCCTAAGGTATTCGGTCTTTTATAAAGCGGGCCGAACAATGCCCTTGGTAACAAGCCCCTGGTGTCCAGGTACGTGCAAACTTCTGACGCGGCCGATGCCAAAACGCCAGCCTCCTCCTCGGTTATAATAAGAGACCGGGGGATGAGTAACAACAAGAGACAGTGAAAAAGGTTTACGCAGGGTCTTAATCTGAAAAGAATCCTTGCAACGGGTCCCTGCTGCACGCCTGCTACCGTGTTCCGCAGTGTGCAGATCTCGACGGGTATAGCACGACATTCATCTACAAAAGAGAGGAACTTAGTTTGAAAAAGATCGTGCTAAAATGTAATTGGAAATAAAATAGAGTATGATGAGTAAAATTGAGCTTTATTGTCTCTTGTTATACATGCGTGGAGCCCCTTGTAAGGGGAGTACGCGGCTAGTAAGCATCATGTTTATTTATGCCGGACTCGCCTAACCGTGTCCGGGGTCTGAACGACCTGCTTTAGACGATTTTGGCCAGCAAGGCCGTATTAGTGTGAGGCTGTTAAGGCAGTCTCACATTCTTTCCTTGAGGGACACGCGCAGCTACCCTTTAATGAAATGATGCCTCGTGGACCGAGCATTTTAAGTTTAAGAGATGCATAATGCGGTATTGCGTTAAAGCGGGTGTCGGTGTCAAAACCGGCGGATCTCGGGTAGGGGGTCCCGAACTGTGCGTCTAGGCGGATGGTAACAGGAGACAAGGGACACGATGTTTTTACCCAGGTTCGGGCCCTCTCGATGGAGGTAATACCCTACTCCTGCTTGATTAATATTGATGATATGGGTAGTACAAGAGTAGATCTACCACGAGATCAAGGAGGCTAAACCCTAGAAGCTAGCCTATGGTATGATTGTTGTTCGTCCTACAGACTAAAACCCTCCGGTTTATATAGACGCCGGATAGGTTAGGGTTACACAGAGTCGGTTACGATGGTAGGAGATCTACATATCCGTATCGCCAAGCTAGCCTTCCACGCCAAGGAAAGTCCCATCCGGACACGGGACGAAGTCTTCAATCTTGTATCTTCATAGTCCAGGAGTCCGGCCAACGGTAAGAGTTCGGCTATCCGGACACCCCCTAGTCCGGGACTCCCTCAGTAGCCCCCGAACCAGGCTTCAACGACGATGAGTCCGGCGCGTAGATAGTCTTCGGCATTGCGAGGCGGGTTCTTCTCCAAATTCCATATACTTGTCGAATAGTGTCCGGCTTCTGATAAATGCTGTGCTCCTCGACCTCATGCCTAATAATGGCCATCTTCCACGTGTTTGAATGAATGTGAAAAGCCGGGTATTTTTACAATTACCCCTAGCAGCAGCAAATGAGCCGCTTATAAAAGGGCAAGGATCTAGATCTGAATCACACCATCCCCTTTGCGAGCTTTCATCGGGCGCCTCTTGACCAAAGCCCATTCCATCATGGACACCGATGGCTCCTCCTCTCGCTCCCCCAGCCTCAGCCAGGAAATTGGGAGAGATGCTCAGTCCCACATAGCGAGCTAGTTATACTCCAAGCCAAGGGATTTCTCCTCCGCCTTCATGGTTCCGTTCGAGCCGGACTTGCCACCTACAAGGGCGGAAAGCAAGCGGAGAGCGTCCCCGATCCCTCTAAAGGAGAGCGGGTGTGCTTCATCTCTTATCTAGTAAGAGGACTCGGATTTCCAATCCATCCGTTTCTCCGGGGCCTCTTGGAGTTCTACGGTCTCCAACTGCACCATCTTACTCGTGCCTCCATCTTGCACATCGCGGGCTTCGTGGCCCTTTGCGAACTATTCTTGTGCGTCGAGGCTCATTTCGGGCTGTGGAAGAGAATATTCTGCCTAGTACCCCGCTCTCATGAGGGGTCAATATATCAAGTGTGCGGAGCCGAGTTATGGCGCATCGCCGGGACCGGATACCTATCCGGAACCCCAAAGAAGGCGTCCGAAGACTGGCCTTCGGAATGGTTTTACATGGAGGACGTCCCGCTGCCGGATCCTGTTCGGATCGGCCTTCCGGAGTTCAGCAATGCTCCACCAAGAAGCGCCTAAGTTGGCGCCCTCGGAGCCCCTGAGAGAAGATGACCGATGTCCGTTATTTGATGAGCCGAATAAGGTTATCGGCTCATGCCGGATTGACCATGACAGGAGTCATGGCAATCTGCGCTTAGGAAGTGCAGCCGCTCCAATACAGGGGCCACCCCATGTGGGACTTCAACGGGAGGACGATGCCACCCGCCATGGCGCGAAGGGCTGTGGATCGGTCACCGAAATGGTGAAGATCTTGTCTGCCATGTACAAAGGAGAGGAGGAGGATTTCCTCCGCGTCAACCCACTGAAGGAGTTTTCTTCGAATAATCCTCGAAGCTGGGTAAGCAAACATCCTTGTGACCTGTCCGATCCATATTCCCGTAGTTAAATATCTCATTTCATGGTTTTTGCGTAGGAACTGCGCCGGACTGTGGAGAAGATACACAGCCCACCCCCACAACCCGAGGATCCGGAGCGATCCCTCGATCCGACCTCCGAAGAGGATCCGGATATAACGGTGGAGTTGATCGACGGGGTGTTCTACCAACTTAGCGTCGACAACGCTTTGGTAGCCATTACGGCCGATTACCCCGGAATACTTCCAGCCCCACAGGTAACTGAGACCGTGATCCCAAAAACCATGATAACGACCCATCCATGCTTATTTTTGGTCACCATATACCAATGGTGCTTCGCAGGGGGTACCTTCGAGGCCGGAAGTCGAGCCCGCGGCGACTGGCCAACAAAGGGTAGTGCGGCCCCGCAGGCTAAAAAGAAGTGTGGTTCGGATCGAAACTCCGCCGCAACGGTATGGCATGTCACCATACTTCCTGGATTGATTCCTGGAAGGCGTACTAACGCTGATGCTCTTTTCAGAAAAAGCGCCGCCGGACCGAGCCCGGAAAGGCTGCCGATCGAACCTTCACCGGACAAGCTTCAAAGCCGGGTCCGGAGGCTGAGGCGAAGCACGAGACGTCGTCGCCGGATGCTCCTCCGGCGAGAGGATGCCGACAGGTTGTCCGCCACCAACTCCGAGGTGGAGAGCGCCTTGAATCACAAAGCGCCACGACGATTCTTCGTGGCGCATGTTTCTCCCGAGGCCTTGAATGCCTTTGATTCGAGATCGCATCTCCGTGCCGCCAAGATGGTCTAGCGAGCCACGGAGCAAAGATGTGAAGGACATACGGTAAGGAAATTTGACAGCTTATATATGCCAAGAGCTCGAGACTTAAAATAGTTAGAATAACTGATTTAAGGATCATTTGTTATCTGAGATCTTCTGAAAAGAATACCCGATCGTCCCAGAGCCGGAAGAGTGCAAGGCCCAACTTGAGGTCGCACAAGCCGCTACGGGGGGAGCCATAGAGACCCCCTCTGGTAATATACGCTTCAGAAGATAAATAATTTATGAAGTGCGGCGGGTGTGTAAATCTAACAAAAACATTGCAGATGGGGCCGGACCAAATCCGGACAAGCAACAGCTCTTACGCCAGTTAAAGGCCGGCGAGAGCGTGCTTACGAGGGTGCGGCAGGAGAAGAATAACCTCCAAGACGCCAACACCAAGTTGGGTGAGGAACTAAAGGACGTTCGTGCCCAGTTAGCTGACTCCGTAAAGGAGAATCGGCGGCTTCGTCGCGGCATTTTCAGTAAGTGCTTGAGAAAACTTTGAAAGAGTTCGGCGAGGAAGGCGACTGACATAAACATGTATGTAGGTTTGCTCACAGGTCGTCTTGAGGAGGAGATTCCCAATTCTTTGGGTGATCTTCTTCCCGAACTGCGTCAGCTGCACGAACGAGTCCGGCAGGTGATGAAAGGCATCGGCCAAGCCTTGTGGCCATCTATCTCCCTGCCCGAAGGCATTGGGGAGCTGGCGGAGCGGCTTCAAGGAGCACGGCGGCGCTTCCAGCTATGGAAGATATCGGCTTGCCGTCAAGGCGCCAGGGAGGCCTGGGCCATGGTGAAGACGCGGTACACGAAGGCTGACCCAAACCACATGGCCAAGGTCGGATCTGTGGGGCCGGATGGGATGGAGATCCCTGTAAGCTTAGTTTACGGCCAAGTAGAATGGGCCGCCAAGTATTCCCAGCAAGATTGTAAATTAGATAGCCTATTACATGGCATTGAGGAGGAATACAATGAGTCGAGTTGACTATGTAAAAATATGACATGAAAGAATGTCTTCTAGCCGGATTGTAGATCATTTGTCATAGCGGACCTTTTCACTTCGACCTCCGGACCCAATAGTCCGGAGTGTGTCCGAATACCTTCGTGGTTATATAAGAACCATGGTATGCATGGACACCAGGCGTAGGGGTCATTGTTGCTGTATCAGACAAGTGCCCAACTAGTTATGTTATATTACATGGGTAGTAAGAAACATCTTCCAGGGAGAATAGTTCCGTTAAGGGTTCCTTTCATTGGGATGCATGCCCTAAAGTGCATGTCAAAGCTGCTATAAAGCGAAAAATCATCTGGGGCAGATGTGTAAATAATTAAAATCATCTTTCAGTTCACCGACCGAATATTCCCTTAAGAACGCTAGCTTTGGCTTCACCCACCGAGGTACACATCCGTCGACCCGGCGAGAATAATCGCAGATGTGCTCCTTTACCTCCTAGCCGAACAATCGGAACGTAGGGGTAAGCACAGGAGCCAGGCAACCCAGCTTGGCCAAAATTTAAGTCATATCGATGCATATAATGGTGAATAAAAGGTACATGCGGAAGTTTAACGCATGTGTCGGGCATGAAAGCCCGTATAAATAAGCTTCTGTTAAAGAAGCCCCCAGGCATAATGAGCGCGGACAGCGCGTCAAGTGTGTGCGGAAAAAGCACGAACGAGCCTCTAGAGGCTACAAGAAGAAGAAGGGGGAAGGAGAGAAATAAAAGACAGCAAAAAGCAAAAATAAAGAATGCGGACGGAGGAAGGAGACGAACTTGGAGTCCGGCACTTAGGCGTAGAATCTTCGTAGACGGGCTGCGTTCCATGGGTTCGGCTCGAGTCGGTTATTCGATCGCGTAGCAGACGGTATGCTCCGCCGGTCGGGACCTGGTCGATGATGAAGGGACCTTCCCATTTGGGCTTGAGTTTGTCCTTTTCTTGTCCGCAGCGAGAACTAGTTCGCCAACGTTATAAGCTTTGGCTCGTACTTCCTCGCTTTGATATCTTCGAGCCTCTTTGTTGATAGAATGCGGACGAGCCTTTGCCACGTCGCGCCCTCCTCCAATGCGTCCAAACTGTCCTGCCGATCGAGCTCGGCTTCTCTTTCTTCATACATGCGTACGCGAGGTGAGTCATGTATTATGTCGCAGGGCAAGACTGCCTCTGCGCCATACACCATGAAGAATGGTGTGAATCCGGTAGTACGATTCGGCGTGGTCCGCAGCCCCCAGAGTACGGAGTCGAGCTCCTCGACCCAGTGCGTGTTCGATTCCTTGAGGGACCGCACTAGTCTGTGTTTAATGCCGCTCATGATTAGACCGTTTTCCCGTTCGACTTGGCCGTTGGTTTTAGGGTGATAGACTGAGGCGTAATCGAGCTTGATGCCCATGTTTTTGCACCATGATTTGACCTCATCGGCCGTGAAGTTGGTGCCATTGTCAGTAATGATACTGTGGGGTACACCGTAACGGTGCACTACCCCTGATATGAAGTCTATCACTGGTCCGGATTCAGCCGTTTTAACTGGTTCGGCCTCTATCCATTTGGTGAATTTGTCCACCATGACCAATAGGTATTTTTGCTTGTGGGTTCCTCCCTTGAGGGGTCCAACCATGTCAAGCCCCCAGACAGCGAACGACCAGGTGATGGGTATAGTTTTAAGGGCGGTGGGTGGCATGTGGCTTTGGTTAGCAAAAAGCTGGCAACCGGTGCATCGTTGGACTAAGTCCTGCGCATCTGCCCGGGCCGTCGGCCAATAAAATCCTGTACGGAAGGCCTTGCCTACAAGGGCCCGGGCTGCGGCGTGGTGCCCACCCAGTCCGGCATGAATTTCAGCTAGGAGGTTTCGCCCTTCCTCTTCGGAGATACACCTTTGAAGGACTCCGGTAGTGCTTTTCTTATAAAGCTCTCCCTCATGGACTTTATAGGCTTTAGAGCGCCGTACTATGCAGCGAGCCTTAGTTTGGTCTTCGGGGAGTTCCTGCCTAGTTAGGTAGGCTAGCAATGGTTCCGTCCACGGGGCGATAACCGCCATTATTTCGTGAGCAGAGGGTGTTATCTCGGGCGGAGCCTCGGTTGTGTCGAGTGTTCGCGTCGGCGGTGCGGTTGGGTCCGGATTGTTATTGCCGGACTCCCCTTCCCATAGTACGGATGGCTTGAACAGCCGTTCCAAAAACATATTGGGTGGGATGGCATCGCGTTTTGCACCGATGCGTGCCAATATATCCGCCGCCTAGTTGTTATCTCGGGCTATATGATGAAATTCGAGCCCTTCGAACCGTGCTGACATTTTTAGGACCGCATTGCGGTATGCTGCCATTTTCGGATCTTTGGCGTCAAAGTCTCCATTTGTTTGAGATATTGCGAGGTTTGAATCCCCACGCACCTCTAGGCGTTGAATGCCCATGGAGACTGCCATCCGGAGGCCGTGCAGAAGGGCCTCTTATTCGGCTGCGTTGCTGGAGTCCGTATACATTATCTGAAGGACGTATTGGACTGTGTCCCCGCTGGGGATGTCGGGACGACGCCAGACCCCTGTGCCAGCCAACATTTTGGAGCCGTCGAAGTGCATGATCCAATTGGGTATGCGTCGTACTCTTTGGGAGTTCGACTTCATCCATTCGCCACGAAGTCGGCCAAAACCTGTGACTTAATAGCTCGTCGTGGCTTATAAGTTATGTCGAATGGGAGGAGCTCTATGGCCCATTTAGCAATCCAGCCCGTCGCGTCATGCGTTGTTTATAATGTCATTAAGAGGTACTTCGAGGCTACCGTTATCGAACACTCTTGAAAGTAGTGTCGCAGCTTCCGGATGCCATGAACACCGCGTATGCTATCTTTTGATAGTGTGGGTACCGGACTTGTATGGAGTTAGGACAAGGGACACATAATAAACCGGTTTTGGATAGGGAACCGCGTCCGTCCGTTCTCGCTCGACAACGAGCACCGCTACCGACAACTTGATGTGTTGCGCGATGTATAATAGCATTGGTTCGCACGCTGCTGCGGCAGACCGGATTTGTTGCCAAAATGGCCTTTATTTCTTTGAGTCCGGCCGTGGCGGCATCCGTCCACTCGAAGTGTTCGGTTCGGCGGAGGAGGCGGTAAAGAGGTAATGCCTTTTCTCCTAAACAGGAGATAAAGCGGCTTAGAGCCGCTACGCATCCCGTCAATTTTTGTATTTGTTTTAGGTCTTTTGGAATATCCAATTGTGACAGAGATCGAATCTTGGCTGGGTTTGCTTCAATTCCTCTACCGGACACGATGAAGCCAAGGAGCTTTCTGGCTGGAATGCCGAAGGCGCATTTTTCCGGATTGAGCTTGATGTCATATTTTCGAATATTGTCGAATGTGAGCCTCAAGTCGTCTACTAGAGTTTCGACGTGCTTGGTTTTGATGACCACGTCATCTACATATGCTTCGACCGTTTTGCCGATCTGGTTTGCCAGACATGTCTGAATCATGCGCTGGTATGTTGCGCCGGTGTTTTTGAGCCCAAAGGGCATTGTGTTGGAGCAGAACGGGCCGTATTGAGTGATGAATGCTGTTGCAGCTTGGTGCTGCTCCGCCATCTTGATTTGGTGGTAGCCGAGTACGCGTCGAGGAAGCACAATGAGTCGTGTCCTGCAGAAGGCCAATTATCCGATCAATTCGAGGGAGGGGAAGGGATCCTTTGGGCAAGCCTTATTAAGGTCTTTGAAATCAACACATAGGCGCCAGGATTTATCCTTCTTTGGTACCATCACCGGGTTCGCTAGCCATCCGGATGTTTTATATCTCGATGAATCCGGCCTCCAAAAGTTTGGCTAGCTCCTCTCCCATGGCCTGTCTCTTGGGTTCGGAAGCGCCAAGAGCCTGTTTGATAGCTTGAATTCTTTTAGGATATTTAGGCTGTGCTCGCCACCGACGTGGGATTCTGGCATGTCCGAAGGGTGCCGAGCAAAGATGTCCCAGCTTTTCTTGTAGAAATTCTCGTAGTCTGGCGTCTACATCGGGGTTTAATTGTGCCCGATGGAGGCCGTCTTTGCGAATCCGTTAGGTGTACTTGGAATTTGACTATTTCATCCGCTGGTTTAAAAGAGGTGGACTTGGATCTTTTATCAAGTATCACATCGTCCCTGTTCACCGTGGAGCGCATCGCAGTCAGTTCCTCGGCCGCTAGGGCTTCGGATAGTGCCTCGAGGGCTAGTGCGGCCGTCTTATTTTCGGCGCGGAGTGCTATGTTCGGATCACTAGCGAGAGTGATGATTCCGTTGGGACCGAGCATTTTAAGCTTCATGTACCCATAATGGGGTATAGCTTGAAAAATTGTGAATGCCTCTCATCCTAATAAAGCATGGTATCCGCTGTTGAACGGGGCCACTTGAAATGTGACCTCCTCGGACTGTAATTGTCCGCGAGCGAACACTACGCCCAGCGTGAGTTTTCTGTGCAGCATGCTTCCCGCCGGGATTGTTCCTCTAAAGGTTGTGCTGCTTCGCCAATGAGGTTCCATCTATTTCCATTTTTCGAGGGTTTCCTCATAGATGAGGTTTAGTCCGCTGCCGCCATCCATGAGTACCTTAGTAAGGCGAAAGCCGCCTACTATCGGGCCGAGGACCAATGAGGATGGTGCCCGGCAGTTCGAATTTAGGTTCAATCACTGGCATTGAAGGTAATAGCCGTATCCTCCATGGATTTATTGTTGCTACTTGGTAGACTTGACGCAAGGTTATGGAGTTGTCGTTTCATGTTGTTTGATGCGAAAGTCTCAAGACTATTAACACCGTCTTCGTGTTGCTTTGGCTGGGATTCGAAGCTAGAAGCTCTTCGCCACTTTTGGCCACCTGCCGTAGTATCCAACATGCTCAAGGCTATGAGTTGGAGTGGCGCCCTCTATGCTATGAATTTTGCAGGTCCGTTTAGCCAATCCTCCAAGACGTTCCGCACTTTTTAGGGGTTTTGGTTTTTGGTATTCAACCCAGGTGCTTGATAATGATGCACCCTTTTGTTCCGGACTAGGGATGTATTCGGGGCCGGATTATCCCAAAATTTACTTTCGGTTTTCCAGGCGCTCTCCATCGCACAGTACGTTTGTACGATGGTCACCAAGTCAGCAAAGCGTGTAATTTCGCGACGACTTATGGCGTTTAGGATTCCCTTATCCGTGCAATTATTGCAGAAGATTGGTATTGCGTCCTCCTCTCGGCAGTCCTTTATCCTGTTCATAACCGGAGGAATCGCCCAAGAATGATGTAATTGTTTCATGCGGGCTCTTGCCGAATTCGAGAGATCGCTAATGTTTGGGTGGGTGGGTGGCACTAAATTTGGAACCCGTCCCAATTTAGGACTCAAGGGCGGGAAGTTTCGAACTCGGAAGTTTGGATTTTGAGTGCTATCCAATGAGTCCGACCACTACCGACTTTAAGTTCGGGGCTTGATCGACATCCGTCCCTCCGCAGAATCCGCATGGAGGATCGGGAATTCGACGTAGCTAGTCCTTAAGATAGGAGAAGAGTCGCCGCATTGCTCCTCTATCACAGCAACATGATGGGTAGCACAGGGAGAGTTGATCTCTCTCGGATCGGTTTTAGGCCTGATCCGGTCGTGTCTGTGGCAACTCCTGTGCGGCGATGCGATCCAGAGCTCGTTTATGGAGGAGAGATCGATCGGATCTAACTGTTCGGCAAGTTCGAACTAACATGGAGATTGGTTTCGATGACTCGAGAGGTCATCGTCGCGCATGACGGCCGAATCGGCGGTCATGAGAAACCGCCTAGCCGAAGAGTCTGACCGGTGGCCAAGGCTTCTTTGGCGATGGTATCGTCTTTGAAGACGAGATGAGGCATCCTACCTGATGGCAACGGCACAGAGGAACTCTCAATGAAAGCACCAATGTCGGTGTCAAAACCGCGGATCTCGGTAGGGGGTCCCGAATGTGCGTCTAGGCGGATGGTAACAGGAGACAAGGGACACGATGTTTTTACCCAGTTTCGCCCTCTCGATGGAGGTAATACCCTACTCCCGCTTGATTAATATTGATGATATGGGTAGTACAAGAGTAGATCTACCACGAGATCAAGGAGGCTAAACCCTAGAAGCTAGCCTATGGTATGATTGTTGTTCGTCCTACGGAGTAAAACCCTCCGGTTTATATAGACGCCGGATAGGTTAGGGTTACACAGAGTCGGTTACAATGGTAGGAGATCTACATATCCAGACGCCAAGCTTGCCTTCCACGCCAAGGAAAGTCCCATCCGGACACGGGACGAAGTCTTCAATCTTGTATCTTCATAGTCCAGGAGTCCGGCCAACGGTAAGAGTTCGGCTATCCGGACACTCCCTAGTCCGGGACACCCTCAGCGGGCGAAAGCTTCGCGTCCCAGTAGTGCTTGATGGCTACTTTTAAATGGGGCGATGTGGAAGACCAACTTTTCCCGACGGAAGTTGTCGTGTGAGCCGAACATAACTTCCAATTGTAGGGAGCCCGCATAATGGGCATATGTGCTCGCATTATTCCTTGAAGGAAGTGTTGCTATGGCTAATCCAGTTTGGGTTTATCCCCATGTTGCGGATTGTGTCCTGACATAGCAGGTTTAAATCACTGCCGCTGTCCATTAGGACTTGCGTAAATTGAAGACCGTCGATTATAGGTTCTAGTATCAAGGCAGTCCATCCTGCGTTCCGGATACTTTCGGAGTAGTCCTGATGGTCGAAGGTAATTGGTTTTGACAACCAGTGTTGGGACTCCGCTGGGGTAGATTGTGCGGAGCGTAATTCAATGGGTGCCGCTCTGTTTTCCCCTTTTGTTACTTGAAGTAAGTTTACTGTTTTGACCTCTTGTGGGAAATTCTTTTGTTTTCCGGGGCTCTGCTTGTGGTGCTCGTCATCATCCTCACTTGGTGTGTCGAG
Source organism: Aegilops longissima (assembly GCA_021605205.1). NCBI lineage: Eukaryota > Viridiplantae > Streptophyta > Magnoliopsida > Poales > Poaceae > Aegilops > Aegilops longissima. The sequence goes on along the minus strand of CM038681.1, from coordinate 451,524,657 downwards.
CCCCTTGTGTTCGGCATTGAGTCTACCGGACTGCTTGAAGACCCAACAATATCTGTGGGTATGGTTTGAAGGCTTCCCGGAAGTACTGTGGATTTGGCATATCTTCTCCAAGATTTTGTTTAAGTTGGATAGCTCATCGCTATTGTCCTTAAGGGGCAGTTTTTTATTGTTCTGCCGTGAGCTTTTGAATCCGGCGTTGATCGCCGCGCTCTTTGGACCGCTCCTTAATCCGGTGCTGGTCCTTGCTGCGTCGTGGTTTCCAATTCCCATCCCTGACTTCGGATGTACTTGGGTCGCTGGTATCTGCATCTTGCTAGCCAGCTATCCTCTCCCGCAAAAGCGGGTTATGAGGCTTGTTAGTGCAGCCATTGTTCTTGGCTTTTCCTGGCCAAGGTGTCTCAAGCGAGCCATTCGCCTCTGGACGTTGTGTTTAAAAGCTGCTAAGGCTTGGCCTCGGACAATCGACTATTTGGTTCTTTTGGTGAGGAACCTGTTCTGAATTTTCGAGCTGACTCTCCGTGCTGTTGGGTTATGTGACTTAGATCGTCTGCGTCCGGAGGTCGGACATAGGTTCCCCGAAATTGGCCCAAAAGCATCCTCAAGCTCTTCCCAACTACCAATGGTGTTTTCGGGAGGCTTTTAAGCCAATGCCGGGCTGGCCCTTTGAGCTTGAGGGTATGTATTTTATGGCGTGGAGATCATCTCCTCTGCCATGTGTATGTGGAGGATATAATCCTCAATCCGCACTCTGTGGTCTGTCGTTCCGTCAGATGCCTCTATGTTTACGGGCTTGAATCCCGCTGGAAATTCATGATCCAAAGACCTCATCGGTGAAACATAGAGGGTGCGCGTGCCCCTGTATTGGGTGTGCCGTGATGTTCGGATATTTGACGTGTTGTATTGCTCGCTGAACTTGTTTCCTTGGCCCGTAGATAGATCTAATCGGGCCATCCTTTTGGTACGAATCCTTATGCGGATCGCGTCTTTGGCTTGTGTGCGGCGCCGCTTCATGCTTACGTTTTCCATGTGGTCGTCTATCCGACCCGGCGGCTTCTTTGTTTTTTGATCGTGGGGCTCTCGGCCTCCTCATCGAATTCGGGCAGTAGTTTGCGCTTTGGGTAGTTCTTTGCTTGGCGGTTGCCGCCATATTTGTCTGCAGTGTTGAGTAATTTACTCCTTCTCATTCGGAGTCGTCTTCCGCTGTTACGAGCCTCTGTTTCGCTTTTTCAAGCTACGCGCAGAGCGAGGAGCTCTTTGTGGAGGTTCTTCGATCTAATGACGTGTCCGGCGAGATCGTCCGGACTGTTGTCCTTACCGGGACGGGTTGTTTGTCCAAGTTGGCCTGTTCGGATGGTTGCTCAATGGCATGTTAAATGTCGGCGGCTCACCCTCCTCTATGGCTGGGTCGTGTGGGCGCTATCTTTGTCGAGGTGGGGTTTTGAGCGGCGCCACGCCGCTTTGACTGCTTCTCGAGGGAATTTTCTTCGCAGCGTCTCGCCGTTCCTCGTTATCGCTTCCCTTAGGTGTGTCCACCATATATATATAAATTGAGGTGGCTATCCGATTGCCCCAATGGGCGCTGGTTCTTAATCGCCTCCGGCGTCGTCGTCCATATCGTCGATGTCCTCGAGTCAAGTCGAGCATGTCTGTAAAGTCATCGGCAGTGGCTACAAAGTGGGTGGTGGGTGGGCGTTGAATTTCTTCGTCGTCCGAATCCCAATCTTCCTGACCGTAGTTCGGCCAGGGCTCCCCTGACAAAGAGAGAGACTTTAATGAGTTCAGCATATCGCCAAAGGGCGAGTGCTGAAAGATGTCCGCGGCGGTGAACTCAGAACCGGCGCCCGACCGGATTCGACCGCCGGGCGCTGGAGGTTCGAGTCCGGAAAGGAGCCCGCACACAGAGTCACGAGCTTTGCAAAGGACAGGGATGGTGTTCGCTCAATCATCGTAGAGATTTCAGCCCCGAGGCGGTGTCCAACCAACCGCCCTCGATCGGCAAACCGCCCGGATTAAGGGTCGGAGCGGGCATCGTGTGCGCCTCCGTGGCACTGTTCGTAGGCGAGCTAGATCGTACCAATCGAGATAGTGCGGCACGCTCGGGTGTGGCTCGAATCCGTCGAAGATCAAGTCTCCATGGACATCGGCCGTATAGTTCAAGCTTCCAAATCTGACCTGATGGACAGGGGCATAGCTTTCGATCTGCTCCAGATGGCCTAGCGAATTGGCCTACAGCGCAAAGCCGCCGAATACGAAGATCTGTCCGGGGAGAAAAGTCTCACCCTGGACTGCATAGTTGCTGATGATTGAAGGAGCCATCGGGCCTATAGGTGACGACACAGAGGAACTCTCAATGAAAGCACCAATGTCGGTGTCAAAAGCGGCGGATCTCGGGTAGGGGGTCCCGAACTGTGCGTCTAGGCGGATGGTAACAAGAGACAAGGGATACGATGTTTTTACCCAGGTTCGGGCCCTCTCGATGGAGGTAATACCCTACTCCTGCTTGATTAATATTGATGATATGGGTAGTACAAGAGTAGATCTACCACGAGATCAGAGAGGCTAAACCCTAGAAGCTAGCCTATGGTATGATTGTTGTTCGTCCTACGGACTAAAACCCTTCGGTTTATATAGACACCAAATAGGGTTAGGGTTACACAGAGTCGGTTACAATGGTAGGAAATCTACATATCCGTATCGCCAAGCTTGCCTTCCACGCCAAGGAAAGTCCTATCCGGACAAGGGACAGAGTCTTCAATCTTGTATCTTCATAGTCCAGGAGTCCGGCCAAAGATGATAGTTCGGCTATCCGGACACGCCCTAGTCCAGGACTCCCTCAATCCTCAAGCTTGGGACAAACATTAATTTCAGCAAATATATTCTCAAAAACATCATCTTCATCAAACGTAGCATCCCCAAGCTTGGGCCTTTTCATATCATAAGCATAATCACTCTCATCATTAATAGTATGGATAGCACCAATAGTATAGCAATTATCATATTATTCCAAGCAAGTGCCAAAAAGATTTTCAAGATTATAAGAAGTATCATTATCTTCCCAATCATAATCATCACAACAAGCAATAGGCATAACGAGATCATCATCGAGTGCATCATATTCCACAATTATTTTTGATTCATTTTCATGAGGCACAGCAATAATAGGAGAAACATTATTTGGGAGAGATATCTTTTTACCTCTCTTCCTTTTTCTTTTCTTCTTCTTCACCACATCATGTGTGGGTTCAATCCTCTTTTTGGAGCTCCTTATTAATGAAATTGGTTGAATAGAAGGCTCCTCCTCGTTACCTCATTCATCATAAGAAATAATAGGAGGATATTGGGAAGTATCTTCCCTTTCGTTAATACTCTCTTCATCTTCTATTTGTTTTCTTTTCTTTATGTAGTTGGCAATATAAGGACTTTCAATCCAATTCACCGCGCAATACATACAGATTTCCTCTAGATCAAAATGAAGAACTCTATCAAGGGCAAATTTTGGAATAACCTTAGTTATACGTTTCATTTCTTCATAACCCAAGAGCAAACTAAGTTCATTATGATGTGCAAGGGAAATCAAGTCATCACAATTTTTGGACACGATACGATCATGAAACAACTTGCATTGGGTACTAAAATGATCATGTTCATTGCAAAGTTCACAAGTACGGCTAAGAAAATTTAAATTTTCGGCACAAACATCTAGCCTTTCTTGCAACAATTTAGTTTCTAAATGCTTATGCCTCTTGCAATATCTATCTTCCCTATTTGGTGTATACTTGCAAACCCAATACACTCCACAAAAATTGACATGCTTATAAGAGATATTTTCATCATGACTAGTGCAATCATCATTAGTACTATGGATATTCAAGGAATTCATACTAACAACATTGCAATCATGCTCATCATTCAAAGATTTAGTGCCAAACATTTTATAGACTTCTTCTTCTAGTACTTGAGCACAATTTTCCTTTTCATCATACTTACGAAAGACATTAAAAAGATGAAGCGTATGAGACAAACTCAATTCCATTTTTTTGTTTTTTTATAAACTAAACTAGTGATAAAACAATAAACTAAAATATTCGATTGCAAGATCTAAAGATATACCTTCAAGCACTCTCCTCCCCGGCAACGGCGCCAGAAAAGAGCTTAGTTGACAGGGTGTGAGTGCAGCTTACCTAGCCTCCCCGGCAAAGGCGCCAGAAAAGAGCTTGATGTCTACTACGCAACCTTCTTCTTGTAGACGTTGTTGGGCCTCCAAGTGCAGAGGTTTGTAGGACAGTAGCAAATTTCCTCAAGTGGATGACCTAAGGTTTATCAATCCGCAGGAGGCGTAGGATGAAGATGGTCTCTCTCAAGCAACCCTGCAACCAAATAACAAAGAGTCTCTTGTGTCCCCAACACACCCAATACAATGGTAAATTGTATAGGTGCACTAGTTCGGCGAAGAGATGGTGATACAAGTGCAATATGGATGGTAGATAAAGGTTTTGGTAATCTGAATATATAAAATGTAACATCCCAAAATTCTAAATTTTGGAATGTTATAAACACATATATAGTTTGGATTGATTGTTTGATTGATTGACTGAAAGTGGGTGAATTCGAAACTTTTTGAAAGTTAAATGAGAGGGAATAAAAGGACTTTCCCAAACTTTCATTTTTGCTTTTATGATCTTCGGGAATTCAAATTCTTTTCATCACAAAGCCCTGGAGAGAAGATGACATGACTTCTTCCATTTATTTAAATGACAAGGGGTGTTGAAAATATTTGAATTTCATTTGAGAATATTTCCAATTCTGAAACTTTATGCAACTCAATGATTTTCACGAGCGAAGATAAAATGAATTCTTCAAAACATATGAAATATGAGTTGGGAGTTTCAAAGAATTAAATTCAAAATTCTTTTGAATATATTTTCAATTTGGAGTTATTTGAGTTTTATTCAAATTATTTTTCTTCAAAAATAAAATATATGGAAAATAGGGTAACATGATTCCCTACATCGAAAATTGAGAGAAATTAATTTGAAGTCATTTTGGTATTTTTAAAATGATTTTCATTGGATTTTATTAGGGCACTAGCACTGTTTGAATTATTTGAATTTTTGTGTATTTTATTTGAAGCTAGAATAATGTTCATGTTGTAGAAAATATTTTTCTGAAAATTTTGATATATTATATGCCTATATAAAATTTTATTTCTTTGGTTTTATTTTTTCTCTTTTTAAAAAATGTTTTAAAAAACTTTTGATCGACCGGCCGGCCCAGCTGCCCATCGCTGCCACAAGAGCTTCGTCCCGAGCTCGGGACAGTCCCGAGCCGCCACGCTGCCGTCGCCAGACGCCGCCCGGCCTCCCTTCGTCGCCTCCTCTGCCCCTTCCCCAAGCCGCGCCTCCTCCCTCCTATAAAAGGCGTCGCCTGGGCCCCTCTCTCTCTCCTCTCCTGCCACCCAGCCAAAACGCCGCCCCATGTGGCCGGATCTCACCTCCGCCGTCGTCGCCCTCGTCGTCGTCGACCACCGCCGACGCCGCCAACCTCTTCGCCTCGCCGCGCCGCCCTCCCGACCCCTTCGCCGCCGCCCTCGACGACCGGAGCCGCCGCCCCGGCCGGACCCGAACCACAGCCGCCGCCGTCTCGCCGGAGATCCACCATCGCCGGTTTTGTCGTCAAAACCGCTGAACCGCTGCCACCGGTTTAATTTCCGAACCGGTATAACCGCTATAAAACCCGCCCCGGTTTTTCTTTAGTATTCGGTTTTATTTTTTAAGGTTTTGTTAAATAACGAACGTTTTCTGTTTAGATATTTTTAGCGAACGGTTTGCATTAGTTAGCTTCGGCAGCGAATGTTCACTATTTAGACTTTTTCTTTTGTTTAATTTTCGGCCAGGGACCCGTCTGTGAATAGTTTATTTATAGATTAGCCCCTGGACTTCAAACGCTCATAACTTTTTACTCGTTAGTCCAAATCCAACGAAACCAACGCCCACTTCTTCGTTATGATCCCCTCTATCCAGTAGTCCAACTCAAACATGTTTTTGAAAGTTTTAAAATTTGAATTCAAACTGATTTGTGTTTGAACTTCGTTTAATCATAACTTGAGTTTTGTAACTCAGATTTAGTTGATTCTTTTTGCAAATCGAAGCTCTTGACCTAAACTTTCTGATAAGGCCAAATTCACATAATTTTGGTACTGTTAGAAATTGTTTTATGTTGCAAGAGTTATTTGCTTGGTTTTGATGTTTTCCGAATCGTTTTCTTCATTCGGTCCGATGTTTTGAGTGATTGCTTATGTGTGGCTACTATTGCTTGATTACGATAGATTGACCGGAGTGTGACGAGTAGAACTATCAAGAGTTTTGAGTGCGAATCATCTTCTTCAACATTGCAGGCAAGTAACACTTTGATCATACCTTTTCTACTACCCAGTTTTTATGCATTAGATCTATCCTCAAACACTTTCATGATTAGGATCTAATTTAAATTGTGGGTTTTGGGAAGTAGATTGAGGTAGTACCTATTACCTGTTTTATTATCAAACCCTTGGGAGTTACTTCTACGTTTGCTTATTATGCTATGCTATGCTAGTAGACGTGGATTGGGTGAGTGTATCCATGACAGATGTGAGATTGTTATTTAATGGTTTATTTAAGGTGGAAACTTAAACACACATCCGGGTGGATTGAGGCACTGGTTTCTATCAGACATGCTCAGTATTTCTTTGGACCGCCACCCGGCTCAAAGGGATCATGAGATTATTCAAACTAGAAACTTCCGTGTGCAGCCACAAGCCATTATGGGCTCGCATAGTTGATTAAGTTGTGCGAACTCTTACGGGTAGACTAGCGATGTAGGGGTTGTAGGTTGGTACGGTCTACCCACATGTAAGGTGCTAGCGCTTCGAAGACTATGTCTCGGTCATCCGCTTCTCAAACACCATGTAGTCGAGAAATCAAACGGAGGAGATCGAGTCTTGTGGGGAAAAGTGCGCAAACCTCTGCAGAGTGTATAAACTAATCATGGTTAGCCGTGTCCCCGGTTATGGACATCTTGAGTATCGAGTTCTTGGATTATCCTGTTGATCTCATCGTGTTACTCTAATAAATATTGTTGGGTTGTTAATGAGTACTTTTAATTGGGATTGAGGATGCTGTCAACCATTCTCAATGTTCAACAACCACCATGATAGTTAAATAAATTTATTCCTTTGCAGTAGGGAAAAATTTGCTTTTCGCAAAACCTTACAACAACAGAGCTTTTCCACCAGCCATATATGCATGTAGTATAGGTTTATTCCTTCATTACTCTCTATGTGTTACTTTGCCAGCATATTCCATGTGCTGACCCGTTTTCGGGCTGCAACTTTTCATGTTGCAGACTTTTCAGACGACGAGTAAGTGATACGTTAGGGTTACGATTTCTACACTCAACTTTGCCGTTGGTATTGATGGGAATCCACAACCTTGTTGCTTCCGCTATATTTGGATTCAGGTAATAGTATTTACGTTACTTTATACATGTGATTTACCTCTGTTATAAATCCTCGAGTACAGTGTGTGTCAGCATACCGATCCAGGGATGACACTTAAGCACAGAGACTTGACCCATTCGGGTCGGGTTGCTACAAGATGGTATCAAAGCACATGTTGACTGTAGGACGTGACCCTAGAAACTGACAAGCCCATAGGAAAGATTTTTCTCTACAACTTCATTTTCAAAAAGATCTCTTACATCTCTTCTCTTCTGAGCTTATTCAAATATTCCCTTTTAGTGAGACCATACCCCTTTTCCCCTTTTGACCACTCGAAGATTCGACCGATGAGACCACTCCAAGAAGTACAAGATACCGGACAACTAAGACCATTTGGAATGAAGAAGATTTTACCATGTAAATGGAAACTACAACTGTTGAATACTCCGAAGACTATGAGATTTTGAAGGCTCTGAAGAATTCCCAGATTTTTATGACCTAGGAAGGTTACGCTTATGGAATTTGATAGACTATGGAAGTTATCAATATCCGAGATCGAGGTGTATTGAAGGAAGACCGGAACATGGAGCATCAGAACTCAAAGTTTTGTCAAGGAAACCCCAATGCAGGAGATATCAACTACGGAGAGATAGCTCATGGAAATGACAAGAGCAGAAAGACGGCTATCCATGATGTTATCGTCCATTTATGCTATTGTCACCGTGCTGAGTTAAGCATGCATATGCATGGAAGGATTGGATGGTAGAAGGCTGATGGAGCATCTATCAGCAAGAGGTGAAGTTTAACCTTAGCTGGTGCATCACCAGGATCTGGAGTATTACATCAAGAAGTTTAGGGTGGATCTGCAGGAAGCCGTATTTAACAAGGAAGCAGTTCGTGAAGAACCCAGGTCCCGGAAGATTAAAATAGCCAAGCAAGAGGAGCTAAACCTTGAGATACCGGAGATTTGTCAGGAACTGAAGGACAGTAGGATCATGGTTCATGTCGAGGTTGATGAAATCCAGAAGTTGGAACGTAACTCCAGAAATATTAAACGACGTCGCGAGAGACTTCGCGTCAACAGAGATGATTTGGCAAAAGAACTTGAGAAGGACAAGCATGATCAGAAGGAGCCATCGGAGACATGAACAAGACTTGAAGAGTTTGACGACATTGACCTTTAGAAGACCAAACCCCTGTTGCATACCTACATTAGATGCGACGATTGTGAGCTGTCATTTGCTTGATGTTTTCCGACAGCCACAATAAAATTTTTCTTTTCAAAACTATTGTTTGTATTGTGTGCATCCCTCTCTATCTATCTTATCTCACCCCAAAAACCCATGGACCCAATAGAAGATGAATGGAGATGAGCTCGTATTTTCGGGACCGATGAGTCAATTGGAGACGGACCGATGGATTTAGAACATGGAGAATCACATGGAGAATAACCTTATAGCCGGAAAGGATATGGCCCAGCATGCTCTTCAATGCTTTGAAAGAGGTGCTGCTATTTGGTGGAGGATGTACCAAACCATCAATGGATGGCAAGGAGTAACCAGTTGGAAAGAATTTAAGTTGACTTTGTCAAAGCCTAGGTTTGTGTCCCAGAAATTGGAGCCTTATGGAAATGATAGGAAGAAACCTTGTGCATGCAAGCTTTGTGGAGAAATAGGACACAACCATATAGAACACAAAGATGAATGCTCTAGTTGTGAAGGAAGTCACCCAGCTAAAGAATGCCCAACTAGGCAGATCACTTGTTTCTTGTGTGAAGGGACTACCCACTACCCTGCACATTGTCACATTTACCCCATGGTACGAAGAATCATCCAGAAGAAGAAAGAAGAAATGAAAGGTGGCCTCACGGAAGTTCTAGGAGAAGCTGTGATGAAGGAAGAGGTGGAGGACACACCCAAAGAAGACCCAATTAAACCCTGCACCAAGTCCTGCTATTCATGTGGAGAAGAAGGGCACATCTCCCAGAATTGTTTGAATGGGGATCTAGTAGAATTCCCGACAGAGGAAGTAGAGTATGACCCATAGGAAATACAAGCCCTGATTGGAATGGAAAAGTCCAGAAAGAGAAGTAGGTTGGATTCCAGGAAGGATCTGAGTCATATCACCTATTATAGGTGCAAGGAGTCAGGGCACTACCTCAGCAACTGCCCAAAAAGGAAGCCAAGGACCCAAGGAGGTTAATAATCACAAGGAAACCTCGAAACTTGTCAGAAGTAATATGTTTCCGTTGTAATGTAGCCGGGCACTTTGCCAGAGATTGTCCGAAGGAGAAGGAGACTGGTGAGCAATAGTTGAATTTGTAACAGAAGAAATGGAGTAGTAGAAGTGAGAGCTTTTTCTTTTATATTGAGGTGTTGAGTTGAGACATGTAATGGAAAAGCGAGAGATTGTAATAATTTAAGAATCAATAAAGTTAGCAGTGTTGGTACTGCTTTGGATTTTATGAAGTTACCCTATGAGGAAAGATGTTGACCAATTTTGAGGATATGAGAGATATGGTCTATGGAATATTGGAACATTTTAAGGGTGGTAGTACCCTGTAAGAACCGTTGACCCCTGGAAAAGATAAGGATACTCCACCGAATGGATTTCAGACAAAATGAATACGAGTTTTGTCTCGATATGTTTGATACCCCAAGAGTGTGTGGGATGATGTAGGAGACCGTCACTTGTTTGGATCAAATGTGATCAAGGATTCAGAAGAGAATGTTAAGTTGATTCGAGATAGACTGAAGGTAGCTCAGTCCAGGCAGAAGAGTTATGCAGACTCAAAAACGCAAGGAGGTAGTCTATGAAATTGGAGACAGGGCATGTCTTCATGTGTCCCCTCTGCGAGGATTTAAACGATTTGGAGTTAAGGGAAAGTTAGCCCCGAGACTAGTAGGACCATACCGAGTTTTGGAGCGTATGGGAGAAGTGGCCAACAAGTTGGAGTCACCCGAAGGACTGTCAGGAGTTCATGATGTGTTTCACGTTTCCCAGTTGAAGAAATGCCATGCAGAGATGGCCAATATTCCCTGGAAAGGATAATGATGTTCCACGAAGTGGAGTATGGACTTCATAAGTATAAGTTTTATCTTGGTAGGTGGGATATCCCACGAGGATGAAGATATGGATTACGATTGGATATAAAGGAGGTATGATGTTGGAAGTATGGATCGATGGAAATTCCATGATGAGTCTGAGTAATCACGTCTCAGTTTGGTACGAATAGAAGAAAGGAAGACAATAAAATTGGATGGATTTAAGAATACTAGGAAGCTGGAAGTTGAATGTTGGAGTAACGATCAGTTACCCGTGATGATGATTTCAAGGATTACAAGTGATGAGATGGGCCATAACCCACAGGCCCCAGGACCTGCCAAGAAGCAAGCACACCCTTGCTGAAGGAAGAACCCTGGAAGAAGTTACGATTTTATCAACAGACGATCTTATAGGAGTTTACGCAAAACCTGAGTGTTGTGAAGAAACGATAGATGTTTGTTTGGCTTGCAGAATCAATGGATTTATCCGAACTTGGTTCGTCGACAAGAGAAATTCTGCAATGCTTGTGAGGATGACCGAGTGTTAGAATGCGAGATTCACTAAACCATGTACGAGGTAATGATTTGGGTGCGGGATGGATTGATCACCATACCGACTTACTCTTATTATTCGCTTTGCTATATGGGATGGTAAATCTGAGTGACTTACCTATAGTAGAGAGACGACGATCAAAACCTTGTTTAAACCTTAGAATGGTATAAGTATTTTTTCCCTTGTACAAGGCAGTTGTTGCCTACCGTAGGATATACGGTGAGGTTCAACCCAGACCCATTTCCTGCAGGAGAAACCATAAATTGATGACCACCAAGAGATATCGATAGTTGTTTAGAACTGGCGTCAGACCCGTCAGCTATGAAGACCCAATCTCGGAATAACCTTACCAAGAGGAAAGGACAAAAGAATTGAGGAAAAGGTTATACCACTACCGGAAGAGCCAGAGAAGCAATTATCCTTAAAGATCTGAGAAGACCGACACTGTCAGTAATAAGGATGGAGTATATGAGTTTTGTTGGAACCATAACCATGTTTCTAAGGGTGGTAGCACCCCAGACCCCCTGTGATGATCGTTGGATTTTGAGAAGACCCCCAAACCTAACCCATTTCTTTCTAGCCTCTCCGAATCTCGAGGACGAGATTCATTTTAAGGGTGGTAGTTTTGTAACACCCCAAAATTCTAAATTTTGGAATGTTATAAACACATATATAGTTTGGATTGATTGTTTGATTGATTGACTGAAAGTGGGTGAATTCGACACTTTTTGAAAGTTAAATGAGAGGGAATAAAGGACTTTCCCAAACTTTCATTTTGCTTTTATGATCTTGAGAATTCAAATTATTTTCATCACAAAACCACGGAGAGAAGATGACATGACTTCTTCCATTTATTTAAATGACAAGGGGTGTTGAAAATATTTGAATTTCATTTGAGAATATTTCCAATTCGAAACTTTATGCAACTCAATGATTTTCATGAGCGAAGATAAAATGACTTCTTCAAAACATATGAAATATGAGTTGGGAGTTTCAAAGAATTAAATTCAAAATTCTTTTGAATTTATTTTCAATTGGAGTTATTTGAGTTTTATTCAAATTATTTTTCTCCAGAAATAAAATATATGGAAAATAGGGTAACATGATTCCCTACATCGAGAAAATTGGAGAGAAATTAATTTGAAGTCATTTTGGTATTTTTAAAATGATTTTCAATGGATTTTATTAGGGCGTAGCACTGTTTGAATTATTTGAATTTTTGTGTATTTTATTTGATGCTAGAATAATGTTCATGTTGTAGAAAATATTTTTCTGAAAATTTTGATATATTATATGCCTATATAAAATTTTATTTCTTTGGTTTTATTTTTTCTCTTTTTTTAAAAATGTTAAAAAACTTGGACCGACCGGCCGGCCCGGCCCAACCAGCCAGGCCAGGCCCGCCCAGCCGCCCACGCGCCACAAGCAGCTCATCCCCGAGCTCGGGACAGACTCCTGAGCCGCCACGATACCGTCGTCGTACGCCGCCCGGCCTCCCGCCGCCGCCTCCTCTGCCCCCTTCCCCAAGCCGCGCCTTCCTCCTCCTATAAAAGGCCCACAGGCCCCTCTCTCTCTCTCTCTCTCTCGCTGCTTGCCATTGCATATAAAAACACCGCCGCCGCCGCCGGATCTCACCTCCGCCGCCGCCGCCCTCGTCATCGTCGACCACCGCCGACGTCGCGAACCTCTTCGCCTCGCCGCGCCGCCCCTCCCCGACCCCTTCGCCGCCGCCCTCGATGACCGGAGCCGCCGCCGTCTCGCCGGAGATCCACCGTCGCCGGTTTTGTCGTCAAAACCGCTGAACCGCTGCCACCGGTTTAATTTCCGAATCGGTATAACCGCTATAAAACCCGGCCCGGTTTTTCTTTAGTATTCGGTTTTATTTTTTTTAGGTTTTGTTAAATAACGAACGCTTTCTGTTTAGATCTTTTTAGCGAACGGTTTGCATTAGTTAGCTTCGGTAGCGAACATTCACTATTTAGACTTTTTCTTTTTCTGTTTAATTTTCGGCCAGGGACCCATCTGTGAATAGTTTATTTACAGATTAGCCCCTGGACTTCAAACGCTCATAACTTTTTACTCGTTAGTCCAAATCCAACGAAATCATCTTCTTCAACATTGCAGGCAAGTAACACTTTGATCATACCTTTTCTACTACCCAGTTTTTATGCATTAGATCTATCCTCAAACACTTGCATGATTAGGATCTAATTTCAATTGTGGGTTTTGGGAAGTAGATTGAGGTAGTACCTATTACCTGTTTTATTATCAAACCCTTGGGAGTTACTTCTACGTTTGCTTATTATGCTATGCTATGCTAGTAGACGTGGATTGGATGAGTGTATCCATGACAGATGGGAGATTGTTATTTAATGGTTTATTTAAGGTGGCAACTTAAACACACATCTGGGTGGATTGAGGCACCTGGTTTCTATCAGGACTTTCCTGTATTTCTTCGGACCGCCACCCCGGCTCAAAGGGATCATGAGATTATTCAAACTAGAAACTTCCGTGTGCAGCCACAAGCCATTATGGGCTCTGGCATAGTTGATTAAGTTGTGCGAACTCTTACGGGTAGACTAGCGATGTAGGGGTTGTAGGTTGGTACGGTCTACCCACATGTAAGGTGCTAAGCGCTTACGAAAGAATATGTCTCGGTCATCCGTTTCTCAAACACCATGTAGTGCGAGAAATCAAGCGGAGGAGATCGAGTCTTGTGGGGAAAAGTCATAAACCTCTGCAGAGTGTATAAACTAATCATGGTTAGCCGTGTCCCCGGTTATGGACATCTTGAGTATCTAGTTCTTGGATTATCCTGTTGATCTCATCATGTTACTCTAATAAATATTGTTGGGTTGTTAATGAGTACTTTTAATTGGGATTGAGGATGCTGTCAACCATTCTCAATGTTCAACAACCACCATGATAGTTAAATAAATTTATTCCATTGCAGTAGGGAAAAATTTGCTTTTCGCAAAACCTTATAACCACAGAGCTTTTCCACCAGCCATATATGCATGTAGTATAGGTTTATTCCTTCATTACTCTCTATGTGTTACTTTGCGGCATATTCCATGTCTTGACCCGTTTCGGGCTGCAACTTTTCATGTTGCGCACTTTTGAACGACAGTAAGTGATACGTTAGGGTTACGATTTCTACACTCAACTTTGCCGTTGGTGTTGATGGGAATCCACAACCTTGTTGCTTCCGCTATATTTGGATTCAGGTAATAGTATTTACGTTACTTTATACATGTGATTTACCTCTGTTATAAATCCTCGAGTACGATTATTGTGTCGACATACCGATCCGAGGATGACACTTAAGCACGAAGACTTGACCCATTCGGTCGGTCGCTACAAGATGGTATCAGAGCACATGTTGACTGTAGGACGTGACCCTAGAAACTGACAAGCCCGTAGGAAAGATTTTTCTCTACAACTTCATTTTCAAAAAGATCTCTTACCTCTCTTCTCTTCTAAGCTTATTCAAATATTCCCTTTTAGTAAGCACAGAGACTTGACCCATTCGGGTCGGGTCGCTACATAAAAACAGCAAGGTAACAAGTAATAAAAGTGAGCGTAAACGGTATTGCAATGCTAGGAAACAAGGCCTAGGGTTCATACTTTCACTAGTACAAGTTCTCTCAACAATAATAACATAATTGGATCATATAACTATCCCTCAACATGCAACAAAGAGTCACTCCAAAGTCACTAATAGTGGGGAACAAACGAAGAGATTATGGTAGGGTACGAAACCACCTCAAAGTTATTCTTTCCGATCAATCCATTGGGTTATTCCTATAAGTGTCACAAACAGACCTAGAGTTCGTAGTAAAATAACACCGTAAGACAGACATCAACAAAAACCCTAACGTCACCTAGATACTCCAATGTCACCTCAAGTATCCGTGGGTATGATTATACGATATGCATCACACAATCTCAGATTCATCTATTCAACCAACACATAGAACTTCAAAGAGTGCCCCAAAGTTTCTACCGGAGAGTCAAGACGAAAACGTGTGCCAACCCCTATGCATAGGTTCATGGGCGAAACCCTCAAGTTGATCACCAAAACATACATCAAGTGAATCAATAGAATAACCCATTGTCACCATGGTTATCCCACGCAAGACATACATCAAGTGTTCTCAAATCATTAAAGACTCAATCCGATAAGATAACTTCAAAGGGAAAATTCAATCCATTACAAGAGAGTAGAGGGGGAGAATCATCATAAGATCCAACTATAATAGCAAAGCTCGCGATACATCAAGATCTTGCCAAATCAAGAACACGAGAGAGAGAGAGAGAGAGAGAGAGAGAGAGAGAGAGAGATCAAACACATAGCTACTGGTACATACCCTCAACCCCGAGGATGAACTACTCCCTCCTCGTCATGGAGAGCGCCGGGATGATGAAGATGGCCACCGGTGAGGGATCCCCCCCTCCGGCAGGGTGCGGGAACAGGTTCCCGATTGGTTTTTGGTGGCTACAGAGGCTTGCGGCGGTGGAACTCCCGATCTATTCTGTTCCCCGATGGTTTTAGGGTATATGGATTTATATAGGCAGAAGAAATACGTCAGGGGAGCCATAAGGGGCCCACGAGGGTGGAGGGCGCGCCCAGGGGGGTGGGCGCGCCCCCTGCCTCGTGCCTCCCTCATTGCTTTCCTGACGTGCACTCCAAGTCCCCCGGATTGCTTTCTTTCCAAAAATAACTTCTCCAGAAGGTTTCATTCCGTTTCGACTCCGTTTGATATTCCTTTTCTTCGAAACACTGAAACAAGGGAAAAACAGGAGCACTGGGCTCTGGGTTAATAGGTTAGTCCCAAAAGTAATATAAAAGTGCATAGTAAAGCCCATAAAACATCCAAGATGGAAAATATAATAGCATGGAACAATAAAAAATTATAGATATGTTGGAGACGTATCAACTTGTCAAGGTTAAAATGCCGGCTTATGTCGTGTGAGAGCTGGATTAGAGAGAGCTATGATAAACCAAGGGCTATCACGCCAGCTTCATTGAAGCAAGACTCGTGCCTTGAAAGCCGGTCTTTTTGTCATGCCTCAAAAGTCGGCTTAACATTTAACTTTATCTATATTTCAACTTCTATTTTACAAGATTATTTGCTCCTTGATCAAACATTATATCGACAATAAGTCGCCAGGTCAACAATACACCGTCTTATTTTGATCAAGATTGAGCTCTCAGCGATCATGAGTCGTTGGTTCATTGGTACACCGGGTTACAATGATCAAGTATTGATGTCGACCATGGAGTCATTGAAGTATACATACACATTGCATATTTTGGATCAAGATTGCGACAAATAACCATTCTGGGCGGCTCAAAATATGACTCGCCGCATCATTAATTCAAACAACGGGTAAGTATCAGGATATTGGGTGGGTTAACAAAACACCGCAATGGCTCAAGTGAAGCACATTATTGAACTTCCCTATTACATAGCCACAGTTGGGCTCAATATGTTAAAAACGTTTTTAGGAGTTGGGCTCAATATCTCCATCATCGTGCCTCCATGAAGTTGTCACGCCAACGACTACTTCTACTTCTATGGCTAACGCGTTTAGCAATAAAGTAAAGTAAATTACATGGCGTTCTTCAATGACACGCAGGTCATACAAAATAAAGACAACTCCTATGGCTCCTGCCGGTTGTCATACTCATCGACATGCAAGTCGTGATTCCTATTACAAGAACATGATCTCATACATCACAATATATCATCATTCATCACAACTTGGCCATATCCGTCACATGACAATTGCTGCAAAAACAAGTTAGGCGTCCTCTAATTGTTGTTGCATCTTTTACGTGGCTGCAATTGGGTTCTAGCAAGAACGTTTTCTTACCTCGAATAACCACAACGTGATCTTGTCAACTTCTATTTACCCTTCATAAGGACCCTGTTCATCGAATCCGCTCCAACTAAAGTAGGAGAGACAGACACCCGCCAGCCACCTTATGCAACTAGTGCATGTTAGTCGGTGGAACCGGTCTCACGTGAAATGCGTGTAAGGTTGGTCCGGGCCGCTTCATCCCACAATATCGCGGAAGCAAGAAGCGACTAGTAACGGCAAGTAAATTGACAAGATCCACGCCCACAACAAAATTGTGTTCTACTCGTGCAAAGAGAACTACGCATAGACCTAGCTCGATACCCTTTGTTGGGGAACGTTGCGAGAAAATTAAAATTTTTCCTACGGTTTCACCAAGATCCATCTATGAGTTCTACTAAGCAACGAGTTACTAGAGAGAGTTTGCATCTACATACCACTTGTAGATCGAGTGCGGAAGCGTTCGAGGGAGTGGTGATGATGAAGGCGTTCCCAACGTGATTCCGATCACCGATGACCAAAGTGCTGAAAGGACAGCACCTCCGTGTTCAACACACGTGCGGAGACGATGGCGTCTCCTCCGTCTTGATCCAGCAAGAATGAAGGAGAGGTTGAGGAAGACAACTCAATGGCAGCACGACGGCATGGTGCGGTTGGTGCAGCAGTTCTCGGCGGGGCTTCGCCAAGCTCGCGTGGAGAAAGAGAGGTGTTGGGGAGGGAGGGCTGCGCCTTCAATTGTGTTGGCAGCCCTCCCCCACCCCTCTATTTATAGGAGGAGAGGGCAAGGGGGCCGGCCATCTAGGGAAACCCTAGATGGGGCGGCGGCAAGGGAGGAGGGAGGGTGGCTTGCCCCCCAAGCTGGGGCGCCCCTTAGGGTTTCCCCTCCCAAACCCTAGCCGCATGGGCCTAGGTGGGGGCGCCCAGCCACCGGGGCTGGCTCCTCTCCACTTAGCCCATGTGGCCCCGGAGGGGTGGCCCCTCGGTTGACCTCGGAACCCTCCCGGTGGCCCGGTACATTACAGTATACCCCGAAACTTTCCGAGTCCGTTTAACCACTTTCCATATATAAATCTTTACCTCCGGACCATTCCGGAACTCCTGTGACGTCCGGGATCTCATCCGGACTCGAACAACATTCGGTAATCACATACTTGTCTTCCTAATAACCCTAGCGTCACCGAACCTTAAGTGTAGACCCTACGGGTTCGGAGACATCGAACATGACCGAGACTACCTCAAGTCAATAACCAACAGCGGGATCTGGATACCCATGTTGGCTCCCACATGCTCCTCGATGTTGTCATCGGATGAACCCGATGTCAAGGGTTCAAGCAACCCGTATTCTATTCCCTTTGTCGACGGTATGTTACTTGCCCGAGACTCGATCGTCGGTATCCCAATACCTCGTTTAGTCTCGTTACGGCAAGTCACTTTACTCGTACCGCAATGCATGATCCGTGACCGGACACTTGATCACTTTGAGCTCATTATGATGATGCATTACCGAGTGGGCCCGGTGATACCTCTCCGTAACACGGAGTGACAAATCCCGCTCGATCCGTGTCAACCCAATGGTCACTTTCGGAGATACCGTAGTGCACCTTTATAGTCACCCGATTCGTTGTGACGTTTGATACACCAAAGCACTCCTACGGTATCCGGGAATTGCACGATCTCATGGTCTAAGGAAGAGATACTTGACATTGGAAAAGCTCTAGCAAAACGAACTACGATCTTGTGCTATGCTTAGGATTGGGTCTTGTCCATCACGTCATTCTCCTAATGGCGTGATCCGTTATCAATGACATCCGATGTCCATAGTCGAAACCATGACTATCTGTTGACCAACGAGCTAGTCAACTAGAGGCTTACTAGGGACGTATTGTAGTCTATGTATTCACACGTGTATTACGATTTCCGGATAATACAGCTTATAGCATGAATAAAGACAATTATCATGAACAAGGAAATATAATAATAATGCTTTTATTATTGCCTCTAGGGCATATTTCCAACAGTCTCCCACTTGCACTAGAGTCAATAATCTAGTTTACATTGTGATGAATCGAACACCCATAGAGTTACGGTGTTGATCATGTTTTGCCCATGAAGAGGTTTAGTCAGCGGATCTGCGACATTCAGATCCGTATGCACTTTACAAATTTCTATGTCTCCATCTGAACATTTTCACGGATGGAGTTGAGCGACGCTTGATGTGCTGGTCTTCTTGTGAAACCAGGGCTCCTTGGCAAGTGCAATAGCTCCAGTGTTGTCACGAAGAGTTTGATCGGCCCGACGCATTGGGTATGACTCCTAGGTCGGTGATGAACTCCTTCACCCAAATTGCTTCATCGCTGCCTCCGAGGCTGCCATGTACTCCGCTTCA
This sequence comes from Aegilops longissima, assembly GCA_021605205.1. Lineage (NCBI taxonomy): Eukaryota > Viridiplantae > Streptophyta > Magnoliopsida > Poales > Poaceae > Aegilops > Aegilops longissima. Next base: position 451,505,335 of record CM038681.1, on the reverse strand, counting down.
CATGTAGATCCCGCCACGGCGCTCGCTTGCGGCTGCACCAGCTTCTTCGCTCCACCATTCAACATATACACGTATCCGGTTTGTGACTTAGAGTCATCCAGATCGTGTCGAAGCTAAGCGTCGGCGTAACCTTTATTCTGACGAGCTCTTCGTCACCTCCATAAACGAAACATGTCCTTTGTCCTTTTCGGTACTTCAGGATATTCTTGACCGCTGTCCGGTGTTCCTTGCGGGATTACTTTGGTACCTTCCTTCCAAACTTACGGCAAGGTTTACATCAGGTCAGTACACAGCATGGCATACATAATAGATCCTATGGCTGAGGCATAGGGATGACACTCATCTCTTCTTTATCTTTTGCCGTGGTCGGGCATTGAGCTGAGCTCAATCTCACACCTTGCAATCTGAGGCAAGAACCCTTTCTTGGACTGATCCATTTTGAACTTCTTCAAAATCTTATCAAGGTATGTGCTTTGTGAAAGACCTATGAGGCGTCTCGATCTATCTCTATAGATTTTGATGCCTAATATATAAGCAGCTTCTCCAAGGTCCTTCATTGAAAAACACTTATTCAAGTAGGCCTTAATGCTGTCCAAGAATTCTATATCATTTCCCATCAAAAGTATGTCATCTACATATAATATGAGAAATGCTCTGAGCTCCCACTCACTTTCTTGTAAACGCAGGCTTCTCCATAAGTCTCAAGATAAACTAAGCGCTTTGATCATCTCATCAAAGCGAATGTTCTAACTCGAGATGCTTGCACCAGCCCATAAATGGATCGCTGGAGCTTGCATACTTTGTCGACATTCTTAGGATCGACAAAACCTTCCGGCTGTATCATATACAGCTCTTCCTTAAGATAGCCGTTAAGGAACGCTGTTTTGGCGTCCATCTGCCATATCTCATAATCATAGTATCGGGCAATTGCTAACATGATTCGGACGGACTTAAGCTTACGCCACGGAGAGAAAGTCTCATCGTAGTCAATCCCTTGAACTTGCCGATAACCCTTAGCGACAAGTCGAGCTTTATAGATGGTGACATTACCATCGCGTCCGTCTTCTTCTTAAAGATCCATTTGTTTTCTATCGCTCGCCGATCATCGAACAAGTCGGTCAAAGTCCACACTTTGTTTTCATACATGGATTCTATCTCGGACTTCATGGCTTCTAGCCATTTGTTGGAATCTGGGCCCGCCATTGCTTCTTCATAGTTCAAGGTTCACCGTTGTCTAACAACATGATTTCCGGGACAGGGTTGCCGTACCACTGCAGTGCGGAACGTGTCCTAGTGGACCTCTGAAGTTCAAGAGCAACTTGATCCGAAGTACCTTGATCATCATCATGAATTTCCTCTTGATTGGTGTAGGCATCACAGAACATTTTCTGAGCTGCACTACTTTCTGTTCAAGAGGTAGTACTTCATCGAGTTCTACTTTCCTCCCACTTACTCCTTTCGAGAGAAACTCTTTTCGAGAAAGGTTCCGTTCTGGCAACAAAGATCTTGCCTTCGGATCTAAGGTAGAAGGTATACCCAAAGGTTTCCTTAGGGTATCCTATGAAGACGCATTTTCCGACTTGGGTTCGAGCTTTTCAGGTTGAAGTTTCTTGACATAAGCATCGCATCCCCAAACTTTTAGAAACGACGACTTAGGTTTCTTCCAAACCATAATTCATACGGTGTCGTCTCAGCGGATTTAGACGGTGCCCTATTTAAAGTGAATGTAGCTGTCTCTAGGCGTATCCCCAAAATGATAGCGGTAAATCGTAAGAGACATCATAGACCGCACCATATCCAATAGAGTGCGATTCGACGTTCGGACACACCGTTCTGCTGAGGTGTTCGGTGGCGTTAGTTGTGAAACGATTCCACATTTTCTTAAGTGTGTACCAAATTCGTGACTTAAATATTCTCCTCCACGATCCGATCGTAAGAATTTTATCTTTCGGTCACGTTGATTCTCTACTTCATTCTGAAATTCCTTGAACTTTTCAAGGTCTCGGACTTGTGTTTCATCAAGTAGACATACCCATATCTACTCAAGTCATCTGTGAGAGTGAGAACATAACGATATCCTCCATGAGCCTCAACGCTCATTGGACCGCACACATCGGTATGTATGATTTCCAACAAGTTGGTTGCTCTCTCCATTGTTCGAGAGAATGGAGTCTTGGTCATCTTGCCCATGAGGCATGGTTCGCATGTGTCAAATGATTCATAATCAAGAGACTCCAAAGTCCATCGACATGGAGCTTCTTCATGCGCTTGACACCAATGTGACCAAGGCGGCGATGCCACAAGTATGTGGGACTATCGTTATCAACTTTACATCTTTTGGTATTCACGCTATGAACATGTGTAATACTACGCTCGAGATTCATTAAGAATAAACCATTGACCATCGGAGCATGACCATAAAACATATCTCTCATATAAATAGAACAACCATTATTCTCGGATTTAAATGAGTAGCCATCTCGCATTAAGCGAGATCCGGATACAATATTCATGCTCAAACTTGGCACCAAATAACAATTATTAAGGTTTATAACTAATCCATGGGTAAATGAAGAGGTAGCGTGCCGACGGCGATCACATCGACTCTGGAACCATTCCCGGCGTGCATCGTCACCTCGTCCTTCGCCATCTCCGCTTATTCCGCAGCTCCTGCTGTGAGTTACAAATATGAGCAGCGGCACGGTATCAAATACCGGGGAGTTACTACGATTCTTGGTAAGGTACACATCAATTACATGTATATCAAATATACCTTTGGTGTTGCGGCCTTCTTATCCGCTAAGTATTTGGGGCAGTTCCGCTTCGGTGACCCTCCCTTGCAATAAAAGCACTCGGTCTCGGGTTTGGGTCCATTCTTTGACTTCTTCCCGGCAACTTGCTTACCGGGCGCGGCGATCTCCTTGCCGTCCTTCTTGAAGTTCTTCTTACCCTTGCCCTTCTTGAACTTAGTGGTCTTATTGACCATCAACACTTGATGTTCTTTCTTGATTTCAACCTCGGTGACTTGACATAGAGAACACTTCAGAATGGTCTTTACCATCCCTGCATGTTGTAGTTCATCACAAAGCTCTTGTAGCTTGGTGGGTGCGGCTGGAGGATTCTGTCAATGACCGCCTCATCGGGAGGTTAATATTCAATCTGGGTCATACGGTTGTGCAACCTGGACATCTTGAGAATGTGCTCACCGATGAACTGTTTTCCTCCATCTTACAACTATAGAACTTGTCGGAGATGTCATATCTCTCGACCCGGCGTGAGCTTGAAAACCAGTTTCAGCTCTTGAACATCTCATATGCTCCGTGATGCTCAAAACGCTTTTGGAGCCCGGTTCTAAGCTGTAAAGCATGCCGCATTGAGCGAGGGAGTAATCATCAAGACGAGACTGCCAAGCATTCATAATGTCTTGGTTCTGCAGACGGAGCGTCACCTAGCGGTCCTTCTAGGGCGTATTGTTTCTGGCAGCTATGAGGATGATCCTCGGGTTCGGACCCAGTCCGTATAGTTCTTGCCGTCATCTTTCACTTGGTTTTCTCTAGGAGCGTTGAAGTTCAAGTTGACATGGCGTTGGCCATTTGATCTACAAGACATATCATTCAAAAGTTTTTAGACTAAGTTCATGATAACTAAGTTCATCTAATCAAATTATTACAATGAACCCCCACTCAGATTAGACATCCCTCTAGTCATCTAAGTGATACACGATCCGAGTCGACTAGGCCGTGTCCGATCAACACGTGAGACGGACTAGTCTGCGTCGGTGAACATTCTCATGTTGATCGTATCTTCCATACGACTCGTGTTCGACCTTTCGGTCTCCGTGTTCCGAGGCCATGTCTGTACATGCTAGGCTCGTCAAGTTAACCCTAAGTGTTTCTGCGTGTGTAAATCTTTCTTACACCCGTTGTATGTGAGCGTAAGAATCCATCACACCCGATTAACACGTGGTGCTTAGAAGCGACGAACTGTAGCAACGGTGCACAGTTAGGGGAGAACACTTCTTGAAATTGTTCTAAGGGATCATCTTATTTACTACCGTCGTTCTAAGTAAACAAGATGTATAACCATAATAAACATCACATGCAATTATAAAGTAGTGACATGATATGGCCAATATCATATAGCTCCTTTGATCTTCATCTTCGGGGCTCCATGATCATCCTGTCACCGGCATGACACCATGATCTCCATCATCATGATCTCCATCATCGTGCCTCCATGAAGTTGTCACGCCAACGACTACTTCTACTTCTATGGCTAACGCGTTTAGCAATAAAGTAAAGTAAATTACATGGCGTTCTTCAATGACACGCAGGTCATACAAAATAAAGACAACTCCTATGGCTCCTGCGGTTGTCATACTCATCGACATGCAAGTCGTGATTCCTATTACAAGAACATGATCTCATACATCACAATATATCATCATTCATCACAACTTGGCCATATCCGTCACATGACAATTGCTGCAAAAACAAGTTAGGCGTCCTCTAATTGTTGTTGCATCTTTTACGTGGCTGCAATTGGGTTCTAGCAAGAACGTTTTCTTACCTACGAATAACCTGGCGTGATCTTGTCAACTTCTATTTACCCTTCATAAGGACCCTGTTCATCGAATCCGCTCCAACTAAAGTAGGAGAGACAGACACCCGCCAGCCACCTTATGCAACTAGTGCATGTTAGTCGGTGGAACCGGTCTCACGTAGAATGCGTGTAAGGTTGGTCGGGCGCTTCATCCCACAATACCGCGGAAGCAAGAAACGACTAGTAACGGCAAGTAAATTGACAAGATCCACGCCCACAACAAAATTGTGTTCTACTCGTGCAAAGAGAACTACGCATAGACCTAGCTCGATACCCTTTGTTGGGGATCGTTGCAGAAAATTAAAATTTTCCTACGGTTTCACCAAGATCCATCTATGAGTTCTACTAAGCAACGAGTTACGAGAGAGAGTTTGCATCTACATACCACTTGTAGATCGAGTGCGGAAGCGTTCGAGGGAGTGGTGATGATGAAGACGTTCCCAACGTGATTCCGATCACCGATGACCAAAGTGCTGAAAGGACAGCACCTCCGTGTTCAACACACGTACGGGACGATGGCGTCTCCTCCGTCTTGATCCAGCAAGAATGAAGGAGAGGTTGAGGAAGACAACTCAATGGCAGCACGACGGCGTGGTGCGGTTGGTCTGGCAGTTCTCCGGCAGGGCTTCGCCAAGCTCGCGTGGAGAAAGAGAGGTGTTGGGGAGGGGAGGGGCTGCGCCTTCAATTGTGTTGGCAGCCCTCCCCCCCACCCCTCTATTTATAGGAGGAGAGGGCAAGGGGGGCCGGCCATCTAGGGGAAACCCTAGATGGGGCGGCGGCCAAGGGAGGAGGGAGGGTGGCTTGCCCCCAAGCTGGGGGCGCCCCTTTAGGGTTTCCCCTCCCAAACCCTAGCCGCATGGGCCTGGGTGGGGGCGCCCCAGCCACCAGGGGCTGGCTCCTCTCCCACTTAGCCCATGTGGCCCCCGAGGTGGCCCCTCCGGTGGACCTCCGGAACCCTCCCGGTGGCCCCAGTACATTACAGTATACCCCAAACTTTCCGAGTCCGTTTAACCACTTTCCATATATAAATCTTTACCTCCGGACCATTCCGAAATCCTCGTGACGTCCGGGATCTCATCCGGACTCGAACAACATTCGGTAATCACATACTTGTCTTCCTAATAACCCTAGCGTCACCGAACCTTTAGTGTGTAGACCCTACGGGTTCGGGAGACATCTGAACATGACCAAGACTACCTCAAGTCAATAACCAACAGCGGATCTGGATACCCATGTTGGCTCCCACATGCTCCTCGATGTTGTCATCGGATGAACCACGATGTCAAGGGTTCAAGCAACCCGTATTCTATTCCCTTTGTCGACGGTATGTTACTTGCCCGAGACTCGATCGTCGGTATCCCAATACCTCGTTTAGTCTCGTTACCGGCAAGTCACTTTACTCGTACCGCAATGCATGATCCCGTGACGGACACTTGATCACTTTGAGCTCATTATGATGATGCATTACCGAGTGGGCCCGTGATACCTCTCCGTAACACGGAGTGACAAATCCAGTCTCGATCCGTGTCAACCCAATGGTCACTTTCGGAGATACCTGTAGTGCACCTTTATAGTCACCCGATTCGTTGTGACGTTTGATACACCAAAGCACTCCTACGGTATCCGGAATTGCACGATCTCATGGTCTAAGGAAGAGATACTTGACATTGGAAAAGCTCTAGCAAAACGAACTACGATCTTGTGCTATGCTTAGGATTGGGTCTTGTCCATCACGTCATTCTCCTAATGGCGTGATCCCGTTATCAATGACATCCGATGTCCATAGTCGAAAACCATGACTATCTGTTGACCAACGAGCTAGTCAACTAGAGGCTTACTAGGGACGTATTGTAGTCTATGTATTCACACGTGTATTACGATTTCCGGATAATACAGTTATAGCATGAATAAAAGACAATTATCATGAACAAGGAAATATAATAATAATGCTTTTATTATTGCCTCTAGGGCATATTTCCAACAGATAGTTGTTAAAGCTTGGAAGATGGCATCATCTTGCATGATAATTGACGAGTCAACATTAGGAGTGAAGATATGCTTACGCCGTGTAGGAGTCGGGTCAAAAGGCTCAAAGGTTGGTGGGTTAACCCATGTATTCTCCTCATCATAAGCCAGCGGATACTTGTTCAAATCCAGATCTTCAACTAGTTGACTCATCAAGACACGAGTTTCCTTCATGCAATGTGCATAGCCTGTTGTAGAAAATTTACTACCATCGACATTAAATTCTGGAAACCCGCCAGACATCTCATACGGATCCATCTCTAGCAAATAAGCTTTGGCACGACTAAGAGACATCATTGTGCCGGATCGGGCGGCTCATTTTTTCCACTCCTCAAGTTGCTTAGGATGGTAGAGAGTTGTTTCAGCAAATCTATTATAAACTATGGCGGATCTTTCCCACCCTTCTCAACCATGATGGTAAACAAGCTTCCTGCATATAGTTGCTCAAGGGAGGTGTATACGGCTTTTAGCTTAAGCAAAGGTGCCTGGAGGGCATTCACACTTCTCTTTCCTGCAAAATTTAGACATTTGCAGGTTACAACCATTGACTTATCAATTCAACTTCAATACGTGAGCCGCCAGGCGAGTTATCAGCAATTATTCCAAGCACTGCTTACCAAAGATAGTTGTGCTCATATGGGTAATATGATGCTTTAGCATGTTCACCTCTTTGGTGACCGGCTTAAGCCGGCCCTCTTCTTCCTCAGCATGTTTCAACAATGTTGCTTTTTCCTCCTCATGTGAGGCCTTCAAGGAGTTTAAATTTTCTAAGGCAATCAGCATAGATTGTTGCAATGAAGATGCTGATGACTCGACTTTTTCACGCAGTCTTTTCTCAGTTTTGAGCCGCTCTTGCAAGTCAGCTGCCTTTGATTCAGCATAATTCACCATATCCTGTCATAACTACCAAAATAAATACAAATATTGTGGAGTCCCAATCCGGCAAAGTTGCGCGACTCGGCACTTGGGGGCTACAAGAGGCAAATTTCTTTTATATTTCAATTCCCAAGCAGCTGCAAGCAACCTAGCTGGCACTTGGGGTTTAATTCAAGTCATTTTTTCTTATACAAGGAAAAGACCCAGTCAACTCATCGATCTGAGCCAACCCTTGGGGGCTACATGGTGTTTTCATTACATTCGATCCGGCATTTTGAAGACCCGTCTATTCATTGAAACGAGGCGGCCCTTGGGGGCTACATGTTACTCTTTTCAACTACATGGGTCAGTTTACTTTCAAAGAACTAGCTTGTTATTTTTATAACAACCCGGCCCTGGGGGACTACAGCTCAATTCACATAATCCTACACAAAGTCTTACACATACTTATGCTTTCATATGTCTAAGACTTGGGGGGCTACATAAGTATATACAACATTAAAAGGAGGGGAATTTTCATACCTCATATTTTTCTTTTCAGCATGTTCACCATGCTCACTTCCATATCCCGGATTGTGGATAGGCGGGTCAAGTAAATTTGATGAAGCTAATTCGCATTGAGATCCTCAAAGTTTGGTATCTCAAGTTTTGCCTTCCCCTTTTCAGACATGATTGGCTCATCTTTGGTCATAAACTTGGCCAACACGTTCAACGCCTCCACAGTTTTGTGTGCCTCCCAAGTAATGGTGACCTTGTCATTGGTCATTGCATGTGATGGCACATATTGAGTCACCTTTATTGGGCTGGAGGCACGAGGCGGGCTTGGCGGGTCAACACTATTGATCGCATCACCCAGGCCGACTTGGCTATTCATCTGGTTTGTTTCCACTGTTGCTTCAGCACCAGTCGATTCATTCTATTGGGTGATACGTCTCCGTCGTATCTACTTTTCCAAACACTTTTGCCCTTGTTTTGGACTCTAACTTGCATGATTTGAATGGAACTAACCTGGACTGACGTTGTTTTCAGCAGAATTGCCATGGTGTTATTTATGTGCAGAAACAAAAGTTCTCACAATGACCTGAAACTCCATGGAACTTATTTTTGGAAAATATTAAAAATACTGGCGAAAGAATCAAGGCCAGGGAGCCCACCACCTGTCCACGAGGGTGGGGGGCGTGCCTGCCCCCCTGGGCGCGCCCCCTGCCTCGTGGGCCCCCTGGTGCTCCACCGACCTCAACTCCAACTCCATATATTCGTGTTCGGGGAGAAAAAAATCTGAGAGAAAGATTCATCACGTTTTATGATACGGAGCCGCCGCCAAGCCCTAAACTCTCTCGGGAGGGCTGATCTGGAGTCCGTTCGGGGCTCCGGAGAGGGGAATCCGTCGCGGTCGTCATCATCAACCATCCTCCATCCTCCATCACCAATTTCATGATGCTCACCGCCGTGCGTGAGTAATTCCATCATAGGCTTGCTTGACGATGATGGGTTGGATGAGATTTATCGTGTAATCGAGTTGGTTTTGTTAGGGTTTGATCCCTAGTATCCACAATGTTCTGAGATTGATGTTGTTATGACTTTGCTATGCTTAATGCTTGTCACTAGGGCCCGAGTGCCATGATTTCAGATCTGGACCTATTATGTTTTCATGAATATATGTGAGTTCTTGATCCTATCTTGCAAGTCTATAGTCACCTACTATGTGTTATGATCCGGCAACCCCGAAGTGACAATAATCGGGACCACTCCCAGTGGTGACCATAGTTTGAGGAGTTCATGTATTCACTATGTGTTAATGCTTTGGTCTGGTACTCTATTAAAAGGAGGTCTTAATATCCCTTAGTTTCCACTTGGACCCTGCTGCCACGGGAGGGTAGGACAAAAGATGCCATGCAAGTTCTTTTCCATAAGCACGTATGACTATATTCGGAATACATGCCTACATTACATTGATGAATTGGAGCTAGTCCTGTGTCACCCTATGTTATGGTTGTTACATGATGAACCGCATCTGGCATAATTCTCCATCACCGATCCAATGCCTACGAGCTTTTCACATATTGTTCTTTGTTTATTCACTTTTCTGTTGCTACTGTTACAATCACTACAAAACCCAAAAATATTACTTTTGCTATCTTTACCGTTACTTCCATACTACTTTGCTACTAAATACTATGCTGCAGATATTAAGTTATCCAGGTGTGGTTGAATTGACAACTCAACTGCTAATACTTGAGAATATTCTTTGGTTCCCCTTGTGTCGAATCAATAAATTTGGGTTGAATACTCTACCCTCGAAAACTGTTGCGATCCCCTTTACTTGTGGGTTATCAAGACTATTTTCTGGCGCCGTTGCCGGGGAACATAGCTCTATTCTTTGAGTCACTTGGGATTTATACCTGCTGGTCACTATGAAGAACTTGAAAGACGAGAAAACAAAATTGTATCCCTCAACTACGAGGGGAGGAAAGGAACTGCCATCTAGCTCTGCACTTGATTCACCTTCTATTTTTAGTAAGCTTGCGACACCTAAACCTCCTTCTGCTATTAATTCTGATATGTCGCATGTTATTGATGATGCCACTTCTGTTATGCATGATACTTATGATGAAACTACTTCTATGCTTGATACTACTGTGCCACTTGGTGAATTTCTTGATGAACAACTTGCTCGGGCTAGAGAGAATGAAATTATTGAAACTGATAATATTGATGAAAGTGATGATGAAGACTCTCCCAATAAATATGAATTGCCTGTTGTGCCTGAGGGCTATGTTATGGATGAAGAGCTGCTAGAGCTATTTTTGCTTGCAATGATAGATATGATCTTAAGAAGTTATTAGCTAAATGGAAGCAGCAATCTCTTAATGCTAGAATGAAACATGGCCCTGCTTTTTCTACTTCACCTATCTATGTTACTGATAAGGATTATGAATTCTTTATTGATCCTGATATAATTACTTTGGTTGAATCTGATCCTTTTTATGGCTATGAATTTGAAACTGTTGTGGCACATCTTACTAAATTAAATGATATAGCCACCCTGTTCACTAATGATGAGAGAACTCGCTACTTTTATATCCTTAAAATATTTCCGTTCTAATTAAAGGGTGATGCTAAGATATGGTTTAATTCTCTTGATCCTGGTTGTGTGCGTAGTCCCCAGGATATGATTTATTACTTCTCTGCTAAATATTTCCCCGCTCATAAGAAACAAGTTGCTTTAAGGGAAATATATAATTTTGTGCAAATTGAAGAAGAGAGTCTCCCACATGCTTGGGGGAGGCTTCTCAAATTACTTAATGCTTTGCCAAATCATCCTCTTAAGAAAAATGAAATACTTGATATCTTTTATAATGGACTAACCGATGCTTCTAGAGACCACCTGGATAGTTGTGCTGGTTCTGTTTTCACGGAAAGAACACTAGATGAAGCTGAAATTCTATTGAATAATATGTTGATCAATGAAAATAATTGGACACTTCCTGAGACTATTCCTAAACCAACTCCGAAGAAAAGGGGTGTTCTATTTCTCAGTCCTGAAGATATGCAAGAGGCAAAGAAATCGATGAAAGAAATGGGTATTAAAGCTGAAGATGTTAAGAATTTACCTCCTATTGAAGAAATACGTGGTCTTAATTTACCGCCTGTTGAAGAAATACATGGTTCTAATTCAGCGCATATTGAAGAAACACATGGTCTTGATAGCCCAACACAGGTAGTAAAGGTAAATTCTCTCTATAGATTTGATGAAGGTGATATTCCTCGTTATAAGTCTGCTAGACAATGCTTAGATGAGTTTGACAATTTTATTGTTAAACAAGAAAACTTCAATGCTTATATTGGTAGACAATTAAAATACAATTCCGATACGCTTGAACACTTGGGTGATTATATGTCTAGAGTTAAAGGTGAACTTAAACTCATTAGTAAACATGTTTCCATGGTTACCACTCAAGTAGAACAAGTACTTAAAGCTCAGAATGATTTGCTCAATGAATTAAATAGTAAGAATAATGACTATGCTGTTAGAGTGACTACTAGAACTGGTAAAATGACTCAGGAACCTTTGTATCCTGAAGGCCATCCTAAGAGAATTGAGCAAGATTCTCAGAGAAATAATATTGATGCACCTAGTCCTTCTAAAAGGAAGAAAAAGAAAAATGATAGGACTTTGCATGCTTCTAGTGAACCTATTGCTGAACCACCTGAGAATCCCAATGATATCTCTATTTCTGATGCTGAAACACAATCTGGTAATGAACATGAACCTAGTGAAAATGTTAATGAAGATGTTCATGATGATGCTCAACCTAGTAATGATAATAATGTAGAAATTGAACCTGCTGTTGATCTTGATAACCCACAATCAAAGAATCAATGTTATGATAAGAGAGACTTTGTTGCTAGGAAACACGGTAAAGAAAGAGAACCATGGGTTCAGAAACCCATGCCTTTTCCTCACAAACCATCCAAGAAAAAGGATGATGAGGATTTTGAGCGCTTTGCTGAAATGATTAGACCTATCTTCTTGCGTATGCGATTAACTAATATGCTCAAAATGAATCCTTATGCTAAATATATGAAAGAAATTGTTACTAATAAAAGAAAGATACTGGAAGTTGAAATTTCCACCATGCTAGCTAATTACACTTTTAAGGGTGGAATACCTAAGAAACTTGGAGATCCAGGAGTACCAACTATACCATGCTCCATTAAAAGAAACTATGTTAAAACTGTTTTGTGTGATCTTGGAGCCGGTGTTAGTGTTATGCCTCTCTCTTTATATCGTAGACTTGATTTGAATAAGTTGACACCTACTGAAATATCTTTGCAAATGGATGATAAATCAACTGTTATAATTGTCGGTATTTGTGAGGATGTGCCTGTTGTGGTTGCGAACGTTACTATTTTAACGGACTTTGTTATTCTTGATATTCCCGAGGACGATAGTATGTCTATTATTCTTGGAAGACCCTTTTTGAATACTGCAGGGGTTGTTATTGATTGCAACAAAGGCAATGTCACTTTTCATGTTAATGGTAATGAGCATACTGTACACTTTCCGATGAAACAACCTCAAGTTCATAGTATCAACTCTATTGGAAACATTCCATCGATTATTTTTGGAGGTTTTGAATTTCGTCCTCCTACTGTCAAGAAGAAATATGATATTCCTATTATTGGGGATGTGCATATCCCCGTTGAGGTAACATAGTGTTACTCAAAATTTCTCCGGTTCCATGTTATTCGGAATGAGTTTGTTAACAAGACTTGATCAACCTTGTTAGTGGATTCCTTTTGATGAGCATGAGATGGATGAAGTTAGAAAGCACAACCTTCTGTACCATCCTTTTACTTTCTGTTAGTTAGTTGAAATAAAGTAAAATAGTGTTTTTCCGTCTGTTTCCTAAATTATCCGTGCAATAAAAAATACCCCGAAAATAAAAGTTCTCCAAATGCCCTACCAATTTAATATGATTTTTTCTGGAATATTTGAGAATATCTGGCACTCAGAACACAGCAGGGGAGCAAGCACACAGCCACGAGGTCCAGGCGCGCACACCCTGAGGCGCCCCGCCTCGTGGGCCCATGGTGGCTCCCTCCACTTATTCCTGCACCCACACACTTCTTCTTCCTCCCAAAAATCACCATCTAGCTCAAGCACGAGTTCTAGCTCATTTTGCTGCGATTTTCGATCTCCTTGCTCAAAGCACCTCTCACAAAACTGCTTTGGGGGATTGTTCCTTGGTATGTGACTCCTCCATTGGTCCAATTAGTTTTTGTTCTAGTGCTTTATTCATTGCAAATTTGTGTTGCCTAGGTGACCATGTTCTTGAGCTTGCATGTCAAATTTATATGGTTCCAAGTAGTTCTAATGCATGATATAGGCTCTAGGCACTTGTAGGAGTAGTTGCTATCAATTTTGTTGAGCTTGGTTCACTTTTGTTTGAAGTTACTAAAAATTTCAGAAATTTTGCGGAGGAAGAAATATGTTTAGGAAAATGTACCAAGGTGGTCCTTCAAGCAAGCAAAGACCCAGGCTTGCAATGCGTGATGCTGATGATGAACCACCAAGGGACGCCCCAGTGCGTCCTTGTGAATGGCCTTGAGAGGACTTCATGGATCGAGCAGGAATCAAGGAAGAATTTAACGCATATTTGCGTAACACTGATCTTGTCAGATTCGAGGTAGAAAAGTGCCGCCAGTACCACTATCTCACTTGTTCCTTTGTGAGGAGGTTTGAATTTTCATCTTCACGCAATTCTCAAACTGTCCTGTTTGATCTTTATGAAAATTCTTATACTATGGACTTAGAGGATCTTACCACTGCTTGCAAACTTCCACAATGGGGTAGTACTAGTGAACCTCACAAATCTGAATTTAGAGATTTTCTTGCTAGTATAACTGTGGGTGAATCTAGAGACATAGCACAAGCTACCATAGGGAGCATTCATTTTCCTGCTATACATTATTTTGCTCTCTTCATAGGTAGGTGCATCAATGATAAGGATGAAGCATGTCACATGTGTGTCCTAGACCTCAATATTCTTAGGAGTGCTGTGTTAGGAGATAAATCTTATAATTTGGGAGCCATTGTTGCACGTAGGTTGCATCATAATAGATTTAATGGAGATTTCTTTGCCGGAATTTATGCAATCCGCTTAGCTGATTTTCTTGGTGTAACCATACACGATGATGATATTGAATTGCCTCCTACATATCCAGACTTTAATGCTATGGTTCACCATCAGGTTGTCGAGAGGAATGAACCACCACTCCAGTACTGACTAATCTTTGACAGGCGTCACGCCGTCAATATTGTTCTCCCTGCCCCTACTCTCTTTGACTTTCAGGCAAAGGGGAAACATTTTATAACCAGGGAGGAGGCAAATGAGTATGAAAGGAGGACGAGGGTAGCTCGCCTCCAAGCTGCAGCCCACGATGCAATGACTGCTGCATCTCAGTACGGCCCCAACTATAACTTTGGATATCCGCCAGGCCATCCGTGGCAATAAACTAACTTAGGCCAAAAGCCTAAGCTTTGGGGAGTACGTATTTCTCACCGACATTACATTCATGTTCACTCATTCCTAGATGTCGGTGCTCATACTTTTTCATTATCCATGCTAGTTTATTTTCCTTTTTATGATTTCTTCTTGTGTGTTTAATAAACTTTAAGAAAAACAAAAAAAGATTAGTAGTAGCTTTTAGCTATTTTATTTTTCTTGCTGTAGTAGTAATAATTAAAAGAAAACCCAAAAATATTTCCTGTTCTTCTTTTGCTTTTTGGGAGATTTCCCGTGTAAATAGTTTTATTTCTTTTCTTTTCTTTGGGGTCGATAGGAGAAGACCATGATTAAATTGTTGAAGTGGCTCTTATATGCATTATTGTTAATTTAACCAAGAGCCCATATTGCCTTGTCTTCTCCTGTTTATTGAATGCTCACAGATTCCAGCTTAGTCCAATGCACGTGCACTATTATTATTCACATCGTTCGGTCGTGCAAGTGAAAGGCAATTATGACGATATATGATAGATTAATTGTGACGAGAAAAGCTGGTACGAACTCGACCTCTCTTGTTTTTGTAAATATGATTAGTTCATCATTCCTGATTCAGCCTATTATGAATAAACATGTTTGCAATGACAATTATAGATTATAGTTGCTTATGCCATGCTTAATTATCTAGGAGTTTATCATGGTTTACCTTGCATGCCAACATGCTATTAAAATGGTTGTGATGTGGTATGATGGGGTGGTATCCTCCTTTGAATGATTCGAGTGACTTGACTCGGCACATGTTCACACATGTAGTTGAAACAAAATCAACATAGCCTTCATGATATTTATGTTCATGGTGGATTATATCTTACTCATGCTTGTACTCAATGTTTATTAATTTTAATGCATGTTCATGACTGTTGTCGCTCTCTAGTTGGTCGCTTCCCAGTCTTTTGCTAGCCTTCACTTGTACTAAGCGGTAATACTGCTTGTGCATCCAATCCTTAAACCCCAAAGTTATTCCATATGAGTCCACCATACCTTCCTATATGCGGTATCTACCTGCCGTTCCAAATAAATTTGTATGTGCCAAACTCTAAGCCTTCAAATGAAATTCTGTTTTGTATGCTCGAATAGCTCATGTATCAACAAGGGATGTCCTTATCTTCCATGTTAGGCGGGTTATTCTCAAGAGGAGTGGACTCCGCTCCTCACTCACGAGAAAATGGCTGGTCACCGGGATGCCCAGTCCCATGCTTTATGCAAATCAAATCAAAATAATTGCAAACAAAACTCCCCCGGGACTATTGTTAGTTGGAGGCACTCGTTGTTTCGAGCAAGCCATGCATTGATGCTTGATGGTGGAGGGGGAGTATGAAATTTACCATTCTGTCTGGGAACCGCCTATAATGTGTATAGCATGGAAGATATCGCCATCTCTTGGTTGTTATGTTGACAATGAAAGTATGCCGCTCAAAATATTATTTATCTCTATTACAAAATCGAGCTCTGGCACCTCTACAAATCCCTCCTTCCCTCTGCGAAGGGCCTATCTATTTACTTTCATGTTGATTCATCACCCTCTTATTAAAAAGCACCAGCTGGAGAGCACTACTGTCATTTGCATTCATTATTGTTAATTTATATTGGGTATGACTATGACTGGATCTCTTTTACCATGAATTACAATGTCTAGTCAGTCCTTGATCTTTAAAGGTGCTCTGCATTTATGTTTTGCGGTCTCAGAAAGGGCTAGCGAGATACCATCTTGTTATATCATATTATGATTGTTTTGAGAAAGTGTTGTCATCTGAGATTTATTATTATTGCTCGCTAGTTGATTATGCCATTGATATGAGTAAACATGAGACCTAAATGTTATTGTGAATATGGTTAGTTCATAATCTTTGCTCAAAACTTGAATGTTGGCTTTACATATTTACAACAACAAGAGCAAACAGAGTTTGTAAAAGTTTTTCTTTATCACTTTCAGTGTATGAACTGAATTGCTTGAGGACAAGCAAAGGTTTAAGCTTGGGGGAGTTGATACGTCTCCGTCGTATCTAGTTTTCCAAACACTTTTGCCCTTGTTTTGGACTCTATAACTTGCATGAGTTGAATGGAACTAACCCGAACTGACGTTGTTTTTAGCAGAATTGCCATGGTGTTATTTATGTGCAGAAACAAAAGTTCTCGGAATGACCTGAAACTCCACGGAACTTATTTTTGGAAAATATTAAAAATACTAGCGAAAGAATCAAGGCCAGGGGGCCCACCACCTGTCCACGAGGGTGGGGGCGTGCCTGCCCCCCTGGGCGCGCCCCCTGCCTCGTGGCCCCCCTGGTGCTCCACCGACCTCAACTCCAACTCCATATATTCGTGTTCGGGGAGAAATAATCAGAGAGAAAGATTCATCACGTTTTACGATACGGAGCCGCCGCCAAGCCCTAAACTCTCTCGGGAGGGCTGATATGGAGTCCGTTCAGGGTTCCGGAGAGGGGAATCCGTCGCCGTCGTCATCATCAACCATCCTCCATCACCAATTTCATGATGCTCACCGCCGTGCGTGATTAATTCCATCATAGTCTTGCTGGACGGTGATGGGTTAGATGAGATTTATCATGTAATCGAGTTAGTTTTGTTAGGGTTTGATCCCTAGTATCCACTATGTTCTGAGATTGATGTCGCTATGAATTTGCTATGCTTAATGCTTGTCACTAGGGCCCGAGTGTCATGATTTCATATCTGAAACTATTATGTTTTCATGAATATATGTGAGTTCTTGATCCTATCTTGCAAGTCTATAGTCACCTACTATGTGTTATGATCCGGCAACCCCGAAGTGACAATAATCGGGACCACTCTCGGTGATGAACATAGTTTGAGGAGTTCATGTATTCACTATGTGTTAATGATTTGGTCCGGTACTCTATTAAAAGGAGGCCTTAATATCCCTCAGTTTCTGCTAGGACCCCGCTGCCACGGGAGGGTAGGACAAAAGATGTCATGCAAGTTCTTTTCCATAAGCACGTATGACTATATTCGGAATACATGCCTACATTACATTGATGAATTGGAGCTAGTTCTGTGTCACACTATGTTATGATTGTTACATGATGAACCGCATCCGGCATAATTCTCCATCACCGATCCAATGCCTACGAGATTTTCACATATTGTTCTTTGCTTATTCACTTTTCCGTTGCTACTGTTACAATCACTACAACACCCAAAAATATTACTTTTGCTATCGTTACCGTTACTTCCATACTACTTTGCTACTAAATACTTTGCTGCATATATTAAGTTATCCAGGTGTGGTTGAATTGACAACTCAACTGCTAATACTTGAGAATATTCTTTGGTTCCCCTTGTGTCGAATCAATAAATTTGGATTGAATACTCTACCCTCGAAAACTGTTGCGATCCCCTATACTTGTGGGTTATCATTGGGGCGGCTCAACCCTTTGATTAGGGCAGCCTTCAGGCGTCTCAGTTTGGACCTCAGGGGCTACCAAGAGTGGCTCTTTATACTCAGGAATTTCTGGAGCCGACGATGACTCGCTAATTTTTCTCTTCTTGGCCTTGGCCCTGTGGTTACATGAATATATTCGAATAAACAAAGAAATGACCTTGATGAAGTATGACTTATTAAAACACTTACCTTGCCTAATGATCAAGGGCGGCAGGTGAGTGGCGGATGAATCCCCAGATGATGGTGGCGAACCCTGATAATTTGAATTGGAGGGTTTAAGTGGTTGCCTAATGAGTCCGGCTCATGGAAGAGATAAGGTTGGACTGTGGGGCACCTCATTCCGTTGTTTATGGGCGACTAGTTCATCTGACAAGCCAGGTGATAACTCGCCAGAATCACTCTGGAGCTTGTGCTTGGAGGTTCCTACTTGTTGCATTTTCTTCAAAAGAAATTTGGGATCTAGGTGAGCGTCTGGATGTGAAAAGGGAACCTTTCGGATGGCCCGTCTTGTTTTCTTCGGGACAAAAATATGCGAGCTGGATGAGATGGAAATTACCTCAGCAGGGACGGCTCGACTATTTTCCGTATGATCCTAAGAATATGAGGCTTCAGCCAGTTGCATAAATCAATGACCAAGTAAGTCAAGCTCTACCTCTGACTCATTTCCAGCAGTCGGCTTGTCATCGCCAATTGGTGCGTTCACTTGCTTAGTTGGTGCAGGAGCCGGCTTGCGGGCCTTCTTCCTTTTCCAGAATGGGGAGTCGTCCTACGCGTTTGACAGATTAAAGAAGTGAGCCCAACTTAAGCAAAGATCAATAAACAGAATAAATGAGTATAAGCATACTTACTGGAGGTGATGGGTTCTGAATGCAAAAAGGAGCAATCCCCATTTTGTTTCATGCATCTTGGGGCTCTCCCAGCAGTCTCTTCATGGCCTTGTTTATGTCATCAACTGACAAGTCGTCTTGGCTGAAATGTTGTTCGTCACTTGACTCATCGGTATAATTACACATTAAGTTGCCCCTTCAGCTTAATGGTTGAATTCTCCAGCTGATCCAACACTGGGTCAGATCAATCCCGGTGAGGCCGTTTGCTGACAGGGCCCTCAACTTAGAATATATATGGGCGACTTCTTGTCGCTCCTCCTTGGAAGGTGATACGGCTCCAACGTATCTATAATTTTTTATTGTTCCATGCTATATTATATTCTGTTTTGGACATTATCGGGCTTTATTATACACTTCTATATTATTTTTGGGACTAACCTATTAACCGGAGGCCCAACCCAGAATTGCTGTTTTTTGCCTATTTCAGAGTTTCCAGAAAAAGAATATCAAACGGAGTCCAAATGGAATGAAACCTTCGGGAACGTGATTTTCGGAACGAATGTGATCCAGAGGGGACTTGGACCCTATGTCAAGACTTCAACCAGGAAGCCACGAGATAGGGGGGCACGCCTACCCCCCCCCCCAGGCATGCTCTCCACCCTCGTGGGCCCCTTATTGCTCCACCGACGTACTCCTTCCTCCTATATATACCTACGTACCCCCAAACTACCAGATACGGAGCGAAAAACCTAATTCCACCGCCGCAACCTTCTGTACCCGTGAGATCCCATCTTGGGGCCTGTTCCGGAGCTCCGCCGAAGGGGGCATCGATCACGGAGGGCTTCTACATTGTGACGCCCGGGTAATTAAGCTACAGTGAACCTCTACTAATGATGCCATGTCACCTCGGTTACTGTCGATAAACTCGCGATAGTTTAAAAACGATTCAAATTCAAATTCAAAATCAAGCAAACAATAAAAGTTTTCCAATATTAAAACTAAAATGTTCATCATGTGGCAAATAATCCCTAACTAGTTTTGGTGGTGGAACCAACTTTTTTTCAAAGTGATTAAATGCCCTAAAACTAATTAAAACCAGTGGCTACAATAATAATTTATTTGCTTTTGAAAATATAGAAATATTAGACTAATTTATTTTGGGTCCAAACTAGGTTTGGAAGTGGCCTATTTTGATGATACTAATTTAGGTGCTAACTTAGTATTTTGAAGAAACTAAAAATATCAGAAACTAAAATGAAAACAGAAAAACAAACTAAGAGAAAACAAAACAAAACAAAGAAAAGAAGAGAACGCCTCACCAATCACAGGCGGGCCACCCAGGGCCGACACACTGCCCAGCCGGCCGGCCCAACCGGACCCTCACTACCCATAAACCCCCCCTACCCCACCGACAGGAAACCCTAGCCTGTAACCCCCCACGCCCCCACTCGCCCCCACATCTCCCTCGTTCCCCCACTCTTTCGCTCCCTTCCCCCTCGATCTGGATCGAGATCGAAGCGGGACCCAGCCGACGCCCCCCACCGGCGCCACCCACCACAGTCGTCTAAAGCTCCTCCGCCGGACCGCCAGCGCCGCCGCCCGATTCGCTCCATCCATCGTCGCCGCGGACCCCGATCTCGTTGCCCCCGACGCCCTGCGCCCGCCCTTCGCCGTCCACCTCGCCGCTCGTTGAACGCCTCCCGCTGCGTCCCGACGACCACACCTCGCCGCCTGGCGTTGCTCGATGCCGTCTTCGCCGCGCCCGTCGCTGGATCGGCAAGCGCCGCGCCTCCTCATCACCACCTCGCTGGACTGCCGCACCGGAACGTCGCCCCGTCCTCGTCTCCCCCTCGACGGCTCCACCGAGCCTCGCCGACCCGATCCCCTGCAGCCGCTGATGAGGCCCCCCGTCCTCCTATCCCCCTTGCCCCCGCGTTCACCACGACCCGCCAGCACCACAGCGGCGCCAGCCAGCAGCGCCCAGCGTCCGGACCACGCCCACATCGCCCGTGTGCGGCGCTCGCGCTCCAGCACGCCGCCACACTCACCGCCTAGGTCCCGCTCAGGCGCCTGATCGTGACCTCGTCGCCCGCCTGTAGCCCGCACACTCCATCGAGTGCACCCTCGAGGCCAAGACCCGTTCGGGCTGCCGACGCCCGCGCCCGCTAAGGCCCTGGGCCAATGACCAGTGGGGCCTCGCCCCTGAAAAAAAGGGGAAAAGAAAATAATAAAAATAAAAATACTAATTAATTAATTAAGTAACTAAGTTAATTAAGTTAATTAATCATGTTTAATTAACCTAAGTAATATGTTAATTAAACTAACTAGGTTAATTAGTCAACAATCAATGACTAACACACCCCACACGTCAGTTTGACTAAGTCAACAGCCGGTTAACTACCGACATCCTGCTGACATCACACTACGTCATAATTATATTTTCTAGTTAAATTAGTTCAGTTAATTCAAAAAATGATTTAAAACTTTAAAAATTAATATAAAATAAACCGTAACTCGGATTAAATTATTTTCAACATGAAAGTTGCTCAGAACGACGACACGAATCTGGATACGCAGCCCGTTCGTCCGCCACACATCCCTAACCTATCAAACTCGCAACTTTCCGCCTCCAGTTCATCTGTCCGAAAACGCGAAACACCGGGAATACTTTCCCGGATGTTTCCCCCCTTCACCGGTATCACCTCATACCGCGTTAGGGCATCCCTAGCACCGATACTTTTCTTGTCATGCATCGCTATGCATCTGTTTGCTTAATATTTATTGTTTCTTTCCCCTTCTTCTCTCGCTAGACAATGAGACCGACGCCGCTGCTACCCAGTACGACTACGGTGTTGACGACCCCCCTCTCTTGCCAGAGCAACCAGGCAAGCCCCCCCCCCCTTTATCACCAGATATCGCCTATTCTCTTCTATACTGCTTGCATTAGAGTAGTGTAGCATGTTACTGCCTTCCGTTAATCCTATCCTGATGCATAGCCTGTCCTTGCTACTACTGTTGATACCTTTACCTGCAATCCTACATGCTTAGTATAGGATGCTAGTATTCCATCTGTGGCCCTACATTCTTGTCCGTCAGCTATGCTATACTATCAGGCCATGATCACTCGGGAGGTGATCTCAGGTATATAATATATACTTTATACATGATACATGTGGCGACTAAAGTCGGGTCGGCTCGTGGAGCACTAGCGAGTGATTCACGGATTGGGGGCTGAAAGGACCTTTGTCCCGACGGCCCTCTGGGTGGATCTTTGTGGCGGAGCGACAGGGCAGGTTGAGACCGCCTAGGTGAGAGGTGGGCCTGGCCCTGGTCGGTGTCCGCGGTTACATCATTAACATGCTTAACGAGATCTTGGTATTTGATCTGAGTCTGGACATTTGGTCTATACGCACTAACCAACTACGTGGGAAAGATATGGGCACTCGGCGTCGTGGTATCAGCCGAAGCCTTCGTGACGTCAGCGACTGAGCGGCGCGCGCCAGATTGGACCGCGTAACGTGACTTCCTTTGTAATGGAGGTTGCTAGGTCTGCTTCCGGCCGCCCATGCAACGTGCAGGTGTGCTAAGGGCGATGGGCCAAGACCCATGTGCGCTTAGGTTTAGACCGGCGTGCTGACCTCTCTGTTAGCCTAGGTGGGGCTGCAACGTGTTGACCTTCCGAGGCCGGGCATGACCCAGAAAAGTGTGTCCGGCCAAATGGGATCAAGCGTGTTGGGTTATGTGGTGCACCCCTGCAAGGAAGTTAATCTATTCGAATAGCCGTGATCTTTGGTAACAGGACGACTTGGAGTTGTACCTTGACCTTATGACAACTAGAACTGAATACTTAACAAAACACACCCTTCCAAGTGCCAGATATAACCCGGCGATCGCTCTCTAACAGGGCAACGAGGAGGGGATCGTCGGGTAGGTTTATGCTATGCGATGCTACTTGGAGGACTTCAGTCTACTCTCTTCTACACGCTGCAAGACGGAGGCTGCCTGAACTGTAGTCTTCGACAGGATTAGCTATCCCCCTCTTATTCTGGCATTCTGCAGTTCATTCCACCGATATGCCCCTTTACACATATACCCATGCATATGTAGTGTAGCTCCTTGCTTGCAAGTACTTTGGATGAGTACTCACGGTTGCTTTCTCCCCCCTTTTCCCCTGTTTCCTTTCTTTGTGGTTGTCGCAACCAGATGCTGGAGTCCAGGAGCCAGACGCCACCGTCGACGATGACTCCTACTACACCGGAGGTGCCTACTACTACGTGGCAGCCCACTGACGACAACCAGGAGTAGTTAGGAGGATCCCAGGCAGGAGGCTTGCGCCTCTTCTGATCTGTATCCCAGTTTGTGCTAGCCTTCTTAAGGGAAACTTCTTTAACTTACGTCTGTACTCAGATATTGTTGCTTCCGCTGACTCGTCTATGATCGAGCACTTGTATTCGAGCCCTTGAGGCCCCTGTCTTGTATTATGATGCTTGTATGACTTATTTATGTTTTAGAGTTGTGTTGTGATATCTTCCCGTGAGTCCCTGATGTTGATCGTACACATTTGCGTGCATGATTAGTGTACGATTGAATCGGGGGCGTCACAAGTTGGTATCAGAGCCGACTGGCTGTAGGAATCCCCCTTCCGCACTCCTTGGCCGAAGTCAAGTCTAGACATTGCAAAACTTTTAGTAACATGGCTGTGCGGCCCATGGGCCCACGTCGCCATTGGGTGGTATTAGGATCTTTTACTCCTCGATCTTTACTCCGGGATTCTGAACTCCCTTCTATTCGGGTTAAATGATTTTTACTAAAATCTAACTTTAGGTTCTCAAAAATACTTTCTCACGGAGAGCCCCTTCAGTCCAGATGATTGCCGGTTGCACCAGAAGATTCCGAAGATACTCTCTGATTTTCTCTCGAGACCTTGTGCCCGTTGCTTTTGCAATTCCCTTCCACCGAATATCCCTATGGATAAATACTTACACCTGTCGTGCTTACTTTTATTCCCAGTCGATCTTGTTATTACAAGATACCCCGAGAATATTTTGTGCCTACTGCCTTACAGTTCTTTGCCACCTGAATACCTCTAAGAATAATTTCTCGCACTTTCCGAGTATCCGCTCATCCCTAGTTGTTCAGGTGTTTCACAAAAGTCTTTGAAATACTATTCAATCCTCCAAAAATCCTTAGCAGCTTTATTGCTCTGCAAATACTTGTCTACTTGCATTATGGATGCTTCCCATATATCTAGCAATATTCACTAGTATCTTTTGACACCGTCATTTTGATCCTATTGATTCAACATGTGTGCGAATGCACACAATCATCTAACAACCCTTCTAAATTATCTTTCCGGCTCAGACATCATTTTTGAACATGAGCTGGTTCTCGACCAAACTATTTGTCGTCAATTGTGCCTCTGGTCTATCCAAATTATCCATCCTTGATCAGAGCGACTGCTTCTGATCCTTTGTTTTGGAAATCGCAATTCCTTTGTTATCTAAGCATCGAATTATTCAGATGTTCTATAATATGATGCCCGTGCATTCTTCTTCCTCTGGTTGAGTACCGATGCTCACATCAGATCACTTGTGGACCATCGTTCCTTTGTTGGATTTTATCCGACAGTGTCCTTCATATTGAATAACCTTGAGAGCCTTTCCATGGGTATATAATGCCTTTGGTAAATTGTATCATCTGCTTTTGAACAATGCTCTACTTTCGAGCTTGTGTTATTTACTCCTGAAGTTTGTGGTATATGTTCCTAAGAGACCCTGATGGTTTGAACCTATGCCTTTTCCTAATCTATGTGAGCCCGAAAGATTTCACAGGTCATACTCATCTGGTATTTCACCAGGTAAAACTTTCACACTAATACCATTATCGAAACGAGAAATGAATGTAAGGTTATTCTTTGGAGAAGTGGGAGTCGACCTTGAACTTTTTGTTCATGCCCATGGACCCGAGGTGGTACTTATCATGGAAGCTTCTTGTAGTAGTAATAATCCCCTTGTTATAACTTATTCTATTATCTATGCTTGGTCTTTTGCGACCGTGGTTTCGACCATGTTGTTCTTCTTTGATCCCATTTCTTGGACAAGTTTAAGTGCTTGACTTCTGCAAATTATTTCACTTGTCCAACCTCTATCCCGCTCTACCCTTGAGTATACCCTCTGGTACCGCGAGAATATCATGGAACTACATAACTTCTTATGGGTTCTTCATCAACTATTATTTCTCACCGATTCCAATTTTCCTGGGTTTTGGGTTGTCGTCAACCGAGAACACTGATAAGTGAATCAATTCCGCACTTTGATTCAATAACTCTAAGTATTATTCATTGCTTATGAGTTTATTAATCCTTCAAGTCATTGATAGCCTGATCAGCTATATCATTATCGTGCACCTTTTAAACTGTGCTACCTGGCCCCTCTTTCCGGAGCACAGATTTAGATGGTAAGCTAATCTTTCGTGATCTTCCTCGTCATATCATATCTCCTTGAACAGACTTGATTTTGAGTTTGTGTCGTGCCCATGGTTCCAATAACCTTTCGCTTCATCATTCATTTGACTTGATGTCATCGCCGACTGATGTCATGAAACCTCTCGACGAATGTGTCATGATCATCATCAACATTCCGAGCTCCTCAAGGATATCAATTGAATTCATGATGAGAAATACCATCCTTGCCATCGATGATTTGTGTTATCATCGACCACTCGATTACCTTCCGTTCAACACAACTTGTTCGTGTTTTGTGCTATACCTTGAGTTCCTTCCTACCCATCATTTGTTCCTCTTTACCTTGGAGTAATACCATCTTTTATGTCAAGAATGTCATGAGAATTTCACCACCTCTTAAGAATTCTTGATGCAGTGATGCTTCTCGCCATCACCATTCTTCTTGGTCCTCTTGTTGATTCCAACCGGGGTACCAACAAGTGAGCGGTGTTGTTTGGATTCTGCCCTTCTAGCAACCCTATTGCTTTGAAGTTAATGGTCGGCCGTTCATTCTTAGACTATTGTTTATTGAATCACCATTCCGACGTTGGTCGTGCAACCCAGCCCATATTTCGGGTGCACATTTTCAACCAATGTTTAACTGTGTATGTTTTCCTCGAGCATACCTCATTATATCATTTGATCCGAAAATTATTATCTCCTTGTTCACATAAGTGTGGAGATCCTTCCTTTGAAAATTTCGATGAATTGTCGTTGAGTTCATCAGCCACCTCCTCATCCTCTCGTTGGTTTATTGATGAACTCTTGTTTCGGAACTCGCTTCCATAGTTCATTCCCCGAAAATCTTCGATGTCATCTCGTCAATTTGTGTTGCACCTTTCTACTCAGCATCCTGAGTCTGAGTTATCCTGACACCAATCAGATCTATCCTGGCACCAATCAGATCTGAACCTCGGTCAGATATGATGGTTGGAACATATTTCCAAGAGTTATAACAATGGTCTTTATGTGACCCGGTAAGGTGATGTCATCCTAGCACACCTGGCCGGAGAACCAATTGTTATAGTTTTCCTTTTTAGCAAGGTTATCTATTCTTCCATGAGAAATTGTAAGACTTATTCTATAAGTTGTTCCTGATGGATCACTTGCGTATCCAAAGTCTGATCTTTGCTTGAAGACCATGTTAGTGCTATCTCGAAACATGCCTATGGTACTCCGATCATCAATAAGTGCTTTTGAAGCACCATGCTAAATTTCCTTTATCGATTATTCAAACACCGTTGTTTGGGTAATGTCATGAAATACCTCTCCCCTTACCTAAATGGTTTTCTACTTTCTTTCCTGTCATGGATATCATGCTCTGCTTGTCCTTGGGAAGGATATGCCCTTGAAATATGTGTTTAAATACATTTTCCTTTCCATTGTCTAGTTTAACCTTTCTTGTAATCTGACTTAACTGAGCAGTGGTAATTCCCTGCTTAGTAAGCACCTCGTTGTACAACTCTGTCTGTAAGACCCTGTTACCATTGTTGATGGCATTCCGGTAACCACCTATGGACGAGAACTTTGCCTATTGGTCCGCCTCGTTCAACGAGCATGAAAACGGTTCTATTTGTCCCTCGCCCTTGGTACCGACGTTGTTGCCGACATAATCGACAGGCTACCCTCTGACAAGCCTTGCTTGCATGATCACGCAAGACGTCTCCGCCCTTCCTACTTTTAACCACATGGTGGGCCCATAACCCACAGTTCCATAGGATTGAAACCTGACTCTCCTATACCCCCCCTGTTGTCAAAGTTATTCCTCGCGCTTGACTTTGTAAGTAATTCACGGGCCACCTGCCTAGTGATCTATTCTGGTATCTGATGCAATGCTTATTCACATTGCTCTAAACCCCTTCAACACTTCGTTTCAGGCATCGAACAATTGCCTATCCGATTGAAGCTTCTCATGGTACCTTCTTACTTTGCTCTTGATATCTTCTTAAGTTTCAGTTCGAGAGTTACTTCCGCCACGTTCCCCCGATGTTTGCTACCAGGTAGTCAACCTTGCAGAGGTTCATTCTTCCGTAATAACCACCCTTAATTCTTTCGTAAGTACGATGGAGTTTCCGAAGAAAGGATGCCGACTTCATCTTGATGACATGAAGCAGAAAAATGAAGACATCAATGTAATGGATCGACCACTTCGAGAAGAGCAACCAAGACCGAGAAGATTCGTTAGAATTTCGTACCCAGACCTTACCCCCTAGCCCCCTCTTAAATCTCGGGACGAGATTTCTTGTAGTGGAGGAGAATTCTGACGCCCGGGTAATTAAGCTATAGTGAACCTCTGCTAATGATGCCATGTCACCTCCATTACTATCGATAAACTCGCGTTAGTTTAAAAAAGATTCAAATTCAAATTCAAAATCAAGCAAACAATAAAAGTTTTCCAATATTAAAACTAAAATGTTCATCATGTGGCAAATAATCCCTAACTAGTTTTGGTGGTGGAACCAACTTTTTTTTCAAAGTGATTAAATGCCCTAAAACTAATTAAAACCAGTGGCTAAAATAATAATTTATTTGCTTTTGAAAATATAGAAATATTAGACTAATTTATTTTGGGTCCAAACTAGGTTTGGCAGTGGCCTATTTTGATGATACTAATTTAGGTGCTAACTTAGTATTTTGAAGAAACTAAAAATATCAGAAACTAAAATGAAAACAAAAAAACAAACTAAGAGAAAACAAAACAAAGAAAATAAGAGAAAAGCCCCCTGGCCAACTTGGCCAGACGGCCCAGCTGGCCGACACACCTGCCCAGCCGGCCGGCCCAACCGGACCCTCACTCCCCATAAACCCCCACACACACACACCGACGGGAAACCCTAGCCCGTAACCTCCCACGCCCCCACTCGCCCCCACGTCTCCCTCGCTCCCACATTCTTTCGCTCTCTTCCCCCTCGATCTGGATCGAGATCGGGGGCAGGGACCCGAAGCCGACACGCCCCCACCGCGGCGCCACCCACCGCAGGTCGGCTAAAGCTCCTCCGCCGGACCGCCGCATCGCCGCCCCGCATCTGGCTCCATCCATCGTCGTCGCGGACCCCGATCCCGTCACCCCTGACGCCCTGCGCCCGCCCTTTGCCGTCCACCTCGCCGCTCGCTGAACGCCTCCCGCTGCGCCCCGACGACCACACCTCGCCGCCTGGCGCTGCTCGACGTCGTCTTCGCCGCGCCCGTCGCCGGATCGCCAAGCGCCGCGCCTCCTCATCACCACCTCGCCGGACTGCCGCACCGGAACGTCTCCCCGTCCTCGTCTCCCCCTCGACGGCTCCACCGAGCCTCGCTGATCCGATCCCCTGCAGCCGCTGGTGAGGCCCCCCGGCCTCCTCTCCCCCTTGCCCCCGCGTTCACCACGACCCCGCCGCACCCACGGCGCGCCTTGCAAGACGCCCGCGTCGGACCACGCCCACGGCCACGCGTGCGGCGCTTCGCGCTCGAGCCGCCGCGCTCACCACGCGCCTAGGTCCCGCTCTGTCGCCCACAGCCGCGACCTTGTCGCCCCGCCCGCAGCCCGCACCCAGTCGGGTGCACCCTCAAGGGCCAGCGCCCGTTCGTGCTGCCGACGCCCGCACCCGCTAAGGCCATGGGCCAATGACCAATGGGGCCTCGCCCCTAAAAAAAGGGGAAAAGAAAATAATAAAATTAAAAATACTAATTAATTAATTAATTAACTAAGTTAATTAAATTAATTAATCATGTTTAATTAACCTAAGTAATCTGTTAATTAAACTAACTAGGTTAATTAGTCAACAATCAATGACTAACGGACCCCACACGTCAGTTTGAATAAGTCAATAGCCAGTTGACTGCCGACATCATGCTGACATCACACTGACATCATAATTACATTTTCTAGTTAAATTAGTTCAGTTAATTCAAAAAATGATTTAAAACTTTAAAAATTAATATAAAATAAATCGTAACTTGGATTAAATTATTTTCAACATGAAAGTTGCTCAGAACGACGAGACGAATCCGGATACGCAGCCCGTTCGTCCGCCACACATCCCTAACCTATCCAACTCGCAACTTTCCCCCTCCGGTTCATCTGTCCGAAAACGCGAAACACCGGGAATACTTTCCCGGATGTTTTCCCCCTTCACCGGTATCACCTCATACCGCGTTAGGGCACCCTAGCACCGATACTTGTCTTGTCATGCATCGCTATGCATCTGTTTGCTTAATATTTATTCTTTCTTTCCCCCTCTTCTCTCGCTAGACAGCGAGACCGACGCCGCTGCTACCCAGTACGACTACGGTGTTGACGACCCCTCTCTCTTGTCAGAGCAACCAGGCAAGCCCCCCCCTTTGATCACCAGATATCGCCTAATCTCTTCTATACTGCTTGCAATAGAGTAGTGTAGCATGTTACTGCTTTCCGTTAATCCTATCCTGATGGATAGCCTGTCCTTGCTACTACTGTTGATACCTTTACCTACAATCCTACATGCTTAGTATAGGATGTTAGTATTCCATCTGTGGCCCTACATTCTTGTCCGTCTGCTGTGCTATACTATCGGGCCGTGATCACTCGGGAGGTGATCACGGGTATATACTATATACTTTATACATGATACATGTGGTGACTAAAATCGGTCGGCTCGTGGAGCACCATGAGTGATTCACTTGATTGGGGCTGAAAGGAACTTTGTCCCGACGGCCCTCTGGGTGGATCTTTGTGGCGGAGCGACAGGGCTGGTTGAGACTGCCTAGGTGAGAGGTGGGCCTGGCCCTGGTCGGTGTCCGCGGCTACATCATTAACATGCTTAACGAGATCTTGGTATTTGATCTGAGTCTGGCCATTTGGTCTATACGCACTAACCAACTACGTGGGAAAGATATGGGCACTCGCGTCATGGTATCAGCCGAAGCCTTCGTGACGTCAACGACTGAGCGGGGCGCGCCAGATTGGACCGCATAACGTGACTTCCTTTGTAATGGAGGTTGCTAGGTCTGCTTAAGGCCGCCCACGCAACGTGCAGGTGTGCTAAGGCGATGGGCCAAGACCCATGTGCGCTTAGGTGTAGACCGGCATGCTGACCTCTCTGTTGGCCTAGGTGGGGCTGCGACGTGTTGATCTTCCGAGGCCGGGCATGACCCAGAAAAGTGTGTCCGGCCAAATGGGATCAAGTGTGTTGGGTTATGTGGTGCACCCCTGCAGGGAAGTTAATCTATTCGAATAGCCATGATCTTCGGTAACAGGACGACTTGGAGTTGTACCTTGACCTTATGACAACTAGAATTGGATACTTAATAAAACACACCCTTCCAAGTGCCAGATATAACCCGGTGATCGCTCTCTAACAGGGAAACGAGGAGGGGATCGCCGGGTAGATTTATGCTATGCGATGCTACTTGGAGGACTTCAGTCTACTCTCTTCTACACGCTGCAAGATGGAGGCTGCCTGAAGCGTAGTCTTCGACGGGATTAGCTATCCCCTCTTATTACGGCATTCGTAGTTCAGTCCACCGATATGCCCTTTACACATATACCCATGCATACGTAGTGTAGCTCCTTGCTTGCAGTACTTTGGATGAGTACTCACGGTTGCTTTCTCCCCTTTTCCCCCTTTTCTTTCTTTACGGTTGTCGCAACCAGATCTTTGGAGTCAAAGAGCGAGACGCCACCGTCGATTTATTTACTCCTACTACACGGAGGTGCCTACTACTACGTGCAGCCCGCCGCGATGACCAGGAGTAGTTAGGAGGATCCCGGCAGGAGGGCTGCGCCTCTTCGATCTGTATCCCGGTTTGTGCTAGTCTTCTTAAGGCAAACTTGTTTAACTTATGTCCGTACTCGAGATATTGTTGCTTCCGCTGACTCGTCTATGATCGAGCACTTGTATTAGAGCCCTCGAGGCCCCTGGCTTGTATTATGATGCTTGTATGACTTATTTATGTTTTAGAGTTGTGTTGTGATATCTTCCCGTGAGTCCCTGATGTTGATCGTACACATTTGCATGCATGATTAGTGTACGATTGAATCGGGGGCGTCACACATCAACACCATAGCCTCTCCGATGAAGTGTGAGTAGTTTACCTAAAACCTTTGGGTCCATAGTTATTAGCTAGATGGCTTCATCTCTCTTTTTGGATCTCAATACAATGTTCTCCCCCTCTCTTGTGGAGATCTATTCGATGTAATCTTCTTTTGCGGTGTGTTTGTTGAGACCGATGAATTGTGGGTTTATGATCAAGTTTATCTATGAACAATATTTGAATCTTCTCTGAATTCTTTTATGTATGATTGGTTATGTTTGCAAGTCTCTTCGAATTATCAGTTTGGTTTGGCCTACTAGATTGATCTTTCTTGCAATGGGAGAAGTGCTTAGCTTTGGGTTCAATCTTGCGGTGTCCTTTCCAGTGACAGTAGGGGCAGCAAGGCACGTATAGTGTTGTTGCCATCGAGGATAACAAGATGGGGTTTATATCATATTGCATGAGTTTATCCCTCTACATCATGTCATCTTGCTTAAAACGTTACTCTGTTCTTATGAACTTAATACTCTAGATGCATGCTGGATAGCGGTCGATGTGTGGAGTAATAGTAGTAGATGCAGGCAGGAGTCGGTCTACTTGTCTCAGACATGATGCCTATATACATGACCATACCTAGATATTCTCATAACTATGCTAAATTCTGTCAATTTCTCAACAGTAATTTGTTCACCCACCGTAAATACTTATGCTCTTGAGAGAAGCCACTAGTGAAACCTATGGCCTCCGGGTCTATTTTCCATCATATTAATCCCCCGACAACAAGCTATTTCTGGTGTCGTTTTTATTTTACTTTCTTTACTTTGCATCTTTATCATAAAAATACCAAAAAAATATCTTATCATATCTATCAGATCTCACTCTCGTAAGTGACCGTGAAGGGATTGACAACCCCTTATCGCGTTGGTTGCGAGGATTTATTTGTTTGTGTAGGTGCGAGGGACTCGTGCGTGGCCTCCTACTGGATTGATACCTTGGTTCTCAAAAACTGAGGGAAATAATTATGCTATTTTGCTGCATCACCCTTTCCTCTTCAAGGGAAAACCAACGCAGTGCTCAAGAGGTAGCAAGAAGGATTTCTGGCGCCGTTGCTGGGGAGTCTACGCAAAAGTGAACATACCAAGTACCCATCACAAACCCTTATCTCCCGGATTACATTATTTGCCATTTGCCTCTCGTTTTCATCTCCCCCACTTCACCCTTGCCGTTTTATTTGCCCCCTCTTTTTTCGTTCGCCTCTTTTGCTTGTTTGCTTGTGTTACCATGTGCCTTCTATTTGCTTGCATCTTTGCTTGCTAAAAATCCATTGTTATGGATCCACTTAAAGTGTTCTACTTGGATCATCTTCAATCCTTATGCGCTCGTGCTGAAACCCCAACTAGCCTAGTTGATGGGAAATCTTTAGATGAGCAAGCTCATTTTGTGCGTCATCGTTTGTCTGAAAAAGGGAAGCTCTTATGGTATCATATTGATACGTCTCCAACGTATCTATAATTTTTGATTGCTCCATGCTACTTTATCTACTGTTTTGGACTATATTGGGCTTTATTTTCCACTTAAATATTGCTGTTTTTTGCCTATTTCAGTGTTTCGAAGAAATGGAATATCAAACGGAGTCCAAACGGAATGAAACCTTCGGGAACGTGATCTTCTCACTGAACGTGATCCAGGAGACTTGGACCCTATTCCAAGAAGTGCTAGAGGCTCTCACGAGGGAGGAGGGCACCCCCCTGGGCGCGCCCCCCTACCTCGTGGGCCCCCTGACGCTCCACCGACGTACTCCTTCCTCCTATATATACCTACGTACCCCCAACAGATCAGAGGAGGAGCCAAAAACCTAATTCCACCGCCGTACCTTCCTGGATCCACGAGAACCCATCTTGGGGCCTGTTCCGGAGCTCCGCCGGAGGGGGCATCCACCATGGAGGGCTTCTACATCAACACCATAGTCCCTCCGATGAAGTGTGAGTAGTTTACTTCAGACCTTCGGGTCCATAGCTAGTAGCTAGATGGCTTCTTCTCTCTTTTTGGATCTCAATACAATGTTCCTCCCCTCTCTCGTGAAGATCTATTCGATGTAATCTTCCTTTTGCGGTGTGTTTATTGAGACCGATGAATTGTGGGTTTATGATCCAGCTTATCTATGAATAATATTTGAATCTTCTCTGAATTCTTTTATGTATGATTGAGTTATCTTTGCAAGTCTCTTTGAGATATCCGTTTGGTTTGGCCAACTAGATTGGTAGTTCTTGCAATGGGAGATGTGTTTAGCTTTGGGTTCAATCTTGCGGTGTCCTTACCCAGTGACAGAAAGGGTTGCAAGGCACGTATTGTATTGTTGCCATCGAGGATAACAACATGGGGTATTTATCATATTGCATGAATTTATTCCTCTACATCATGTCATCTTTCTTAAGGCGTTACTCTGTTTTTAACTTAATACTCTAGATACATGCTGGATAGCGGTCGATGAGTGGAGTAATAGTATTAGATGCAGAATCATTTCGATCTACTTGTCTCGGACGTGATGCCTATATACATGATCATACCTAGATAACCTCATAACTATGCTCAATTCTATCAATTGCTCAGCAGTAATTTGTTCACCCACCGTAGAATATCTATGCTCTTGAGAGAAGCCACTAGTGAAACCTATGGCCCCCGGGTCTATTCTCATCATATCAATCTCCATCACTTTTATACTTGCTTTGTTTTTACTTTGCTTTTACTTTTCACTTTGCATCTTTATACCAAAAATATCAAAAATATTATCTCTATCAGATCTCACTCTCATAAGTGACCGTGAAGGGATTGACAACCCCTAATCGCGTTGGTTGCGAGTAGCTATCGTTTTGTGCAGGTACGATGGACTTGCGCTTGGCCTCCTACTGGATTGATACCTTGGTTCTCAAAAACTGAGGGAAATACTTACGCTACTGTGCTGCATCATCCTCTCCTCTTCGGGGAAAACCAACGCAAGCTCGAAACGTAGCACATATAAATAGTTTGCTATGCTATGCTTGGAATCTTTGTGAAATTTGTGATTTTACTTGTTGCTCTAACAACCCTAAAAAACACCTTCCCTACCTATGTGAGTTCAATGATAATGAAATCTTATCTTCTTATGCAAAGGGTGTTTATAGTTACTATGATATCGAACAAATTGAAGAATTTGTCGTTTTTAAGGGTGCTCATGAAGTTGCTTCTTTGATTGAAAAGTATGATTTTACTCTCAACAAATCTGAAAATTCCGTCATACTTAAATATTGCAATGAAAACTTTGCTCATAATGTCCATGTCCAAGAATTTATTGAAAGAATGACCATTGCTTTGGAAGAAAATAATGATATGCATGAATCTATAGATAATGATGATTCCGATGATTTGGTTGAAATATCCCTTGATGAACATGATGCTTGCTATACTTGTGGCCATGATGCCAATATTTATGAAGACGAATTTTCTATAGTTCCGTATGTTAAACATGAGATCGTTGCTATTGCACCCATACTTGATAGTTCCTTTGATAAAAAGCATGATTGCAATGATTTTACTATAAATTATCTTGATGTCAATTGTGCTAATAATATGCAAAACCCTAAGCTTGGGGATGCTAGTTTTGCTATGTCTACTACTTGTTGCAATGATCATGATTGGGGTGATTCTTCTTATGATCTTAAAAATTTATTTAAGCCCCATGATGAATATGAGATTGATAATAGTGTTTGCAATAATATTGAAAGTGGTTTTGGAAGAGTGTCAACTTTAGATCCCACATATTTGGAGAATATTCAATCTTATGAATTTTTTGATAAAAGTGGGTTTGGAGAGGTCATGACTTTAGCTAATGTTAATCTCACTATTTTGGAAGAATGTCAACTTTGCATACATGTGGATCGTGTTAAGCATATGTTTTGTGATAGCTATATTGTTGAATTTGCTTATGATCCTACATGTAATTATTATGAGAGAGGAAAATATGGTTGTAGAAATTTTCAGGTTACTAATTTACCTCTCGTTATGTCGAGATTGCTTTTGTTTCTTTCCGCTTCCTTGCATACACTAGTTTTTGCTTGCCTTGATAATTTGTTTTCCTATAAGATGCCTATGCATAGGAAGTATGTTAGACTTATATGTGTTTGTCACGTGTTTTATGATGCTCTCTTTGTGCTTCAACTCTTGTCTTTCTTGCGAGCATCATTGAAATCTCAATGCCTAGCTAGGGGCGTTAAATGATAGCGCTTGTTGGGAGGCAACCCAATTTTATTTTTAGTTTTTTTTGCTTTTTGCTTCTGTTTATGAATAAATATTTGATCTATCCTCTGGTTAGATGTGTTTTTATGTTTCAATTAGTGTTTGTGCCAAGTTAAACCTATAGGATCTTCTTGGATGATAGTTATTTGATCTTGCAGAAATTCCAGAAAATTTCTATTCACGAAAACAATTGTTAAAAATCACCAGAACGGGATAAAATAGTGATTCCAATTTCTGCTGATCAATAAACAAATTTTCCAGATCTTCTAATTTTGGTAGAATTTTTTGGGTTCCAGAAGTTTGCGTTAGTTACAGATTACTACAGACAGTTCTGTTTTTGATAGATTCTGTTTTTCGTGTGTTGAATGCTTATTTTGATGAATCTATGGCTAGTAAAATAGTTTATAAACCATAGAGAAGTTGGAATACAGTAGGTTTAACACCAATATAAATAAAGAATGAGTTCATTACAGTACCTTGAAGTGGTCTTTTGTTTTCTTTCCCTAACGGAGCTCACGAGATTTTCTGCTGAGTTTTGTGTTGTAAAGTTTTCAAGTTTTGGGTGAAAGATTTGATGGATTATGGAACAAGGAGTGGAAAGAGCCTAAGCTTGGGGATTACCATGGCACCCCCAAGATAATCTAAGGACACCCAAAAGCCAAAGCATGGGGATGCCCCGGAAGGCATCCCCTCTTTCGTCTACTTCCATAACTTTACTTGGAGCTATATTTTTATTCACCACATGATATGTGTTTTGCTTGGAGTGTCTTGTATGATTTGAGTCTTTGCTTTTTAGTTTACCACAATCATATTTGCTGTACACACCTTTTGAAGAGACACACATGATTCAGAAATTATTAAAATACTCAATGTGCTTCACTTATATCTTTTGAGTTATATAGTTTTTGCTCTAGTACTTCACTTATATCCTTTTAGAGCACGGTGGTGGATTTGTTTTAAAGAAACTATTGATCTATCATGCTTCACTTAGATTATTTTGAGAGTCTTAAATAGCATGGTAATTTGCTTAAATAATCCTAATATGCTAGGTATTCAAGATTAGTAAAAACTTTCTTATGAGTGTGTTGAATACTAAGAGAAGTTTGATGCTTGATGATTGTTTTGAGACATGGAGGTAGTGATATTACAGTTGTGCTAGTTGAGTAGTTGTGAATTTGAGAAATTCTTGTGTTGAAGTTTGCATGTCCCGTACATGCACGTATGGTAAACGTTATGTAACAAATTTGAAACATGAGGTGTTATTTGAGTGTCCTCCTTATGAGTGGCGGTCGGGGACGAGCGATGGTCTTTTCCTACCAATCTATCCCCCTAGGAGCATGCGCATAGTGCTTGGTTTGTGATGACTTGTAGATTTTTGCAATAAGTATGTGAGTTCTTTATGACTAATGCTGAGTCCATGGATTATACGCACTCTCACCTTTTCATCATTGCTAGCCTCTTCGGTACCGTGCATTGCCCTTTCTCACATTGAGAGTTGGTGCAAACTTCGCCGATGCATCCAAACGTGATATGATACGCTCTTTCACACATAAACCTCCTTATATCTTCCTCAAAACAGCCACCATACCTACCTATCATGGCATTTCCATAGCCATTCCGAGATATATTGCCATGCAACTTTCCACCGTTCCTTTTATCATGACACGTTCATCATTGTCATATTGCTTTGCATGATCATGTAGTTGACATAGTATTTGTGGCAAAGCCACCGTTCATAATTGTTTCATACATGTCACTCTTGGTTCATTGCATATCCCGGTACACCGCCGAAGGCATTCATATAGAGTCATACTTTGTTCTAGTATCGAGTTGTAATCATTGAGTTGTAAATAAATAGAAGTGTGTTGATCATCATTTTCTAAAGCATTGTCCCAAGTGAGGAATAAAAAAGGAGAAAGGCCATAAAAAAGGAGGGCCCAAAAAATGAGACAAAAAGAGAGAAGGGACAATGTTACTATCCTTTTACCACACTTGTGCTTCAAAGTAGCACCATAATCTTCATGATACATAGTCTCTTGTTTTGTCACTTTCATATACTAGTGGGAATTTTTCATTATAGAACTTGGCTTGTATATTGCATGAGTTTATCCCTCTACATCATGTCATCTTGCTTAAAGCGTTACTCCATTCTTTATGAACTTAATACTCTAGATGCATGCTGGATAGCGGTCGATGTGTGGAGTTGTGACGCCCGGATAATCATGCTACAGTAATATCACGTTAACAGTGCCACGTCACCTCGATTACTGTTGCTAATCTCACGTCGGTTCGAAACTTTCAAATTCAAAATTAAATATTGTCAAACGTCAAAAGTTTTCAAACATCAAAACAAAAATGTTCGGTTAGTGCCAAATATTACATAGGTAATTATAGTAAAGAAAACACAAATTTATAAAATACTTATATGCCCTAAGTTGAATTAAAACAGTAAAAGAAAATAGATAAAAAGCACAAAGAAAAAAAACCCCAAACCCCCGGGCCAACCGACCCAGCTAGCAAACCGGCCGGCCCAGTCGGCCAGCCCACCCCGGCCGACCCACCTCTCCCCGCATAACCCCCCTGCCCCGAAACCCTAGCCACTACCGCTCCCACTTCCCCCACGTCGCCACTCACTCTCCCCCCTCCCGATCCAATCTGGATCGGGGCGACCCCCCACTCCCCTCGCTACTCGCTCCCTCCTCTCGGGCGCTACGCCGAGGCGCCGCCGCCCGCGCCGCCAGCGCCGCCCGCGCCGAAGCGCCGCCCGCCTCCTCCTCGCGCTCGATCCGCCGCCTCCTCGTCTCCTCCCCTCCCTCCGGCTGGATCGGGCAGAGAGCCCGACCCTTCGCCACGTCGTCCCGGGGGCTCTCACCCCCGTCCGCGACCATGTTGTCGCGGATCTCGATGGACCGCCTCGCCCCGACACCGCGGCACCCTCGAGACCGGCGTCACCGCTGAGCCCCCCGTCATCAGATCTTGCCTCCCGCCGTCCTCTACGTCGTCGCCTCCTCCCCTGCGCCGGCTCGTCCCCGTCCTCCTCCATAACTGCTCCCTCGAGCCTCGCCGCCACCTCTCCTCTTCAACGCCGGTGAGGGCCTTGCCCTCCCCCTTCCCTTCCTCTGCGTCGTGCCCGACCGCGCCCTCCGCGCGCCCCTCGTGCGTCCGGGCATCATAGCCACCATGCAAGTCTTCACGCACAACCCCTCGCCCTACTCCCCACGCACCCGTTCGGCGGTGCATCGCCGCACCACCGCCGGCGACCGCACCACCACCGCCGCGACGCACCACCGCCGGCGACCGCACCACCGCCGGCGACCGCACTGCCTGCGCCTCTCCGTGGCGCAGTAGGCACGACCCGCCTTTGCACCTTCCGTCGCCTCCGTGTGGTGCGTGCGCGCGCCCTTACCGATAAAACCGTCGCTGGACCCATTAGGCCTTCTTGACCTATGGCAGTGAGCCTAGCCCGAGCGCTTAAAAAGAAGAAGAAGAATTAGAATTAGAAAAATATGAATTAATTAGCTTATTTAGATCTTTTAATTAACCTGATTAAATCTGATTAGATAACCTAATGATTAATTAACTAATTATAAATAGGTTTAGTTAAACTGTGACTATGACACGTGGGACCCACGCGTAAGTTTGACTAAGTCAACGGGATGTTGATCTTGATCGGGCTTCTTGACCGTCTTTGTCGACCAAGTCAATGGCCCCATCGGTCAGTTGACCAGATCAACTCTGTTGATCGCTTCTTTGTCGACATGACATCATCTTGATGTCATTAAATCATTTTCAATTAATTAAATTCCGAAATTAATAAAATCTTTAGAAAATCATATCTTTTAATCAGAACTCGGTTAAAATATTTTCAACATGAAAGTTGCTCCGAACGACGAGACGATCCCGGACACGCAGCCCGTTCGTCCGCCACGCACCCCTAACATATCAAACTCGCAACTTTCCCCCTCCGGCTCCTCTGCCCGAAAACGCGAAACACCGGGAACACTTTCCCAGATGATTTCCCCCTTCGCCAGTATCACCTACTACCGCGTTAGGGCACACCTAGCACCGCTCATTGTCACGTCACGCATCGTCATGTTTATGTTTGCATTGTATTCATTGTTTCTCCCCCTCTTCTTCCGCTAGACGTCGAGACCGACGCTGCTGCTACCCAGTACGACTACGGAGTTGACGACCCCTCCTTCTTGTCTGAGCAACCAGGCAAGCCCCCCCTTTGATCACCAGATATCGCCTACTCTTCTCTATACTGCTTGCATTAGAGTAGTGTAGCATGTTACTGCTTTCGGTTAATCCTATTACGATGCATAGCCCGTCCTTGCTACTATTGTTGTTACCTTTACCGCTATCCTCTTGCTTAGTATAGGATGCTAGTGTTCCATCGGTGACCCTACACTCTTGTCCGTCTCGCCATGCTATACTCTTTGGGTTGTGATCACTTGGGAGGTGATCACGGGCATATACTATATACTTTACCTTTGTTACATTACACCGTGATCTTGTTAGGAGATGGGGATGAAAGGACGGTGGCTCCATCCCGGTAGAGGTGGGCTGGGTTCCCGACGGCCCCGATCATTACTTTGTGGCGGAGCGGCAGGGCAGGTTGAGACCACCTAGGAGAGAGGTGGGCTGGCCTGATCGGCGTTGCGAGATACTTAACACGCTTAACGAGATCTTGGTATTTGATTTGAGTCAGCTCTTGGCCTATCGCACTAACCAACTACGCGGGAACAATTATGGGCACTCGGCGTCGTGGTATCGGCCAAGCACTTCATGGCGTCGAGAATCGAAGCGGCGCGCCGCCGGATTGGATTGGAACGCTGCTAGGCTAGGTGCGCTTCAGCCGCCCACGCGACGTGCAAGTGTGCTAAGGGCGATGGGCCCACCACCCTGCGCTTAGGTTTAGACCGGCGTCTTGACCTCTCTGTTGTGCCTAGGTGGGGCTGCGGCGTGTTGATCTTCCACGGCGGGCATGACCGAGAAAGTGTGTCCGGCCAAATGGGATCAAGCGTGTTGGGTTATGTGGTGCACCCTGCGAGGAAGTTAATCTATTGAATAGCCGTGATCTTGATAACAGACGACTTGGAGTTGTACCTTGACCTTATGACAACTAGAACCGGATACTTAATAAAACACACCCTTCCAAGTGCGGATACAACCCGGTGGCCACTCTCTCGGGGGTTACGAGGAGGGATCGCGGGTGGGATTATTGCTATGTGATGCTACTTGGAGGACTTGATCTACTCTACGCTACATGCTTTGCAAGGCGGAGGCTGCTAGAAGCGTAGTCTTGACGGATTAGCTATCCCCTCTTATTCGGCATTCTGCAGTTCAGTCCACCGATATGGCCCTTTACACATATATCCATGCATATGTAGTGTAGCTCCTTGCTTGCAGTACTTTGGATGAGTACTCACGGTTGCCTTGTTCCCCTTTTCCCCTATCTCTACTCGATTGTTGCGACTGACGATGGAGCCGGGCGCGCGCCACCGTCGATGGCGACTACTACCCGGAGGTGCCTACTACTACGTGCAGCCCGGCGGCGACCGGGAGTAGTTAGGAGGATCCCAGGCGAGGCCTGCGCCTCTTCGATATGTATCCCGGTTTGTGCTAGCCATCTTATGGCAACTTGTTTAACTTATGTCTGTACTCAGATATTGTTGCTTCCGCTGACTCGTCTATGATCGAGCACTTGTATTCGAGCCCTCGAGGCACCTAGCTTGTATTATGATGCTTGTATGTAGCGACCCGACCTCAGACGGTCAAGCCTCTGTGTATCCGTGCCATCCCTGGATCAGTATGCTGGCACACACAGTACATCAATGTGTATATCAAAGTGCAATCACATGTATAAATAACGTAAAACTGATATATACCTCATAAGTCTCGGCGAAACAAGTAATCGGGTGTGGAGTCCCATCAACGCCATCGGCAGGTTGAGTGTAGACCGTAACCTCAGTATCGTAACTCTTACTCGTCGAGGAAATATCGCAACATGATACGTTGCAGCCACGTGAGGTCATTACATTGAAT
Source organism: Aegilops longissima (assembly GCA_021605205.1). NCBI lineage: Eukaryota > Viridiplantae > Streptophyta > Magnoliopsida > Poales > Poaceae > Aegilops > Aegilops longissima. The sequence continues at coordinate 451,463,707 of CM038681.1, read as the reverse complement.
GTACCGCAAGATCACAATAAGAGAAAGCAGATGATAAACTATACTATATGCGGTATGGCTTTGTGGCTCAGATCTCGAGTTTTGTTTGCGTAAAAGCTGGTTTTATTATCCCTACATCAAAGGAATAAATGAAGTCTGTACTATGGAGTTTTCTATCATGACATGGTTCCGCCAACCGATGTCTCATAGCCCACAATCATCATAAGTTGCCCACAATTAAGTTATCAATCCGGTCTTTGAGAGTTCGAGATAGATCCAGTCGGATGCTCAAATTGTCCGTGAATCGGGACACGGCTAATCGATTAGGTTATAACCCTCTGCAGAGGTTTGTACACTTTACCCGCAAGATTCGATCCCTCTCTTTACGTTCTCGTGCTTCAGAGTGTTTGAGAACAAGATGGCCAAACATGGTCTTCCAAAGAGTTCCTCGACCACCGTCCGGTACTCAACCCATCCTACCGTAGTTCTACATCTGCTAATCTTGTCCCAGCCAGAGTCACAACTAGGGTCAACCAAGCGAGCCCATAATGACTTGCGGTTGCACAGTAAGCTTCCGGCGTGAAGTATTCTTCCGTCTCTTTGAGTCTGGGTGAAGCTTTCCGCAAGATGTCATGGCGCTTCTCCATGCATCCCGCCAACCACTGGTTTCTCCAGGTGCCCGTCAACCGCCCTTCACCCGATGGCGTGTATTGAATTCTTGTCTCGAGTCTTGAAGTCTTGAGGCCTTGAAGATGCAGTCCTTGCAGCTTTCATCATGGTGTTGTCGTCAATGGCGTAGATCCTCCATTCTCACACCACTCCAGTACTCATACCAAACCCGTCTACTATAGCGTAGCACTAAAATAAAATATCGTCCGGGCATTGGTAACAGGGGAATGGGTTCCTACCTCATGCCTACTACTCAACTACAAGGATTCAATAACACTCTTGAGGGGTGGTTGCAAGGATGCCACTAAATGCAATAAAACATAGGTATGAAAGCAATGATCAAAGTGAACTTGCACGGTGATGTTGACGAAGAAGAATTATCGTTCTCAAGAAATAACTTGATAGACTACTCGTCACTCTCGATGAAATCTATATAACAAACATATCATTCACATAAGCACTCACACTAACAATCAAAACAAAAGAGAGAGCGAATAAGAATCCGAAGGAACTTCAAATAAAACTAGGAGTCTTCTTCTACAACATTCACAAAAATAGTTTTGTCTAACGGAAAATAAAACACTAAAATAACAGAGAATAAAATATAAATTTAGTTAAGACAAAGAAAAAAAAAAAAGTATTTTTTTCATAAAGCTATTTTGAAAGTATTTTCAATTGGGAGTTAAAACAGTAGAAATCCATTGCAAGTTATTAGCGAACTTGAATTGATTTCACGATAACCAAATAAAATAAATATAAAAACTTGTTGAACACCTACTGTTTAACTAATAGAAACCAAACATAAACTTTCTGAAATATAAAATAAAATAATTTAAAACAACTATAGAAAAGAAGTAGCTATAATTGAATAGAACTAAAACAGAATTTGTTTTACATGAAACAATAAGCTAAAATACTCAAACAATTTTGAAGTTTTTACCACTGGTAAATATGATCACTAGTGATCAGTAGAAAAAGAATCAAATAAAAATCTATTTTAAACTCCCGAATAAGCAAAACAAGCTTTAATTCAAATCTGATGTAACTCAATTTTGTAAATCCAAACGTAGACAAATTATATATTTTTGAAACTACAAGAAAATTGTGATCTAACATAAAAGAATCAGCATCATTGGACTTCTAGATCAAAAGTTATAAGCTAAACAAGAACGGAACTAAATCTGTTACGGAAATAAATCTGAAAACGAAAACGGAGTTACCTGTACGTGAGGCAGAGATGGCAGGAAGGAGGCAGCGAAGTGGAGGCTGCTCGGCGAGGCGAGGTCGCCAGCGAGGTGGGGTGGCGGAGGAGGGGTCGGCGCTTGGGAGGTGGCGTTGGGCGATGGGAGGTTCGGAGAGCTCTGGTGGCGTTCTAGGCAGGAAAAGGAGGACGGTGGCGAGAAGGCTACGGGCAGGGAGGCGTGGTGATGGGAAAAATGGAGCGAGGAGAGGAGGGGTTTTATAGGCGGTCTCGGGAGGCGCTGGGATGGAAAGATGAGGAGATCGGGAAGGTGGAGTTTCCTGCCTCCATGGATATGGAAAGCTTCTGTAACGTGAGAGGAAACAGAGGAAGGAGATGATCTCTTGTTGGGCTAGAATAGGAAAGTGCTTAATGGGCCAGCAGGTTTTTCGTAATAAAACGATTCCATTCCTATTTTTAAAATTAGGAAACTAAAACAATAAAAAGGAAATCAAATCAATTCGAATAAAGAGTTTTATATACTAAAATTATCAGAAAAATAAAATGTAGATGATGAGCATTATTCCACGGCCAAAATAAAAACTTAAAAAATGTTTTCAGAAAATCCCTAAAGGCTTTATTTCTTTTGCAAATAATTTTAAATAAAAACTTTGGATTTTCTTGGCTCAAATATTTTCAAAATGCCCCTGATTTTGGAGGGTCATTTTCCTCCGCTCTTTCTTGCTTGCAAGAATTTATTTTCGGGTATTTCTGGGGAAGAAAAATAGAGAAGCAAGTGCAAATATTTGAAAGAATTAAATTGCAAAACTCCGTTCAAATTCTTTATAGTTGAAGAAGTCATGTCATCTTCTCTCATTGATTTTAATAGGATGAATTTGAATTTACGGAGAAGGGAAAGTCATTTTATTCCTCTCTTTCAAAAGTTTTTGAAAAGGTTCAAATTTCACTCAAGTTTAATTCACTCAAGCAAACAAACAAACAATTCAATTAATTATATTAACATTCCAAAAATTTGGGATGTTACAAACCTACCACACTTAAAATGAATCTCGTCCTCGAGATTGAAGAAACTAACAAGAAAAGGTTAGGGGTTGGGGTCTTCTAGCAAATGTCTTGGTCGAAAAGGTCGGGGTGCTACCACACTTAAAAACAAGGTCATGGTTCCAATAAACTCAGATATTTCCTCTGGAGGGCTGACAATGTATGTCTCTTCACATATCTTACAATAGCTCCTTCATTAAAGCTCTTACATCGAAAGCATAGAGTTTTCCTCAAAGCTTGGGTCGGTTCGTCAAAGTTGAAGTTCGTTCGAGACTGGATCTTCTTAGCTGATGGGTGCATGTCCATTCTAAACAACTATCGAAACACTCATGGTGGTCTACAATTTATGGTTTTCTCCTGCAGAAAACGGTCTGGTTGAACCTCACCGTATAACCTACATTTGGCAACGGTTGCCTGTAATGGGGTTCCATCGTCCTACCATTTTATGGTTTTATGGCTTATCACGTCGACACTCTTCTAAGTTTTTCAAGGCTCTCTGATTTTCCATCAACATATGATAGTTCATGATAGAAGTCTCCGGTATGGGGGCCAATCCATCCCGTACTTGAATCATTACCACATACGTAAATATCGAATCACGTATTCTAACACTTGGGCATACTCACAAGCATTGCAGAATTTCACTTGTCGACGAACTGAGTTCGTATAAATCCATGGTTTCTGCAAGCTGAACAAGACATCTATCGTTCTTCACAATCCTCGGGTTTTCGCGTAACCTCCTACGAAACGTATGCTGATTGGATCACTGATTCTTCCAAATTTATTCCTTTATCAAGGTTACAACGGTTCCTTCTCAAAATCCTGGGCCTGTGGGTTATGGCCCACTTCAACACTAGTGCAGCTTTAACTCATCCATGGAGTAACTCTCTTGTTACACCTCCTTAAATCCAGTAGTACTCTGTTTCTTCATACCATCATATCAAAACAAAACTCCAACTTATTTTGTCCAGCTTCCTTCTATGGCCGTCATGAATAACACGTTTCTTTCTTCATTGATCCTGTGTCTTTATAGAGTACTATGACCAAAAGAAGTGCACAAGTTTATCCATAAAATCTCATTAATCTCATATCAATCTTTCATTACATTCTTAACCATTTTCGTAAATCCAAAATCCAAAAAGTACTTGTTACAAATGCTGCCACCCACATGATTTGGTATGGTCAGACATTACTTCCACTTTATTTATTTATCCTCCTCGAGGATTCTTCAGTCCCACTGGAATTGTGCGACATGAGCCTTGAAATCTTCAATCTTCTGTTTCATCATGGTGGTCTACACAGAGGCTTGACCGTCTGAGGTCGGGTCGCCCCCTCGCCGGAGCAGCCCTCCACTTCGCCATCTCCTTCCAGCCATCTCTGCCTCACGTACAGGTAACTCCGTTTTCGTTTTCAGATTTATTTCCGTAACAGATTTAGTTCCGTTCTTGTTTAGCTTATAACTTTTGATCTAGAAGTCCAATGATGCTGATTCTTTTTGCGTTAGATCACAATTTTCTTGTAGTTTCCAAAAATATATAATTTGTCTACGTTTGGATTTATAAAATTGAGTTAGATCAGATTTGAATTAAAGCTTGTTTTGCTTATTCGGGAGTTTAAAAATAGATTTTATTTGATTCTTTTTCTACTGATCACTAGTGATCATATTTACCAGTGGTAAAAACTTCAAAATTGTTTGAGTATTTTAGCTTATTGTTTCATGTAAAACAAATTCTGTTTTAGTTCTATTCGAATTATAGCTACTTCTTTTCTATAGTTGTTTTTAAATTATTTTATTTTATATTTCAGAAAGTTTATGTTTGGTTTCTATTAGTTAAACAGTAGGTGTTCAACAAGTTTTTATATTTATTTTTATTTGGTTATCGTGAAATCAATTCAAGTTAGCTAATAACTTGCAATGGATTTCTCTACTGTTTTAACTCCCAATTGAAAATACTTTCAAAATAGCTTTATGAAAAAATACTTTTTTTTTTCTTTGTCTTAACTAAATTTATATTTTATTCTCTGTTATTTTAGTGTTTTATTTTCCGTTAGACAAAACTATTTTTGTGAATGTTGTAGAAGAAGACTCCCTAGTTTTATTTGAAGTTCCTTCGGATTCTTATTCGCTCTCTCTTTTGTTTTGATTGTTAGTGTGAGTGCTTATGTGAATGATACCATATCTGTAGCGACCCGACCTCAGACGGTCAAGCCTCTGTGTTGCTGTGCCATCCCTGGATCAGTATGCTGGCACACACAGTACATCAATGTATATATCAAAGTGCAATCACATGTATAATTAACGTAAAACTGATATATACCTCATAAGTCACAGTGAAACAAATAGTCGGTGTGTAGTCCCATCAACGCCATCGGTAGGTTGAGTGTAGACCGTAACCCTGATCGTAACTCTCACTCGTCGAGAAATATCTGCAACATGATACGTTGCAGCAGCGTGAGGTCAATACATTGAATGTACCGCAAGATCACAATAAGAGAAGCGGATGATAAACTATACTATATGCAGTATGGCTTTGTGGCTCTGTATCTGAGTTTTGTTTGCGTAAAGCTGGTTTTATTATCCCTACATCAAAGGAATAAATGAAGTCTGTACTATGGAGTTTTCTATCATGACATGGTTCCGCCAACCGATGTCTCATAGCCCACAATCATCATAAGTTGCCCACAATTAAGTTATCAATCCGGTCTTTGAGAGTTCCGAGATAGATCCAGTCGGATGCTCAAATTTTCCGTAACAGGGGACACGGCTAATCGATTAGGTTATAACCCTCTGCAGAGGTTTGTACACTTTACCCGCAAGATTCGATCCCTCTCTTTACGTTCTCGCACTTGAGTGTTTGAGAACAAGATGACCAAACATGGTCTTCCAAAGAGTTCCTCGACCACCGTCCGTACTCAACCCATCCTACCGTAGTTCTACATCTGCTAGTATCGTCCCAGCCAGAGTCACAACTAGGGTCAACCAAGCGAGCCCATAATGACTTGCGGTTGCACGTAAGCTTCCGGCGTGAAGTATTCTTCCGTCTCTTTGAGTGCAGGTGAAGCTTTCCATAAGATGTCATGGCGCTTCTCCATGCATCCTGGCCAACCACTGGTTTCTCCAGGGTGCCCGTCAACCGTCCTTCACCCAGTAGCGTGTATTGAATTCTTGTCTCGAGTCTTGAAGTCTTGAGGCCTTGAAGATGCAGTCCTTGCAGCTTTCATCATGGTGTTCTTGAGCTTCACCTTCATCATCTCTGCATGCACTTCGCTTAGGTATTCCTGAGTATAACGGAGTCTTGCTTCAAGTATTTCTCCGATCTGGCGTATGGCTTCCATGGCTGCTTCACGAACGGCATCGAAGAAAGTTGCTTGAGGCACACGTGAGATGAAAAAGTAATGCCCCATCCTCTTTGGGCAAACTCCTTTCAAACGGTGGAGGTGTACCTCCACATACGAAAGTTCCACTCCCTTTTGCATGAAGGGGTAGCCTTTGTAGACTGCATCTCCTTCAAGGTGAATATGCTTCATCATGTCCTTCAAGATCTTGGGTAATCATGATCACTTGTCGAGGTCATGATGGTTTCGGACCTTTAAGGAAAGACTTCGTAAAGGGTCGTCATCTGCGGTTGTGGAACAGAAATGATGCTCGTAATTAAGGCACTTATCTCCAGGGCATACATTCATATCATCCAAACAGAACTTCAAACTCAATTTCCAATTTCCTGTTTATGCATCACAACTCACTTTCTTCCATGTTCATCAAAATATTAATTTCCAAGATAAAACATGGCAACTCCTTAAAGCTTTTCAGCATGTGACATTACAACTTTATTGAGTCATGAACTATTACAAACTCGAGAAATCTATTACATAACTCAACTCATTGAGCTCATGAAAAGGAAATTGCTTTCTACTACTCTTATTATCCATATCAAAATTCCAACTACTCAACTCCAGCTTTCATCTTGTCGGGACATTTAATAGCATAATGTCCTGCTTCCTTGCAGCGAAACAAATGACTTCCGACATGTCTCGGGCTTCTTTGTGATTATGTAGGCTCCTTGGATTCTTGGCTTCTTTTACGGACATTTACTAGCGTAATGACCTAAATCCTTGCACCTGTAATGTGATATGACTCAAGTCCTTCTCTGCGAAAATTGTGTTGTTCGGGTTGACTTCTTTTCTCTTCTGGATTTCTCTGTAATGATCGAGTTTCTATTTCGAGGTCAAACTTCACTTCTGCTGTCGGAAAATATCCGGATACTCTTTTCTTCCCTTGGGGCAATCTGCGAAAAATGTCCTTCTTCTCCACATGAATAGCGAGGCATTGGAGTAAAATCTGTTGAGGCCTTCTCCATCGGCTCTTCAACACATTCCTTCATCACAGGTTCTTCTAGACCTTCCTTGAGGGCTTCTTTCATTCATCTTCACCTTGAAATAGTTTGTTGCACCGTGGAGTAAATGTGACCTTTGCACGGGTAGTGGGTGGTTCCTTCACACAAGAAACAAGTCACACGACTAGTTGGGCATTCCTCAGTTGGGTGTTTCTCCTCACAATGAGGGCATCCATCCTTGTGTTCCTCCCAGGTGTGTCCTATTTATCCACAAATCTTGCGAGCACAAGGTTTACTTCTTGGTGTTTCATGGTGCTTCCGGATAAGGCGTGATCTCAACAGGTCTCCTTGAATTCCTCCCAAGTTCTTGCTCCATTAAATCCTGTATGGCTTGATGCATTTTCCACGGGTTGCAGCACTTTCAGAAAAATCTTGAAGAGCATATTGAACCTCATACTTCCTTGAAACCAAATTGCTCCCAAGTGATTTTCCATGTTACGCATCCATAGCTCTGCCTCCGGCTGAGTCTTCGGTCCAGAGAATATCAGTCCAACCTCATTCATCATCTATGGGGTTCAAAAGTTTTGGAATGAGATATGAGAGAGGTGGGGAGGGATATACACACAATACAAACAATAGTTTTTGAAGAAACGAGTTTTATTTTGGGGCTGTCGGAAAACATCAAACAAATGACAGCTCACAAATCATCGCATCCAACGTAAGTATGTAACAGGGGTTTGGTCTTCTACAGGTCAAATATTTCTTTAGATTCTTCAAATCATCGGAGTCTCCAACTGTTGTACTTCAATTCTTCTATTACATGGTGAAATCCTTTTTTACTCTGAAGTGGTCATCAGTTCTCTAATCCTTCTTGGAGCGTCTTTAGTTGATCCTCCGTGTGGTCAAAAAGGAAAGGGGTATATTCTAACTATTTGAGGTGAGAGTGTCTATTTGATAAAATCTGAAAAGATGAGGAGTAAGAGTCTTTTTGAAAATAAAGTTTTAGAAATTTCCTGTCCTAGGGCTTTCCGGTTTCTAGGGTCACGTCCTCACCAACATGTGCTCGATACCATTTACATGGCGACCCGACCTCGAGGCAGTCAAGCCTCGTGTATCCGTGCCATCCACGGATCAGTATCTTTGCACACACAGTACATCAATGTATATATCAAAGTGCAATCACATGTATAAATAACGTAAAACGATATATACCTCATAAGTCTCGGTGAAACAAGTAATCGGTGTGGAGTCCCATCAGCGCCATCGGCAGGTTGAGTGTAGACCGTAACCTGTATCGTAACTCTTACTCATCAAGGAAATATCGCAACATGATACGTTGCAGCCGCGTGAGGTCGATTACATTGAATGTACCGCAAGATCACAATAAGAGAAAGCGGATGATAAACTATACTATATGCGGTATGGCTTTGTGGCTCAGTATCGAGTTTTGTTTGCGTAGAGCTGGTTTTATTATCCCTACATCAAAGGAATAAATGAAGTCTGTACTATGGAGTTTTCTATCATGACATGGTTCCGCCAACCGATGTCTCATAGCCCAAATCATCATAAGTTGCCCACAATTAAGTTATCAATCCGGTCTTGAGAGTTAGAGATAGATCCAGTCCAGATGCTCAAATTGTCCGTAACAGGGACACGGCTAATCGATTAGGTTATAACCCTCTGCGGAGGTTTGTACACTTTACCCGCAAGATTCGATCCCTCTCTTTACGTTCTCGCACTTCAGAGTGTTTGAGAACAAGATGACCAAACATGGTCTTCCAAAGAGTTCCTCGACCCTTGTCCGTACTCAACCCATCCTACCGTAGTTCTACATCTGCTAGTACCGTCCCAGCCAGAGTCACAACTAAGGTCAACCAAGCGAGCCCATAATGACTTGCGGTTGCAGGTAAGCTTCGGGCGTGAAGTATTCTTCCGTCTCTTTGAGTCAGGTGAAGCTTTCCGCAAGATGTCATGGCGCTTCTCCATGCATCCCGGCCAACCACTGGTTTCTCCAGGTGCCCGTCAACCGTCCTTCACCCGATGGCGTGTATTGAATTCTTGTCTCGAGTCTTGAAGTCTTGAGGCCTTGAAGATGCAGTCCTTGCAGCTTTCATCATGGTGTTATCGTCAATGGCGTAGATCCTCCATTCTCACACCACTCCAGTACTCATACCAAACCCGTCTACTATAGCGTAGCACTAAAATAAAATATCGTCCCGGGCATTGGTAACAGGGGGGAATGGGTTCCTACCTCATGCCTACTACTCAACTACAAGGATTCAATAACACTACTGAGGGGTGGTTGCAAGGATGCCACTAAATGCGATAAAAACATAGGTATGAAAGCAATGATCAAAGTGAACTTGCCTGGTGATGTTGACGAAGAAGAATTATCGTTCTCAAGAAATAACTTGATAGACTACTCGTCACTCTCTGATGAAATCTATATAACAAACATATCATTCACATAAGCACTCACACTAACAATCAAAACAAAAGAGAGAGCGAATAAGAATCCGAAGGAACTTCAAATAAAACTAGGAGTCTTCTTCTACAACATTCACAAAAATAGTTTTGTCTAACGGAAAATAAAACACTAAAATAACAGAGAATAAAATATAAATTTAGTTAAGACAAAGAAAAAAAAATAAAGTATTTTTCATAAAGCTATTTTGAAAGTATTTTCAATTGGGAGTTAAAACAGTAGAAATCCATTGCAAGTTATTAGCGAACTTGAATTGATTTCACGATAACCAAATAAAAATAAATATAAAAACTTGTTGAACACCTACTGTTTAACTAATAGAAACCAAACATAAACTTTCTGAAATATAAAATAAAATAATTTAAAACAACTATAGAAAAAAGTAGCTATAATTGAATAGAACTAAAACAGAATTTGTTTTACATGAAACAATAAGCTAAAATACTCAAACAATTTTGAAGTTTTTACCACTGGTAAATATGATCACTAGTGATCAGTAGAAAAAGAATCAAATAAAATCTATTTTAAACTTCCGAATAAGCAAAACAAGCTTTAATTCAAATCTAATATAACTCAATTTTATTAATCCAAACGTAGACAAATTATATATTTTTGAAACTACAAGAAAATTGTGATCTAACGCAAAAAGAATCAGCATCATTGGACTTCTAGATCAAAAGTTATAAGCTAAACAAGAACGGAACTAAATTTGTTACGGAAATAAATCTGAAAACAGCGGAGTTACCAGACGTGAGGCAGAGATGGCAGGAAGGAGGCAGCGAAGTGGAGGCTGCTCGGCGAGGGGCGAGGTCGCCATGAGGTGGGGTGGCGGAGGAGGGGTCGGCGCTTGGGAGGTGGCGCTGGGCGATGGGGAGGTTCCAGGAGAGCTCTGGTGGCGTTCTAGGCAGGAAAAGGAGGACGGTGGCGAGAAGGCTACGGGCAGGGAGGCGTGGTGATGGGAAAAATGGAGCGAGGAGAGGAGGGGTTTTATAGGCGGTCTCGGAGGCGCTGGGATGGAAAGATGAGGGAGATCGGGAAGGTGGAGTTTCCTGCCTCCATGGATATGGAAAGCTTCAGAACGTGAGAGGAAACAGAGGAAGGAGATGATCTCTTGTTGGGCTAGAATAGGAAAGTGCTTAATGGGCCAGCAGGTTTTTCGTAATAAAACGATTCCATTCCTATTTTTAAAATTAGGAAACTAAAACAATAAAAGGAAATCAAATCAATTCGAATAAAGAGTTTTATATACTAAAATTATCAGAAAAATAAAATGTAGATGATGAGCATTATTCCACGGCCAAAATAAAAACTTAAAAAAATGTTTTCAGAAAATCCCTAAAGGCTTTATTTCTTTTTGCAAATAATTTTAAATAAAAACTTTGGTTTTCTTGGCTCAAATATTTTCAAAATGCCCCTGATTTTGGAGGGTCATTTTCCTCCGCTCTTTCTTGCTTGCAAGAATTTATTTTCGGGGTATTTCTCGGGAAGAAAAATAGAGAAGCAAGTGCAAATATTTGAAAGAATTAAATTGCAAAACTCCGTTCAAATTCTTTATAGTTGAAGAAGTCATGTCATCTTCTCTCATTGATTTTAATAGGATGAATTTAAATTTACCGGAGAAGGGGAAAGTCATTTTATTCCCTCTCTTTCAAAAGTTTTTGAAAAGGTTCAAATTTCACTCAAGTTTAATTCACTCAAGCAAACAAACAAACAATTCAATTAATTATATTAACATTCCAAAATTTGGAATGTTACATTGTATGACTTATTTTATTTTTTAGAGTTGTGTTGTGATATCTTCCCGTGAGTCCCTGATCTTGATCGTACACGCTTGCTTGTATGATTAGTGTACGATTGAATCGGGGGCGTCACAAGTTGGTATCAGAGCCGACTGCCTGTAGGAATCCCCCTTCCAAACTCCTTGGCCGAAGTTGAGTCTAGACTTTACAAAACTTTTACTAACATGGCTGTCTGGCCCATGGGCCCACGTCGCCATTGGGTGGTAGTAGGATCTTTTATTCCTCGACCTTTACTCTGGGACCCTGACATCTCTTCTATTCGGGTTAAACGATTTTACTAACTCCGACTCTAGGTTCTCGTAATTACTTCCTCCCGAGAGCCCCTTATTACGGACGATAAATGCTGCTTTGCGTGAAGACCCACAAGGTACTCTCCGCTGTTAACCCGAGAACTTGTGTTCATCGCGTTTGCAATTCCCTTCCATCGTCAACCCTTATGGATAACTACTTGCAGTTGTTATTCTTACATTCATCCCCAGTTTGTCTTGTTATGACAAGATACCCCGAAACACTCGTCCTTGTTTCGATAATCCTTTGAGCTTACTGCCTTGCTGTTCTATGTCAACTGAATACCCAAACGGATAATTCCTCGCACTTGCCGAGTATCCCCTCATCCCTAGCCGTTCATGTGTTTCACATAAGTCCTCAAAATACCATTCGATTTTCTGAAAATCCTCAGTAGCCCATTGCTATTGATTTCCTTGCCTTCCGACATTATGGTTAATTCCATACTTCTGGTAATCTCCGTTGACATCCTCTGTCACTATCATTTCGAGTCACTTGATTCGATATGTTGTGAATGCTCGCAATCCTCAATCAGATCCTAGAATTCATCCTTCCGGCTCAGATGTCATTTTAAACGTGAGCTGGTTCTCGGCCAATCAGATTGCCATCGACTGTACCCCTAAGTCTATTCAACTTATCCATCCTTGATCCGAGCGTTTGGTCCTGATCCCTTGATTCGAAAATCATAATTCCTTTGCTATTTAAACGTTGAATTATTCAGATGTTCTATAAACCGATGCATTTGCATTTTCTTCCTCTGATTGGGTATCGATACTCACATCAGCTTCACTGCGTGGTTGCCATATCCACGTTGGATTATTATATCCGATGGTGTCCTTCATAATCAATCACCTTGTGAGTTCTTTCTCCGATACATAATGCCTTTGATAAATTGTATCCTCTGCTTTCTCAACCATGCTCGCCTTGAGCTTGAGTTAATTACTTCTAAAGATTCGGTATATGATTCTAAGATGCCCGATGGGTTGAACCTATGCCTTCCTTAATATGTGTGAACTCGAAAGTTTTCACGAGTCGTACTCTTCATTATTTTGCGGATAAAATTTCAACACTACAACCGTTGAGCGAGAAGTGAATGAAAGGTTGTGCATTGGAGAAGTGGGAGTCGACCTTGAACTTTGCGTTCATGCCCATGGACACGATGCAAATCTTATCATGGAAGCTTCTCGCAGAATAGTTACCCCCTTGTTATAAGTGCTTGTATCTGTGGTTTGATCATGTACAAATGTGATTCTGACCATATTGTTCCCCTTTGATTCAATTTCTTAGACAAGTTAAAACCACTTGTCCTCTGCAGAGCATTACCCTAGTCCAACCTCTACTTTGATTTGTCGTCGAGTATTACCCCCCTGGTATCTCGAGATTATCATGGAACTGCATAACTTCTTATGAGTTCTTCATCAAGTGCTTCCTTCCCACTGATTCCAATTTTTCACGGGCTCTGAGTTATTAAACATTCAAAGACACCGATAACTGAACCGAGTCCGCACTATGATTCAACAACTCTTCAGTAAGCTTCTATAAGTACGAGTTTGTACCCGATCACGCCATTCCTAGCCTATTTGGCTATATCATTGTCGTGATGATTCAAAATGTGCTACCTTGTCCTTATTCTCGGAGCACCAATTTGCGACGATAGCTAAGCTTACGTCGATTTTCCTCGGCATACCCTTTCACCTTAAACAACAAGCTTGAGTTCGAGTTTGTGTCGTAACTGTGGTTCCAATAACCTCTTGCTTCATCATTCCTTGGACTTGATGTCGTCGCTGATTGATTACATCTGCATAAAATCTCTCGACAATTGTGTCGTGATCATCATCAACCTTATGAGCTCTTCCAGGATATCTATTGAGTTCATGATGAGAAATACCATCCTTGCCCCCGATAATTTGTGTTATCTTTGACCACTTTATTGCCTTCCGTTCAACACAAACTTGTTCGTGTTTTGTGTTATACCTTGAGCTCCCTGCTATCCAACACTTGTTCTTCTTTACCTTGGAGTATTATCATCTTTTAATATCAAGGATGTTGTGAGGACTGCTCCACCTCTTAAGGAATTCTTGGTATTGTGATGCTTCTCACCATCACCATTCTGTCTTGGTACCCGTGTTTTTTCTAACCGGAATACCGATAATTGAACTATGTTGTGCGAATTCAAAACTTCTAGCAACCCTATTGCTTTGAAGCTAATGGTCGAGTTTCATTCTAATACTTTGATTATTGACTCACCATTCCGATGTTGGTCGTGCAACCCAGCCCATATTCAGGTGCACCTTTCAACTCATGTTTAATTGTGTATGTTTTCCTCGAGCATACCTCATTATGTCATCTGATCTGACAAATGTTATCTCCTTATTCACATAGTTGTGGAAATCCATCCTTTTGGAAATCTCGAGGAATTTTCGCTGATTCCATCAGCTACCCCCTCATCCTCTCCTTGATTTAATGATGAGCTCTTGTTTCGGAACTTGCTCCCATAGTTCATTTCCCGAGAATCTTACATGGTCGTCTCGTCAATTTGTGTTGCATCTTTTCTTCTCAGGTATTCTGAGTCTGAGTTATCATAATACCAATCAGATCTGAATCTCGATCAGATATGATGGTTGGAATATTTTTCCAAGAGTTATAACACTGGTCTTTTATGACCCGGTAAGGTGATGGCATGCCCAGTACACCTGGCCGGCTGACCTGCTGTTATAGTTCCCTTATTAGCAAGGTTAACCATTCTTCCATGAGGAAAATTGTAAGACTTATTCTACAAGTTGTTCCTGATGAATCCCTTGAGTATTCAAAATCCGACCTTTGCTTGAAAACCATGTCAATGCTATCTCGAAGCATGTCTGTGGAACGCCGATTTTTAACAGAAACATTTGAAGCCCAATGCTAAATGATTCTGGCTCAATTATCCAAACACCATGGTATGGGTAATGTCATGAAATTTCTCTCCCCTTACCTAAAGGGTTTTCTACATTATATCTTGTCACGGATATCATGCTATGTTTGTCCTTGGGAAGGATATACCCCTGAAATATGTGTTCAAACACATTTTCCTTTCCATTGTTCTGTTTAATCTAATAATCACATTTTCCTTTTCCATTGTTTGGTTTAACCTTTCTTGTGATCTATATGATCTAAGCAGAAATATTCTCCTGCTTATGTAAACACCTCGGTGTAAAACTCTGTCAAAAGACCCTGTTTCTACTGTTGATGACATTCCGGTAGCCACCGATGGACGGGAACTTTGCCTATTGGTCCGCCTCGTTCAACGAGCAGGAAAATAGTTCTCTTCGTCCCTCGCCCTTGGTATCGACGTTGTTGCCGACATAATCGACGGGCTACCCCCTGACATGCCTTGCTTGCATGATCACGCAAGACGTCTCGCCCTCCTACTTTAACCACATGGTGGGCCCATAACCCACAGTTCCACGAGATCGAAACACAGCTCTCTTGTACAACCCTGTTTCTAATGGTTATTCTCCATGTTTGGCTTCGTAGTTAATTCATGGGCCACCTTCCTAGTGCTCTATTCTGGTATCAGACGCAATATTCAATCTCGTTGCTCTGGACCCCTTTCGCATGTTGTTTCAGACATCGAACGATTGCCTATCCGTTTGAAACTTCTCATGGTACCTTCTTACTTTACTCTCGGTATTTTCTTAAGTATCTATTAAAGAGTTACTTTCTACCACATTCCACGAGTTATACGTTAGATAGCCAACCTTGTAAGGTCCGTTCTTCCACATTACCCTTACCTATTAAATGCACGTTGGAGTTCGAAGAAAAGGACGACTTCACCATGATGACCTGAAGCAGAGAAATGAAGACGTCAATGTAATGGATCGACCTATTCGAGAAGAGCAACCAAGACCGAGAAGATCCGTTAGATTTTTCGTAACCCAATCCCTCCCCCTTACTCCCCTCCTAAATCTCGGGACGAGATTTCTTTTAGTGGAGGAGAATTGTGATGCCCGGATAATCATGCTACAGTAATATCACGTTAACAGTGCCATGTCACCCCGATTACTGTTGCTAATCTCGCATCGGTTCGAAACTTTCAAATTCAAAAATTAAATATTGTCAAACGTCAAAAGTTTTCAAACATCAAAACAAAAATGTTCGGTTAGTGCCAAATATTACATAGGTAATTATAGTAAAGAAAACACAAATTTATAAAATACTTATATGCCCTAAGTTGAATTAAAACAGTAAAAGAAAATAGATAAAAAGCAGGAAAAAAAAGAAACCCCCAAACCCCCGGGCCAACCGACCCAGCTAGCCAACCGGCCAGCCCAGTCGGCCAGCCCACCCCGGCCGACCCACCTCTCCCCGCATAACCCCCTGCCCCAAAACCCTAGCCACTACCGCTCCCACTTCCCCCCACGTCGCCACTCACTCTCCCCCCCTCCCGATCCAATCTGGATCGTGGCTCCCCCCACTCCTCGCTACTCGCTCCCTCCTCTCGGCGCCTTGCCTTGAGGCGATCGCTGCCACGGGCGCCGGCGCCGCCCGGCCTCCTCGCGGCTCCCATCCGCCGCCTCCTCGTCTCCCTCCCCTTCCCCTCTGGCTGGATCAAGGCAGAGGGCCCCAACCCCTTCGCCACGTCGTCCCCCCGGGCCTCACCGCCCCGTCCGCGACCGCGCCGTCGCCGGATCCCGATGGACCGCCTCGCCCCAGACACCAGCAGCGCCCTCGAGACCGACGTCACCTGAGCCCCTGTCGCTGGACTGCCTCCCGCCGTCCTCTCGTCGTCACCTCCTCCCTGCGCCGCTCATCCCGTCCTCCTCCACAATGCTCCCTCGAGCCTCGCCGCCACCCCTCCTCTTCAGCGCCGGTGAGGGCCTTGCCCTCCCCTTCCTTCCTCTGCGCCGTGCCCGATCAGCGCCTCACAGCGCCCTCGCGTCCGGGCCGAGCCCGCCACCGCCTGCATCTTGCACGCATAACCCCGTCGCCCTACTCCCACACGCACCCCGTTCGGCCGGTCTGTCGCCGCACCACCGCCGGCGACCGCACCTGCCTGCGCCCTCCCCTGGACGCACCATGGGCATGACCCCGCCTGGGCCTTCCGTCGCCTCCATGTGGGTGCGCGACGCCCGCACCCGATAAAGCCGTCGCCTGGACCCATTAGGCCCCTTCGGGCCTATGACAGGTGGGCCTAGCCCCAGAACGTTTAAAAAAAGAAGAAGAAGAAGAATTAGAATTAGAAAAATATTAATTAATTAATTAATTAGATAATTAATTAACTTATTTAGATCTTTTAATTAACCTGATTAACTTTGATTGGATAACCTAATTGTCAGTGTCAAAACCGGCGGATCTCGGGTAGGGGGTCCCGAACTGTGCGTCTAGGCGGATGGTAACAGGAGACAAGGGACACGATGTTTTACCCAGGTTCGGGCCCTCTCGATGGAGGTAAAACCCTACATCCTGCTAGATTAATATTGATGATGTGTGTTACAAGAGTAGATCTACCACGAGATCAAAGAGGCTAAACCCTAGAAGCTAGATTATGGTATGATTGTTGTTCGTCCTACGGACTAAAACCCTCCGGTTTATATAGACACCGAATAGGGTTAGGGTTACACAGAGTCGGTTACAATGGTAGGAGATCTACATATCCGTATCGCCAAGCTTGCCTTCCACGCCAAGGAAAGTCCCATCCGGACACGGGACGAAGTCTTCAATCTTGTATCTTCATAGTCTTGGAGTCGGGCCGATGATGATAGTTCGGCTATCCGGACACCCCCTAGTCCGGAACTCCCTCAGTAGCCCCTGAACCAGGCTTCAATGACGATGAGTCCGGCGCGTATATTGTCTTCGACATTGCAAGGCGGGTTCTTCCTCCGAATAATTTATAGAAGATTGTGAACACCAGGATAGTGTCCGGCTCTGCAAAACAAGTTCCACATAACACCGTAGAGAGAATAATGTTTGCACAGATCTGCTGACGTATTCCGCGGCGTGACATCACACCACGGCCAGGCTTTTATATAAATCGTTTTTTGCTCCACCTCAGCGTGCTTAGCGAGGCGGTTTCCTTGGCACGTCTTATCAAACCGTAGATCGTGCCCCCTTATTTCGGGATTCTCATCAATACGGATGTGGGTAACCCAACCGTGCCCGTTGGCCTGCCTTCTCTATCAAAGGCGAGTCCTAGTCGACCACGGGGTGGGATCTTGGTATTCAACCTCTTTATAACGAGACCAAGGCCCTCTCCTTTTTACACCCTCTATCGAGTTCACCTCGTGCTTCGAGTTCCAACACCCAAAGCTTGATTCAGCGCCGGACTTTTGACGATGTCCGCTCCGACCAAGATGGCGATGGATGTCTTCCTCCGTCACGAAGAAGGCGTGCTAAAACTGCGAGACGCCAGTATCTAACCGGCGAGATCTCGCATAGGCTGCCTGCTCGGGGTAGGTCATTCCCACTCCACGAGACCGGTGAGAACGTGGTGTTTGTGTCTCACTTCCGTCGGGTTTAGGCTTCCGATGGACCCCTTTGTCTTGAGGGCTCATGTTTTATTATGGGCTTGATTTCCATGACTTGAATCCGAGTCCATCCTCCATATCTCGTCATTCGTTGTTGTATGTGAGGCCTTCCTCCATATTACCCCCATTTTGGATTGTGGCTCAAAACCTTCAAGGTGGAGCCAAAGGCGATCAAGGGCAGCAAGCGAGTGCGGAGGGGCGGTCATAAGCAAATGTCTTGATGCTCCGTGGCCGAGGGCTCCTTTCAAGAGGAGCTTGGTTTGTGGCAGCGGGAGTGGTTTTATATCACCGCCCGGGGCACCAAATGGGCGGCGCTCCGCCTTCGCTCCGGTCCACCACAGCGGCTAGCGTCATGGGTCAACAAGGGGCTCGGCTGGGGTCGTCAGGGCGTTCCCCTGCTGCAGGGCCGTGTTCGAGACCTCCGGAAAGAGGATCAATTTGGTCGCATGGCGCAGGTTATGGTGATCCGGCGCCTTCAGCCTGCAAACGCCGCCCCTCCGCTTGTGGAATTCAATCCGGAGGACCACGAGCTCTCAAAATTTTATGGGCACGGCGCCATGGAGATGTATAAACTGTTCTTGGATCACAAGAGAAGTGTCCGGACTTGACCGAGGACGCAGGACTAAGTTGCAATCGCCCGGATACTCAAGTAAGTAGTCCCAGAACGGACAAGCTGTTCATTCATTTATTATACATATATGCCCTTTAAAGGAGCCGTTTCTTGAACATGAGTGGATAGCCAAGGCAAAGTTGATAAGGTGTCGGCTCCCTCCGGAGACCACGCCGGATCCCATGTTGACCAAGATGTTGAAGTTCGCGCCTTTTGAAGAAGGCGA
Organism: Aegilops longissima; assembly: GCA_021605205.1. NCBI lineage: Eukaryota > Viridiplantae > Streptophyta > Magnoliopsida > Poales > Poaceae > Aegilops > Aegilops longissima. The sequence goes on along the minus strand of CM038681.1, from coordinate 451,444,575 downwards.
AGGGAGGAGTGGGGGAGCAACTGCCTCTGTGACGGAGGCTATCAAGGAAGGAGGGATTAAGAGTCCCACCTTCCGAGGAGAGAAGAGGACCGCTTGAGAAGATCCGGAGGTCAAGGCCTCAAAGAAAGGAAGGAATCTTCGTCGGAGAGTCCGCGCTGAGAAGTAACCCAGCCGCCTTGTTTCCCCAAGGGGATCAGCCCTCCAATGAGCCGTAAGTAAAACAAAGGGTCTTGTAAATAAGGAACATCCTGTATTTATTTATGAAGATAACCGAAATTGTACCTTGTAGTTCGGACCTCCGCCCTTCTCAGTGAGCTTCGTCTTGAGGATCTTCTTCCGGAGATGATGGAGAGCGAACGCCTCCCCTTCGCACCCTCATGTGAAGCGGACGACCAAGGTGTCGTCGCAGAGGTTCCCCAAGTCCGTGGGGCGGAAGGTCCGCGCCAAGTGGTGTCGGTCGAGGAGCTGAGGATTTGCTCGGGCGGCGGTTATCTCGAAAGATCACCGTGCTCTAATGGGTACGGTGATTGAAAGAATTGCATCCGCAGAGAGGATTACCTGCAAGCCGTCGAAGCTTCTTGACGGGTTTGAGGTATGCAAAAATAATGTATAAAATTCGCCATGTATAGATAGTAGCCCACGAGACTCGGTATGTTGTCAAAAAATTGACGACGTGCCGAGGATCAAATTCTCAGTTTTAACATATCACCGTTCCTAAACAGGTGGCGGGGCGTCCAGAGGCCAGCCGGTGATGAATATGCCGAACTGAAGCAACGACTTGACGAGGCGATCACGGACATCGCTATTGGTCAATAAGCGGGTTGACGAGTCACAAGGTATGCGACTTCTATGCGGACACTGTTAAGGGAGCTTGACGACCATGTCTTCTGTTTGTATGCTTTAATGCAGATGGTGCCGCTGCCGCTGAGGAGCTGCGGGCAGAACTTGCCCGAGCGAAAGAGCAAGCCAGGAGTAGTAATGCGGCTGCTTTAAAGGTGGCCGAAGAGCTAGAAGCTGAACGGGATGCTCAGTGCCAAAGCAAAGAGGAGATGGCCGAGATGGCCAAAAGGTTAAGGAATGCTACCGATCGCTGCGAGGTTCTTGAAAAAGAGCATCAAGCGGAACAGGATGGCCTAAAGAAGGCCGCCGCCAAAACCAAGAATGCCCAATCGGCTTTGAAAGCTGCCAAGGAGGAGCTGAATCAGGCCAGGGCAATTGCGGCTGGAAAACCGTTTACGCTGCGGAAATATACTGATCAAAGTATGCTCCGTTTGATAAATTATGGAGTTCAGAGGATGCTTATATGGACTTGGCGGCGAGCGTTGTGGACGCGGTTGAGCACTTCCAGGGCCAGAAGGGGCACAAAAGGGAAGAGCTATACTGGTCGCAATTCCATAGTTCGGAGCATCCTCTGCCGCTGACCGATCGGTTGGTCGAGTGGGCCAAGCTTAATCGATTGTCCGGATTGTCCATGAAGCATGTCTTGACTCACTTGTGGCCGAACGGACCCCAGCCGAAGAGCTATTTTGGTGTAGTGCAGCAGTTTCTTGGAACGGTGCCGCGTATCGACGCGATAAAGCAATCGGCATGTACTAAGGGAGCGCGGATGGATCTTGCCCGTGTCAAGACATACTGGGTAGAGATGAAGGCCACTGACGTTGCATCGAGATTGGGACGAGGCGAGTACCGCCGAGCACTACTTTGAAGAAGTCTGCCGGGCGCTCGTTTAATAAAGACGCCTTGATGCTCAAAGGATATTATGTTTGAATGACATGTATGATTAAGTGAAAACGATGTTTCAATGTAATATAAGTGCTTTTTATACTTGTGCGTTCAAGTAGTAAACTACTCCTGTGCAGCCGTTTATGTATATGTGTATATAACACGAAAGATGGCAGTCCTTGGCTTCAGCCCCACGCACATAGTCGGGGTGTTTAAAAAAGTGCTTTTTCACACTTAATCCAACGTCTTGGTCTGTTAAGGAGGTGGTAGCATAGCAAACCGAACCGGACTATAATGCTTTATCACTTTCACTTAGCCATAGGAGTTGAGGTGGGGCTACTATATAGCCCACAGAGCACCGCACTCTCCCGAATTCGGGTGCTTATGTGCTGACCGAAAACTGGTCCTTCGTTAATGCGGAGAATTCTAAACATTCTGTGAGTCATCAGTGGTTGACCGGTCTCTCGCTATATCATGACAATCGGTTTTCGGCTTTCTCTCTTGAGGTGCTCGCCCGGCGAACAGGGAACAATCGCATAGTTCTCCACAGTGCCACGTTAGCCGTGAAAGCGAGCGGAAGGCAGCAAAACACGGAGCCGGGCAACCCAACATTTGACCAAAGACAATGATTGGAGCTGATGCATATAAGGCCTAACTTCGAGGCGCGAATACTCCCTAAGGTATTCGGTCTTTATGAAAATGGGCAAAATAAGGCCCTAAGCCCTTTGTGTCGAGTGCAGCATAAAAATTCTGGTGCGGCCAATGCCAAAGCACCAGCCTCCTCCTCGATTATATTTAAGGAACTGGGGAATGTATATCAACAAGAGCAAGTGAAAAAAGGTTTACGCAGGTCTTAATCGAAAAGAATCCTTACAACGGGTCCTGCTGCACGTCTGCTTTGTGTCTCCGTTGTGCGTATCTGGGCCGGGTGTAGCGTTGTTCATCTGTAAAGAGAGGAACTTAGTTTGAAAGAAAAAGGCGTCGTCGAAAGATGTACTTAATATTAAATGAGCAGATGCGGTTCAAAGAAGTGAACAAAATTGAGCTTTATTGTCACTTGTTATATATGCATGCAGCCCCTTGTATGGGGGTATGCAGCTAGTGGGCGCCGGACTCGTCTAGCCGTGTCTGGGGTTTGAATGACCTATTGCGGGTTCTTTGCCTAGTGGAGCGGATAGGCTGTGGAGCTGTCGATCACGATCTCCCTTCTTCCGCACTCGAGTAACACTTAATACTTCCTTTCAATGAGATGATGCCGCGTGGACCGGGCATTTTAAGTGTTAGAGATGCATAATGTGGTATTGCGTTAAAGCAGGTGAAGGCTTCGCGTCCCAATAGTGCTTGATGGCTACTTTTAAGCGGGCGACATGGAAGAGTAACCTTCGCGACGGAAGTTGTCGGATGAACCAAACACAACTTCTAGCGATATGGAGCCCGATGCAAAGGCGTATGGGCTGGCGATACTCCTTTAAAGGAGGTGTTGCTATGGCGAATTTTGGAAGGTTTATCCCCATCCTGCGGATTGTGTCACGATATATCGGGTTCATGTCCTTCTGCCGTCCATGAGGACATGTGTAAATTGGAATCCGTCGATTATAGGATTCAATATCAAGGCAGTCCATCCTGCGTTCGGATATTATCGGAATAGTCACGATGGTCGAAGGTGATTGGTTTTGACAACCATGTGCGGCGTGCCTTTTAGGGGGCGTCGCTTTGTTTTTCCCTTTGATCACGTGAAGTGAGTTTACTGTTTTAACCTCACGTGGGAAAGTTTCTCGTTTTCGGTCTTTGCTTTTGGGTCTCGTCACTCGCATTTGGTGTGTCGAGCCCCTTGTGTTCGGCATTAAGTCGGCCGGACTGTTCGAAGACCCAACAATCTCTGTGGGTATGGTTTGCTGGCTTCCCGGAGGAACCATGTATTTGACACGGTCTATCCGAATCTTGTTTAGGTTGGATAGCTCGTCCTTTGTTATCCTTTAGGGCGGTGTTTTGTTGTTCAGCCGAGAGCTTTTGAATCCGGAGTTGACCGCCGTACTATTTGGGCCATTTCCTTATTCCGCGCTGATCTTTTCTGCGTCGTGATTTCCATTCCATCCCTGATTTCGGATGTACTCGGTCATTGGTGCTGCATCTAGCCAGCCAGCTGTCTTCTCCAGCATAAGCGGGTCATGAGGCTTGTTAATGCGGCCATTGTTCTTGGCTTTTCTTGGCGAGGTGTCTGGCGAGCCATTCGTCTTGGACGTTGTGTTTGAAAGCTGCTAAGGCTTGGCGTCCGGACGATCGACTATTTGGTTCTTTTAGTAAGGAACCTGTTCGAAATTTCGGGCTGACTCTCCGGGCTGTTGAGTTATGTGACTTAGATAAATGCATCCGGAGGACGGACATAGGTCCCCAAAATTTGCCGAAATGCATCCTCGAGCTCTCCCGGCTTCAATGGTATTTTCGGGAGGCTTTTAAGCCAATGCCGAGCTGGCCCTTTGAGTTTAAGGGTAAGTATTTTATGGCGTGGAGATCGTCTCCTCTAGCCATGTGTATGTGGAGGATGTAATCCTCGATCCGCACTCGAGTGCATTGTTCCGTCGTATGCCTCTATGTATGCGGGTTTGAATCCCACTGAAATTCATGATCCTGCACCTCATCGGTGAAACATAGGGGTGTCGGCGCCCTATATTTGGGTGTGCCATGATCTTGAATTTTGGCGTATTGCATTGCTTTGACGAGCCTGCTTTCTTGGCCCATAGATGGACCTAATGGGCCATCCTCTTGAGTGTGAATCCTTATGCGGATCGCATATTGGCTTGTGTCTTGGCGCCATTCACCACTCTCTTTTGCCATGAGGTCGTCCATCCGACCGGGTGGCCTTCTTGCTTTTTAATTGTGGGGCTCTAAGGCCTCCTCGTCAATCAGGCGTAGCTTTCTTTTGGGTAGCTCTTTGTTCGGCGACTATCGCCGTGCCCTGCGGTGCTGAATACTTTGCTCCATCTAATCCACGAGTGCATCTTTCGCTGTTTTGAGCTTCCGCTTACGCTTTTTCAGGCTACGTGCGATGGCGGCAGCCTTTTCGGAGGTCATTTTGCTCCAATGGTTTGTCCGTGAGGTCGTCCGGACTATTATCTTCGCCGGGACAGATTGTTTATCCAAGTTGTCTTGTTGGACGATTGCTCGATAGCTTGTTCGTTGTCCACCGGTTCGCCTGCTCTATGGCTGGGTCTTTGTTGGCGGGACTTTGTTCGGCATTTACGTTGCCGTTTGACTGCTTTTAGAGGATTTATCCTTCATAGTGTCCGTTGCTCCTCGTCTTCATTTGCTTTAGGTGTATCCACCATGTATACATCATGGGGTGAGTTTGTCCAGCATCCTATAGGTCTTGGTTCATTGTTGTCTCCTACATCGTCGTCCATACCGTCGATGTCTTGAATCAAATCGAGCACGTCGTGTAGGCTATCGGCGATTAGCTCTGAAGTGGGTGGTGGGTGGGCGTTGAATTTTTCATCGTCCAGTATCCCAACCTTCTGACCGTAGTCCGGCCAGGCTCTCCGGATAAAGGAGAGACTTTAGTGAATTCAGGATGTCGCCAAAAGGCGAGTCTTTGAAAGATGTCATGCGTCGTGAACTCCATAACGGCGCCAGTCGGATTCGATCGGCAAGGGCGCGGAGGTTCGAGTCCGGATAGGAGTCCGGCGCCACAGAGTCGGCGTCTTTACAACGGATAGGGATGGAGTTCGCTCGATCGCCGTAGAGATTAAAGCCCCGGCGGTGTCCAACCACTCGTCCCGATCGGGAGTCCGCTCCGGATTAAGGGTTGGGCGGATTACGTGCGGCCTCGAGGCCTTTGTTCGGCTGCGAGCTAGATCATGCCCATCGAGGCAAGGCTTGGCGCGCTTGGTGAGGCTCGAATCCGTCAAAGATCAAGTCTCCGCGGATATCGGCCGTATAGTTTAAACTTCGAATCGACTGACGGTCGGGCGTAACTTCGATCTGCTCTAGATGGCCAAGCGAATTGGCCCGCATTACAAAGCCGCGGACACGAAGATCTGTGCAGGGAGAGAAGTCTCACCTGGACCGCGTCGTTGTTGATGATCGAAGGAGCCATCGGCCCTATCGGCGGCGACGGAGGAACTCTTAATGAAATCACCAATGTTGGTGTCAAAACCGGCGGATCTCGGGTAGGGGTCCCGAATCGTGCGTCTAGGCGGATGGTAACGAGAGACAAGGGACACGATGTTTTACCTGTGTTCGGTCCCTCTCGATGTAGGTAAAACCCTACGTCTGCTAGATTAATATTGATGATGTGTGTTACAAGAGTAGATCTACCACGAGATCAAAGAGGCTAAACCCTAGAAGCTAGCCTATGGTATGATTGTTGTTCGTCCCTACGGACTAAAACCCTCCGGTTTATATAGACACCGGATAGGGTTAGGGTTACAGACTTCGGTTACAATGGTAGGAGATCTACATATCCGTATCGCCAAGCTTGCCTTCCACGCCAAGGAAAGTCCCATCCGGACACGGGACGAAGTCTTCAATCTTGTATCTTCATAGTCTTGGAGTCCGGCCGATGATGATAGTTCGGCTATCCGGACACCCCCCAGTCCGGAACTCCCTCACTACTGATTAATTAACTAATTATAAATAGGTTTAGTTAAACTGTGACTATGACACGTGGGACCCACGCGTAAGTTTGACTAAGTCAACAGATCGTTGATCATTTACCTTGTTGACTTCTTGTTGTCTTTGTTGACCGAGTCAATGGCCCCATCGGTCGAGTTGACCGATGAACTCTGTTGATCTATTGCTTGTCGACATGACATCATGCTGATGTCATTAAATCTTTTTTGAATTAATTAAATAATTAATTAAATTCCAGAAATTAATAAAATCTTTAGAAAATCATATCTTTTAATCTGTAACTCGGATTAAAATATTTTCAACATGAAAGTTGCTCAGAACGACGAGACAATCCCGGATAGGCAGCCCGTTCGTCCGCCACGCACCCCTAACATATCAAACTCGCAACTTTCCCCCTTCGGCTCCTCTGCCCGAAATCACGAAACACCGGGAATACTTTCCCGGATGTTTTCCCCCTTCGCCGGTATCACCTACTACCGCATTAGGGCACACCTAGCACCGCTCATTGTCACGTCACACATCGTCATGTTTATGTTTACATTGTATTCATTGTTTCTTCCCCCTCTTCTTCCGCTAGACGCCGAGACCGACGCTGCTGCTACCTAGTACGACTACGGAGTTGACGACCCCTCCTTCTTGTCTGAGCAACCAGGCAAGTGTTGGGGAACGTAGTAATTTAAAAAAAATTCCTACGCACACGCAAGATCATGGTGATGTATAGCAACGAGAGGGGAGTGTATCTTCATACCCTTGAAGATCGCTAAGCGGAAGCGTTATAACAACGCGGTTGATGTAGTCGTACGTCTTCACGATTCGACCGATCCAAGTACCGAACGTACGGCACCTCCGAGTTCAGCACACGTTCAGCTCGATGACGACCCCCGGACTCCGATCCAGCAAAGTGTCGGGGATGAGTTCCATCAGCACGAATAGGAATAATGGCCTCTATCTGAAGATAAACCTCGCAGAAGACTTGGAATTGGCATAGATTGGTCATAGAGTTGGGAGCAATATCTTGAGGATGAAGTTTGTAGAAATTAAGGAAATCTTGGAAGAATTTTGACTCGGGCGGTGAGAAGCCCCTATGAAGATGATCTGTGAACACGATGACCTCTCCTTCATCAGGTTGGGGGGTGCTTTCTTCCTCAGGTGCCTGCCAGCCAACTATTCCTTGAGCTAGCAATAGACCTTGCCCCACAAGATCGTCGAGCACAAGTGTGGAAACTTGGGATCTGATCCAATTGCAGGCCTTGTCGGATTTGGCCACGATGAATTGCTTAAAGGTTAGAACTGCAGTGAAGTATAAATGGCGGGTTATCTACATGGATAATAAGTCGCCGGATGAATTGACAGAATAATGAGATCGCTACAATTTGGGGCGGCTCAATAGGTTTGTGCCATAATTAACGGATCAACAAGCGGTGAGCTTTAAGACGGCTATGACTATCAAGTATGCAAATTACAACGAGCGATGATGAGTGATGACCCACAAGTATAGGGGATCAATTGTAGCTCTTTTCGTTAAGTAAGAGTGTCGAACCCAACGAGGAGCAGAAGGAAATGACAAGTGGTTTTCAGCAAGGTAATGTCTGCAAGTGCTGAAATTGTAAGTAGCGGAGTAGTCTCATAGCAACATAATTTGTAACGAGCAAGTAAAAATAATAGTAACAAAAATGTAGCAAGGTAGCCCAATCCTTTTGAGGCAAAGGACATGCCAAAACGGTCTTTTATGATAAGGAAAGTGTTCTTGAGGGTACACGGGAATTTCATCTAGTCACTTTCATCATGTTGGTTTAATTCGTGTTCGGCACTTTGATAATTTGATATGTGGGTGGACCGGTGCTTAGGTGTTGTTCTTAATTGAACAAAGCATCTACAACTACGAGAAAAGTATTAAGAATAAATTCTAACCATAGCATTAAACTTTTGGATCCAATCGGTCCCTTATGGAATAGCGCATAAACTGGGTTTAAGCTTCTGTCACTCTCGCAACCCATCATCTAATTGCTACTGCACAATGCATTCCCTTAGGCCCAAATATGGTGAAGTGTCATGTAGTCGACATTCACATGACACCACTAAGGGAATACCAACATACATACTATCAAAATATCGAACACATATCAAGTTCACATGATTACTTACAACATGATTTCTCCCGTGACGTCAAGAACAAAAGTAACTACTCACAAATGAAAATCATGCTCAAGATCAGAGGGGTATTAAATAGCATAATGGATCTGAACATATAATCGTCCACCAAATAAACCATATAGTAATCAACTACAAGATGTAATCAACACTACTAGTCACCCACAAGTACCAATCTATTGTTCCGGTAACAAGATTGAACACTAGAGATGAACTAGGGTTTGAGATGAGATGGTGTTGTTGAAGATGTTGATGGAGATTGCCCTTCCCAAGATGGGAGAGTTGTTGGTGATGATGATGATGATGATGATGATGATTTCCCCCTCCGGGAGGGAAGTTCCCCCGGCGGAATTGCTCCGCTGGAGGGCAAAAGTGCTCCTACCCAAGTTCCGCCTCGAGGCGGCGGTGCTCAAATCCCAAAGTCTTCTCCTTAATTTTCTAGGTCAAAATGACCTATATACTAGAAGATGGGCACGAGAGGTGGGCACAGGTGAGCACAACCCACCGAGGCGCTGGGCTCCTGGCGCGCCAGTGGGTTGTGCCCACCGATGGGCCCCTCTGGTAGTTATTTGCTCCAATATTCCTTAAATATTCCATAAAAATTCTCCGTGAAGTTTCAGCTTATTTGGAGTTGTGCAGAATAGGTAGCCTGATGTAGCTTTTCCAGGTCCAGATTTCCAGCTGCCGGAATTCTCCCTCTTTGTGTATACCTTGCATATTATGAGAGAAAATACACTAGAATTACTCAGAAAAGCATTATTATGGATAAAAACATCATAAATAACAGTAACAAAACATGATGCAAAATGGACGTTTCAACTCCCCCAAGCTTAGACCTCGCTTGTCCTCAAGCGAAAACCGAAATCAAAAAACATGTCCACATGCTTTGAGAGAGAGGTGTCGATAAAAACAAAATACGGACATAGAAGCATCATGTTCATTATTATAACAACAACAAATTTAAACATAAGACTTTTATAATAGAACTTTTATCACAGACTTCTCATGAATAAGTAACAATGCATCACACAATTGAAGTATAAAGCAAAAACTCTATAAAAAACCAACAAACTATGTTCTCAGTCAATTTTGCAACTACAATTAATCATCTTTTCAGGAAGGGTCACGTATCGGAGCCTTTAGGCACGTCCACACACTCAACCATCATATAGTCTTCTATGATTGCTAACACTCACCGCGTACACGTGAGAAAAACAATAATAATTTCAACATAGAAAGATAGGGGCTTATAGTTTCGCCTCCCAACGTATTCACCTCAAGGGTAATGTCAACAATAATAATTCATGCTATCTATATTCAATTGGACATATGTGCCTAGATCTTTCCTCACCACATGATGCTTGCCAAAGGAGAAAAATAAAAAGGAATAGAAGAAAAACTTTGACTCTTTGCATAAAAGTAAATACATAAAAGGCAAATGATAAGCCCTTCGCAGAGGGAAGCAGAGGTTGCCATGCACTTATTTGTTTGTATGCTCAACCCCTTAGTGCAAAAGAACGTCATGTTAAATTGCCCCTTGTGATAGCGACCTTTATTATGCAGTTTGTCGCTTTTATTCTTCACCATCACAAGTTCGGGCAATGCTCAATTTTCTCTTACACTAAATGATCTCACACATTTAGAAGCAATTTTTATTGCCTTTTGCACCGATGATAACTTACTTGAGGGATCTTGCTCAATCCCTAGGTAGGTATGGTGGACACTTGAAAATAAGATTTGGGTTTAAGGGTTTTTGGATGCACAAGTAGTATCTCTACTTAGTGCGGAATTTTTGGCTAGCAAAGATAGGGGGCAAGCACCACATGTTAAAGGATCTATGACAATAATATGACTTCTATGTGAATATAAACAAACATAAACCATTAAGTTGTCTTCCTTGTCCAACATTAACAATTTTGGCATATAACTTTTTGATGAGGGCTCACAATAACAAAAGATTTCTAGGATAGTATGTTTATATGTGAATCTTCTCTTCCCTTATTAATTCTTTCATGAGTTGCATCATTGATTAATGCTATGTTTGTCAATCTTTAATAAATTTTTCTACTTATACTTTTCCTTATGTGGTGTCATCACCTACCATAGGATTAGTATATGATCTTTTCTCCATTTATTTCCTTTCTTTTATTTAATTCCTTTCTCTTTTCTTTCTTATTTATTTTCTTTTATTTGCAACATGAAAGTAAAGAAAGCAAAAAACTCAAACTAAACTTTATTATATAACTTGCACACAGTTACAAGGATAGATCACTAAGCCATATCTCAAAGAAGAAAGGATCGAACTAAACTTTTATTCTTCTAAAGTGAAAGATCGAACTAAAATAAGTAAAGGTAAAAAGATAGTGGGATGATATGACACCGAGGCACCTCCCCCAAGCTTGGCGGAATCCAAGAGGAGTGCCCATACCCGATACTCAATGCTCTTTTGGTGGTGAAGAAGATGATGGTGGTGTTGACAATTGTGCCTTCAACTTTTTCACATTGTAGTTGAGGAGAGCAATTTCCTCCTTTAATTCATCGACTTCCAACTCCAGCTTCAAGATCTTGTCACATAAATCCCCTTTGCTTTTCTGCCGAAAACGAGAAGGGATAGATTAGTTTTTAGACCAGTTATCTCTCTTAGGGATACTTGACTTCTTGAACTCCACGTGCATATCTCCAGGTTGAGGTAGAGGAACATCCTCCTCCACTGAGCTTGAACCACCGATTCTCATCAAGTGAGCATCCTCCTCGTCATCCTTAGTTCGACCATAAGGGGATAGGTCCCCATGGGTATTTGGGTCAGCAATGAGATGTGAGACATAGCTCTCTTCGTCGGAGTCTTGGGATGACATATTTTCAAAACTGCACAGAAAACAGCAAGAAAAGAGAATAGAGGATTTCTCCGTGATATGGTGGTTAACAGGTTCGGGAAGTATATATAGATTTTTTATCTGGGCGGACAAGCAAGCTGTAGAAGAACGGAGTCCGGAAGGTGTCCCACCTGGGCTTGTGCCCACCAGGGTACGCTTCCTGGAAGTTTCTTATTTTCCTATTTTTCTAAATATTCCAAAACTGATAAAAAATATTTTTGCGGATTTTGCGGAGTCCGTTTACTTACCGTATCACATACCTCCTTATTTTCACGAGTCTGGAGTGTTCCGGAAGGACTCTTTTATGTATTCTTCCGGTGTCAAAGTTTGGATAATATTACTTTCAACATTAATGGGCGTACCTGAGATATAATGCTTTATTCGTTGCCCATTGACAACCTTCGGGTTAGTACCTTTGGAATTATTTATTTTGATGACTCTAGACCAATAAACCTCCTCGATAACATATGGGCCTTCCCATTTTGAGAGGAGTTTTCCTGCAAAGAATCTGAAACGAGAGTTGTACAAAAGAACATATTCTCCGACTTTAAACTCACGCTTCTAGATTCTTTTGTCATGCCATCTTTTAACTTTTTCTTTGAATAATTTTGCATTTTCATAAGCTTGGGTTCTCCATTCATCTAATGAGCTAATATCAAATAACCTCTTTTCACCAGCAAGTTTGAAATCATAATTGAGTTCTTTGATTGCCCAATATGCTTTATGTTCTAACTCAAGAGGCAAATGACAAGCTTTTCCATAAACCATTTTATAAGGAGACATGCCCAAAGGATTTTTATATGCTGTTCTATAAGCCCAAAGTGCATCATCTAATTTCTTAGACCAATTCTTCCTGGACTTATTGACAGTCTTTTGCAAAATTAATTTTATCTCTCTATTGCTAAGTTCAACTTGACCACTAGACTAGGGTGATAGGGTGATGTTATTCTATGGTTAACATCATACTTGGCAAGCAATTTACGGAAAGCACCATGAATAAAGTGTGAACCACCATTAGTCATTAAATATCTAGGGACTCCAAACCTTGGGAAAATACCTTAAGCATTTTAATAGAGGTGTTGTGATCAGCACTACTGGTTGGAATAGCTTCAACCCATTTAGTAACATAATCAACAGCAGCCAAAATATGTGTATACCAAGTAGAGGAAGGAAAAGGTCCCATGTAATCAAATCCCCAAACATCAAATGGTTCAACAGCAAGTGTAACATCCCAAATTTTCAATTTGGAATGTTATACATTAGATCATCATTGCATATCATATTTTATTGCATTTTGGCCTGATCCTAGAAATTTCACGCAACTCAAGGACCCACGGAGAGAGTTGGGGATTTCGTTATTTTCATATTTGAGTTTTCTCAAATTTTGAAAATAGGATCATTTGATTTTATTTATTTTATCTTAAATTATTCCAATTATAAAAATAAGAGAGAGGGGATAAAATGACTTTCCAAAAAATAAAGGAATATCGAGGATTTAGTAAAAAAATCAAATAAGATTTTATTTCGGAGTTTTTCGCTATTTTATTTGAATTTAGGAAAAATGCGCGTTTTTCAAAATTGCATTTAGGCCCCAAATAAATGTTCATCTTGTCCGGCTTGATTTTACAAGTCGGGGAAAATTTATTTTGGGATTTTTGGAGTCCGTTTAGTATTTCTTTTATTTGTTTTTCTGCGCGTAATTATTTAAAAAAACGCGAACCGACTCGGGCCGCCGTGGGCGACCCGGACTCCTCTCCGCCCAGGCTTTATAAGCCGCCAACCCCGCCAGCCCACCTCAGCCCACCCCGCCGCCAACCCTAACCCTAGCCTCAGAGCCGCCGCGCCAGCCTCCGCCGCCATCGCCGCCGCCACCGAGCCAGCCACACAACCGCCAACCGCCGCCACACGCCGGACCCTGCCGCCGCCGGAGGTAGCCGCCTCCACCGGTTTTCTTCGGAAAACCGTTGGTTTTTTTAGGAACCGCGGTTTATTTTTTTGATAGATCGGTTTAGTTTTTTTCCGGTTTATTTATTTAGCGGACGTTCGTCCGTACGTTCGTTTTAACGAACGGTTTTCGTCGTTTAGCCGCAGACAGCGAACGTTCGTTTGTTAGCCTGTTCGTCGTTTTTCTTTTTCTCGGATTTTCCGCGATTATTTCTAATCGCGATTTCTGATCCGATTTCCGTTTTAGTATAACTTTTCGCTCGTTTATCGGAATCAGGCGATTCAAGCGCCTAGAGTTTCATCTCGAAACCCTCTTTTCGTTTAACCAACTCAAATAAGTTTTTGCTTCTGTAAAATTTGACTTAGATCAAGATTAGTAAACGAAGCTTGTTTCTTTCGCCATTTGTTTTTCGTCGCTTCGTTTGATTTGATTCTTTTTGCAAACCGAGTTCTTAAGTTGAACTTTCTGGTTAGATCTCTTATTTGAGTTTTACCCGTGCATTAGATGAGTACTTATTGTATGCTTGTTTGTTTGCGATAGAGTACCCGGAGTGCGCCGCTTGCTACTTCGAATCGCTAGGTTTCACGGATCATCAGCAAGGCAAGTAACACTTTGATCATACCTCTTTACTACCCAGTTTTATTGCATTAGATCAAAGCCTCAAACATTGCATGATTAGGATCTAATTAAATTGTGGGTTTTGGGAAGTAGATGAGGTAGTACCTATTACCTGTTTTATTATAAAACCCTTGGGAGTTACTTCTACGTTTGCTTATATTGCCATGCTATGCTAGTAGACGTGGATTGGGTGAGTGTATCCATGACAGACGTGAGATTGTTATTTAATGGTTTATTTAAGGTGGCAACTTTAACACATATCTGGGTGGATTGAGGCACCTGGGTATTCCAGCGATTGCCTGTTTTTCTTTATGGACCGCCACCTAGGCTTCCGTGTGCAGCCACAAGCTACTATGGGCTCTAGCATAGTTGATTAAGTCGTGCGGACTCTTAAAGTGGTAGACTAGCAGATGTAGGGGAAAGTAGGTATAACGGTCTACCTAATCGTAAGGTGCTAGCACTTCTGAAAGACTATGTCTCGGTCATCCATTTCTCAAACACCATGTAGTGCGAGAATCCCAATGGAGGAGATCGAGTCTTGTGGCGAAAAGTGCGCAAACCTCTGCAGAGTGTATAAACTAATCATGGTTAGCCGTGTCCCCGGTTATGGACATCTTGAGTATCTAGTACTTGGATTATCATGTGAATCTCATCATGTTATTTTAATTAATTTTGTTGGGTTTTAATTATGAAGCTTAATTGGGATTGAGAGGGTGTCTACACTCTCAATGTTTAACAACCACCATGATAGTTAAATAAAATTTATTCCTTTGTAGTAGGGAAAAATTGGCTTTACACAAAACTGTAACCATAGAGCTTTCCACCAGCCATATATGCATGTAGTATAGCCTATTTCAGTTCATTACTCTCTATGTGTTACATTGCCAGCATATTCCATGTGCTGACCCGTTTTCTGGCTGCAACATTCATGTTGCAGACTTTTCAGATAACGAGTAAGGTGCCTTTAGGTCGTGGTTCTATACTCAGTGTTGCCTTTGGAGTTGATGGACTCGCTTATATTCCAAGCCTTCCGCTGTTATCGTTATTAGATGGCCTTAAGCCATATTTATTGTAATAAGTTCTCTTCGAGACATTCGATGTAATAAGTGTGTGATTTCTACTCGTTATAAATCCTTCAAGTCTTGTGCGTGTCAAGATTCTCGATCCAGGATGACAACGATGCACGATATCAAACTGTTTGAGGTCTGGTCGCTACAAGATGGTATCAGAGCACACGCTGACTGTAGGACACGACCACTAAGCCAAAAGCCCTAGATCACTACTCACTCTTCTCATTTCCGACTCCTCATCTTTTCTACTCTTTTAGGATGGCGGATGCAAGGAACAAGTTCATGCAACCGGATGAAGATACACCCTTTGGACGCCACTTGAAGGAAGTCACTAGATACCTGAACATCGGAGTACCAAGCTTCACCGGGACCTACAACGCCACTTTACCCGAAGAGGAGCGCTGGATGATTCAAGTTCAAGTTCCAGGAATGACATTCACACCAGTCACTGAGCCCATAGAGTTTTCCTTTGATGCATCAACCTGGAGTCTAGGAAAGAGTATGGCAGCCCACATCACCATGGGACGCATTGGAGAAGTTTAACACAATGATCTCAAGGACACTATCTACCAGATTTGTGGGCGCCGAGATGAGCAATGGGAGATGATCAGCACCAGGAAGGATAGATCAATCGCAGCTTTTATCCAGGAGTTAAACCAGCACATTCGACGCCAGGAAAATCAGATGTGCGCAGGCATGCTAGATCTGCAGAAGGCCTTGACCAATATCACGGAGCTGGAGGAAGAACTCAAGGCTACACACGAAGATTATATGGAGGAAATCGAAGTATTAGTGGAGAAGAATGACGACCTAACCAAGAAGCTAGGAGTTTTCATGGGAGACCCCGTGCCAGGAGGAGAAGATGACGATTCCACTTGCCTGGAGAACTATATCATCATCGACGACACCGACTTGGACCCAGACAACAGCGATGATGACTATGTTGATGAAGCTGGAGCGGATATCATGGAGTCTTCATCGGAGCAGTTTTTCTAGTCGACCACCATAACAGTAGTAGTATTTTCCCCATGTACCTAGTATAGTCCGAGCACTTTTATAATGATAGTTAGACCGTTTCATGCCCTTGTTGAATTGATTGATGAGTGATATTGATTGAATTTGTCTCATGTGCATATGGGTAGTGTTTTTCTCTCTAGACCTCATTCTATTATATATTCTCATATTTTCTAAAACCCTCAGATGCCTCTGAGACGTGACAATGGATTTGCTTTCCCACCGGAGCTCACTCAGTTGATCCAGCAGCAGAATGCGTCGATGCAGTTCTAGTCTAGAATCAGAATCAGGGGAACAACAACAACAACAACAACAACAACAACAACAACAACAACAACAACAACAACAACAACAACAACAACAACAACAACAACAACAACAACAACAACAACAACAACAACAACAACAACAACAACAACAACAACAACAACAACAACCCACCACCACCACCTGTTGATCACTTAACCCGTTTTCTTAGACTAAATCCGCCGGTGTTCTCCAGTAGCACCGAGCCGATAGTTGCAGATGATTGGCTCCGCAAGACAGGAAGGGAGTTGACCACAGCACGATGCACAGATGCGGAGAAGGTGCGTTTTGCCACACATCAACTTGAAGGACCCGCAACATTATGGTGGGAGAACTTCATAGCCACTTATCCTATCGACACTGTCACATGGGATCAGTTTCAGCAGGCTTTCCATACTGCCCATGTTTCAGCAGGAGCTATGGCCATGAAGAAGCATGAGTTTTGCAACTTGCGCCAAGGAGGACGGACAGTTGGCCAGTATGTGGATGACTTTAGTAAGCTAGCACGTTATGCCCCGGATGACGTTGTTACTGCACGCAGCCTACGCAGGAGAAGTTTCGAAGGATCGGATGATGAGCCGAGCATGCAGTTGATGGTAGCAACTTTCAACAACTACCGGAGTTGGTAGATCATGCTCTTATGATTGAAGGAAGCAGCAGCAGATTGAAAACCGCAAGAGGAAGTATGGACAAGGGAAGTACAATTACGGAGCTCGGCGAAGCCACGTTTACCCAAATCGGAGGACAATTTCAGCATACCCATGGGGAGGGAATTCGCATAATCATAATGGCTCCAAGAATGGTAACGGGAATGGAGGAAGCAACGGCCAGAACCGTACCAACCCGTCAACCCCAGCCAAGAGAGATCTGAGCCAAGTCATTTGCTTTAAGTGTTAGAAGACTGGATATTATGCCAATGAAATGTCCTGAAGCCCAGAATGGAAATGGCAATGGAAGCCTTGAGAAGAAGCCAAACCCTTTCAACAGGGGACAGGTGAACCACGTTAACGTGGAGGAGGTTGAAGCTCAGCCAGATGCAATAATAGGTAAGTTTTTGGTTAAGTCATTTACTGCAATCGTTCTTTTTGATACTGGTGCATCGCATTCATACATATCAAGGGGATTTGTGGATAAGTATAAACTGCCCACCAAGGTTCTTAGAACACCTATGTTAATAAGCTCACCAGGAGCGGAGTATATGGCCAGTCGAGGATGTTTTCAGGTGCCATTGAGTATAGGTAGGCATGTTTTCCCCTCGGATTTAATCATTTTGGAATCGCAAGGTTTGGATGTAATCCTGGGTATGGATTGGCTATCAATGTATGGAGGAAACATCGATTACGCCAGTAAGTCGATTTTTCTTACCACCCCATAAGGAAGAAGGACCAAGTATGTGTCACGGCATGAGCCGAACAGGACACAAGTAAATTCCTTATCAGGAGTTGTGCAGGAGGAAGTACCAGTGGTGAAGGATTACCCTGACGTATTTCCAGAGGAGTTGCCAGGCATGCCAGCAGATAGAGACATTGAGTTTTTGATTGAGCTTTTGCCAGGCACAGGGCCGATATCTAAGAGACCGTACAGGATGCCAACACAAGATTTGGAGGAAATGAAGAAGCAGATTAAGGAGTTACTGGATAAAGGTTTTATTCGCCCAAGTTCTTCAACTTGGGGATCGCCAGTACTTCTAGTGGAGAAGAGGGATGGATCATTGAGGATGGTTGTTGATTATCGAGGATTGAATAAAGTGACTATTAAGAACAAGTACCCATTGCCGATGATCAACGATTTGTTTGACCAATTGCAAGGAGCTAAGGTATTTTCCAAGATCGATTTGCGATCAGGATACCATCAGTTGAAGATTTGAGAGCAGGATATACCTATGACGGCTTTTACCACCAGGTACGGGCTGTACAAGTATACCGTTATGTCATTTGGTCTGACTAATGCACCTGCCTATTTCATGAACATTATGAACAAGGTGTTTATGGAGTTTCTGGATAAGTTTGTCGTGGTGTTCATTGACGATATTTTGGTCTACTCAAAGAATGAAGAAGAGCATAAGGAGCATTTGCGTTTAGTACTTGAGAAGATCAGAGAACATTAGTTATACGCCAAATTCAGCAAATGTAAGTTTTGGTTGAAGGAAGTTGGATTCCTCGGACATGTTATATCCGGAGAAGGAATAGCAGTGGATCCACCAAAGTTGTCACTGTGACAAACTGGGAAGCCCCAACAACAGTTGGAGAGATCCGGAGTTTTCCTGGACTCGCAGGATACTACCGGAGATTCATTTAGAATTTCTCAAAAATTGCGAAACCCATGACGGAGTTATTGAAGAAGGATACTAAGTTCAATTGGACTGAGGAATGTGAGGCCAATTTCCAAGATTTGAAGAAACGTTTGGTTACATCGCCCGTGTTGATTCTGCCAGATCAGTGCAAGGATTATGAGGTGTATTGTGACGCATCACGTCGAGGACTTGGAGTAGTGCTTATGCAGGAGGCAAGAGTTGTTTCGTATGCTTCACGACAGCTTAAGCCCCATGAGTTAAATTATTCTACACACGATTTGGAGTTAGCAGCCGTAGTGCATGCATTGAAGACTTGGAGACATTTTCTCATTGGAAACCATTGCGAGGTGTACACGGATCACAAGAGTTTGAAGTACATTTTCACGCAAAAGGAGTTGAATCTCAGACAAAGGAGATGGTTGGAGCTCATCAAGGATTATGATATGAGATTGCATTATCATCCCGGAAAGGCTAACGTAGTAGCCGATGCGTTGAGCCGCAAGAGCCATGTCAACACACTAATGACCGGAGAGTTACCAAAGGAGTTAGCCGAGGATCTTCGAGAGCTATGTTTGGAGATAGTTCCGAGAGGCTATGTAGAAGCATTGGAGGTTCAGTCTACTTTGATGGATAAGATCAGAGAAGCTCAGAAGACTGACAAGGAGATTGCCTCTATTAAAGAGAAAATGAGCAAGGGAAAAGCTAAAGGATTTCATGAGGATGAGCACGATACCTTATGGTTTGAGGACCGCGTTTATGTGCCTAATGATCCGGAGATCAGGAAGTTGATTTTGCAAGAGGCCCATGATTCGCCGTACTCGATTCACCCAGGGAATACCAAGATGTATTTGGATTTGAAAGACACTTTCTGGTGGACCAG
The DNA here is from genome assembly GCA_021605205.1 of Aegilops longissima. NCBI lineage: Eukaryota > Viridiplantae > Streptophyta > Magnoliopsida > Poales > Poaceae > Aegilops > Aegilops longissima. The sequence continues at coordinate 451,425,074 of CM038681.1, read as the reverse complement.
AATGAAGAAGGATATTGCGGAGTATGTAGCAGTTTGTGATGTATGTCAGAGAGTGAAGGCAAAGCATCAGAAGCCAGCCGGATTGTTACAGCCATTGCCGATACCCGAATGGAAGTGGGATAAGTTAGGCATGGACTTTATCACGAGATTTCCCAGGACTCGTTCAGGCTATGACTCGATTTGGGTTGTAGTCGATCGTTTGACGAAGGTAGCTCATTTCATCCCAGTGAAGACTACTTACAGCAGTGCCAAGTTGGCTAAGATATACATGACCAGGATCGTATGTCTACATGGAGTTCCGAGGAGCATTGTATCAGATAGAGGAATCCGGTTTACCTCAAAGTTCTGGAATCAGTTGCACGAAACTTTGGGAACTAGACTAGAGTTCAGTACAACTTTTCATCCGCAGACAGATGGACAGACCGAGAGAGTCAATCAGATTTTGGAGGATATGCTGAGAGCTTTGGCGCTAGATAATTATGGATCTAGTTGGGACGACAATTTGCCGTATGCAGAGTTCTCTTACAACAACAATCATCAATCCAGTTTGAAGATGGCCCCTTTCGAAACCTTGTACGGAAGGAGGTGCAGAACCCCGCTGTTGTGGGATGAAGTTGGAGACCGCCAGTTGTTTGGAACGGATTTGATTAAGGAGTCTGAACAGAAGGTGAAGTTGATTCGCGATAGGCTCAAGGTAGCCCAGTCCAGGCAGAAGAGCTATGCAGATTCTAAACACAAGGAGATAGTTTACGAAGTCAGAGACAGAGTTTATCTTCGTGTATCCGCGCTTCAAGGAGTTAAGCGCTTTGGAGTTAAGGGAAAATTAGCGCCACGTTTTGTGGGACCATACAAAGTTTTGGAGCGTATGGGAGAAGTTGCTTACAAGTTGGAGTTGCCCGAAGGATTGTTAGGAGTTCACGATGTGTTCCATGTTTCCCAGTTGAAAAAGTGCCATGCAGAGATGGCTGATATACCGCTAAGAGATACAAAGGTTACCGAAGGGCGATTAAGTTGGATAGTGATTTGACCTCTGACGAGAAACTAGTCAAGATTCTCGAATATGCCAGCCGAGTCACCCGCAGCAAGGTTATCAGGTTTTGTAAAGTTCAGTGGAGCCACCACATTGAGGATGAAGCCACCGTGAGCGAGAGGAAGATCTGTGAAGGACCACCTCACTGCTTTTCTAGCCAACCCAATCTCGAGGGCTAGATTCATCTTAAGGGGTAGGTTTGTAACATCCCATATTTTCAATTTGGAATGTTATACATTAGATCATCATTGCATATCATATTTTATTGCATTTTGGCTTGATCCTAGAAATTTCACGCAACTCTAGGACCCATGGAGAGAGTTGGGGATTTCGTTATTTTCATATTTGAGTTTTCTCAAATTTTGAAAATAGGATCATTTGATTTTATTTTTTTATCTTCAATTATTCCAATTATAAAAATAAGAGAGAGGGGATAAAATGACTTTCCCAAAAATAAAGGAATATTGAGGATTTAGTAAAAAAAATCAAATAAGATTTTATTTTGGAGTTTTTCGCTATTTTATTTGAATTTAGGAAAAATGCGCGTTTTTCAAAATTGCATTTAGGCCCAAAATAAATGTTCATCTTGTCCGGCTTGATTTTACAAGTCGGGGAAAATTTATTTCGGGATTTTTGGAGTCCGTTTAGTATTTCTTTATTTGTTTTTCTGCGCGTAATTATTAAAAAAACGCGAACCGACTCGGGCCGCCGTCGGCGACCCGGACTCCTCTCCGCCCAGGCTTTATAAGGCGCCGACCCCGCCAGCCCACCTCAGCCCACCCCGCCGCCAACCCTAACCCTAGCCTCATTGCCGCCGCCCCAGAGCCAAGCGTCCCTGCCGGCCGACGCCCCACGCCGCCGCCGCCCAAGACCGAGCCGCCACCCGCCACCGCCGATCACGCCACACGTCGGACCCCGCCAACTCCGCCGGTTTTCTTCGAAAAACCGTTGGTTTTTTAGGAACCGCGGTTTATTTTTTTTATAGATCGGTTTATTTTTTTCCGGTTTATTTATTTAGCGAGCATTCGTCCGTACGTTCGTTTTAACGAATGGTTTTCATCATTTAGCCGTAGATAGCGAATGTTTGTTCGTTAGCCTGTTCGGCGTTTTTCTTTTTCTCGGATTTTCCGTGATTATTTCTGATCGTGATTTCTGATCCGATTTTCGTTTTAGTATAACTTTTCGCTCGTTTATCGGAATCAGGCGATTCAAGCGCCTAGAGTTTCATCTCGAAACCCTCTTTCCATTTGACCAACTCAAACAAGTTGTTGCTTCTGTAAAATTTGACTTAGATCTAGATTAGTAAATGAAGCTTGTTTCTTTCGCCGTTTGTTTTTCATCGCTTCATTTGATTTGATTCTTTTTGCAAACCGGAGTTCTTAAGTTGAACTTTCTGGTCAGATATCTTATTTGAGTTTTACCCGTGCATTAGATGAGTACTTATTGTATGCTTTTTTGTTTGCGATAGAGTACCCGGAGTGCGCCGCTTGCTACTTCGAATCGCTAGGTTTCACGGATCATCAGCAAGGCAAGTAACACTTTGATCATACCTCTTTACTACCTAGTTTTATTGCATTAGATCAAAGCCTCAAACATTGCATGATTAGGATCTAATTAAATTGTGGGTTTTGGGAAGTAGATGAGGTAGTACCTATTACCTGTTTTATTATCAAACCCTTGGGAGTTACTTCTACGTTTGCTTATATTGCCATGCTATGCTAGTAGACATGGATTGGGTGAGTGTATCCATGACAGATGTGAGATTGTTATTTAATGGTTTATTTAAGGTGGCAAAATTAACCCACATCTAGGTAGATTGAGGCACCTGGGTATTCCAGCGATTGCATGTTTTTCTTTATGGACCGCCACCCAGGCTCAAAGGGATCATGAGATTATTCATGCTAGAAACTTCCGTGTGCAGCCACAAGCTACTATGGGCTCTAGCATAGTTGATTAAGTCGTGCAAACTCTTACAGTGGTAGACTAGCAGATGTAGGGGAAAGTAGGTGTAACGGTCTACCCGATCGTAAGGTGCTAGCACTTCTAAAAGACTATGTCTCGGTCATCCGTTTCTCAAACACCATGTAGTGCGAGAATCCGAACGGAGGAGATCGAGTCTTGTGGGGATAAGTGCGCAAACCTCTGCAGAGTGTATAAACTAATCATGGTTAGCCGTGTCCCCGGTTATGGACATCTTGAGTATCTAGTACTTGGATTATCATGTGAATCTCATCATGTTATTTTAATTAATTTTGTTGGGTTTTAATTATGAAGCTTAATTGGGATTGAGAGGGTGTCTACACTCTCAATGTTTAACAACCACCATGATAGTTAAATAAAATTTATTCCTTTGCAGTAGGGAAAAATTGGCTTTACGCAAAACTGTAACCATAGAGCTTTCCACCAGCCATATATGCATGTAGTATAGCCTATTTTAGTTCATTACTCTCTATGTGTTACATTGCCAGCATATTCCATGTGCTGACCCGTTTTCGGGCTGCAACGTTCATGTTGCAGACTTTTCAGACGACGAGTAAGGTGCCTTTAGGTCGTGGTTCTATACTCAGTGATGTCGTTGGAGTTGATGGACTCGCTTATCTTCCAATCCTTCCGTTGTTATCGTTATTAGATGGCCTTAAGCCATATTTATTGTAATAAGTTCTCTTTTGAGACATTCGATGTAATAAGTGTGTGATTGCTACTCCGTTATAAATCCTTCAAGTCTCATGCGTGTCAAGATTCTCGATCCAGGATGACAATGATGCACGAGATCGATCGCTTTTGTGTCCGGTCGCTCACAACAAGTGAATAATTCATAGGCATTTCTTGACGCTTATCGATATTACCTATTCTTTGACATTCATCACAAGATAAGATGAACTTACGGGCATCCTTGAAGAGAGTAGGCCAATAAAATCCAGATTGCAATACCTTGTGAGCAGTTCTATCTCCAGCATGATATCCTCCATAAGCTTCGGAGTGACATTTCCGTAGGATTTGTCCCTGTTCATGCTCAGGTACACAAAGTAATACCATCTACTCCTTCTTTTATAAAGATGTGGGTCATCCCAAAAGTAATGTCTTAAATCATAGAATAATTTTTTCTTTTATTGGTATGTAAAGCTAGGTGGTAAATATTTAGCAACAATGTAATTAGCATAATCAGCATACCAAGGAGTACTGTGAGCAACATTTGTTGCAGCTAACTGCTCATCAGGAAAACTATCATCAATAGGTAGTGGGTCATCAGGCACATTTTCAAGCCTAGATAGATTAAGCTACGGGGTTCTCAGCTCCTTTTCTATCAATGATACGTAAATCAAATTCTTGAACAAGAGAACCCAACGAATAAGTCTAGGTTTAGCATCTTTCTTTTCCATAAGATATTTAATAGAAGCATGGTCTGTGTGAATAGTTACTTTGGAATCAACAATATTAGGTATAAATTTATCACAAGCAAACACCACCGCTAAGAATTCTTTTTCAGTAGTAGCATAATTTCTTTGAGCACTGTCTAGAGTTTTACTAGCATAATGAATAATGCTACCTCTTGAGCATCCGTTGGTTTTCCCTTCAAGAGGAAAGGGTGATGCAGCAAAGTAGCGTAAGTATTTCCCTCAGTTTTTGAGAACCAAGGTATCAATCCAGCAGGAGACTACACGCAAGTCGCCTAGTACCTGCACAAACAATCAAGAACCTTGCAACCAACGCGATAAAGGGGTTGTCAATCCCTTCACGGCCACTTGCAAAAGTGAGATTTGATAAAGATAATAAGATAAATATTTTTGGTATTTTTGTTGTATAGATTAGAAAGTAAAGATTGCAAAATAAACAGCGACAGAAATTGGCAAGTTGACGATAAACTAATATATCTAAAATAGACCCGGGGGCATAGGTTTCACTAGTGGCTTCTCTCAAGATAGCATATATTACGGTGGGTGAACAAATTACTGCTGAGCAATTGATAGAAAAGCGCAAAGTTATGAGAATATCTAGGCATCACGTTCGTGTCAAGTAGACCGAAACGATTCTGCATCTACTACTATTACTCCACACATCGACCGCTATCCAGCATGCATCTAGAGTATTAAGTTCATAAGAACAGAGTAACGCATTAGGCAAGATGACATGATGTAGAGGGATAAACTCAAGCAATATGATATAAACCCCATCTTTTTATCCTCGATGGCAACAATACAATACCTGCCTTGCTGCCCCTACTATCACTGGGAAAGGACACCGCAAGATTGAACCCAAAGCTAAGCACTTCTCCCATTGCAAGAAAGATCAATCTAGTAGGCTAAACTAAGCCGATAATTCGAAGAGACTTGCAAAGATATCAAATCATGCATATAAGAATTCAGAGAAGAATCAAATATTGTTCATAGATAATCTTGATAATAAACCCACAATTCACCGCAAAAAGTATTACATCGAATAGATCTCCAAGAACATCGAGGAGAACTTTGTATTGAGAACCAAAGAGAGAGAAGAAGCCATCTCGCTAATAACTATGGACCCGAAGGTCTGTGGTAAACTACTCACACATCATCGGAGAGGCTATGATGTTGATGTAGAAGCCCTACATGATCGAATCCCCCTCCGGTAGATCGCCGGAAAAGGCCCCAAGATGGGATCTCACGGGTACAGAAGGTTGCGGTGGTGGAAAAGTGGTTTCGTGGCTCCCCCTGGATGTTTTCAGGGTATAAGAGTATATATAGGCGAAAGAAGTAGGTCGGTGGAGCTACGAGGGGCCCACGAGGGTGGGGGGCGCGCCCTCCTGCCTCGTCTCTGCCTCGTTGCGTCTCTAACTTCCACTCCAAGTCTCCTGGATTGCGTTTGTTCCAAGAAAGATCCTCGCGAAGGTTTCATTCTGTTTGGATTCTGTTTGATATTCCTTTTCTGAGAAACACTGAAATAGGCAAAAAACAGCAACTGGCACTAGGCCTCCGGTTAATAGGTTAGTCCCAAAAATAATATAAAAGAGCATATTAAAGCACATTAAACATCCAAAACAAATAATATAATAGCATGGAATGATCAAAAATTATAGATACGTTGGAGACGTATCAAATAACATTCAGTTTCTTATCAACTCTTTGTCCTAAAACAGCACCAACAACATAATCACTAGCATCACACATAGTTTCAAAAGGCAAGTTCCAATCAGGTGGTTGAACAATAGGTGCTGAAATTAAAGCTTTATTGAGTGTTTCAAAGGCTTCTAAGCAATCATCATCAAAAACAAAATGAATATCTTTTTGCAAAAGATTCGTATGAGGCCTAGAAATTTTAGAAAAGTTTTTGATAAATCTCCTATAGAAACCAGCATGACCTAAGAAGCTATGAATATCTTTGATATCTTTAGGACATGGCATTTTCTCAATTGCATCAACCTTAGCTTTGTCCACTTCAATACCCCTTTTAGAAATTTTATGACCCAAGGCAATGCCTTCATTAACCATAAAGTGGCACTTCTCCCAATTCAATACAAGATTTGTTTGTTCATATCTCTGCAAAACTCGATCAAGATTGCTTAAACAATCATCAAAATACTTCCCATAAACAGAGAAGTCATACATGAAAACCTCAACAATCTTTTCACGAAAGTTAGAGAATATAGCAGTCATACATCGTTGAAAGGTAGCAGGTGCATTACATAAACCAAAAGGCATACATCTATAAGCATAAGTTCCAAAGGGACAAGTAAAAGTGGTCTTTTCTTGATCAGGTTGAGAAACATGTATTTGTGAAAAACCAGAATATCCATCAAGGAAGCAAAAATGTGTGTGCTTAGATAATCTTTCAAGCATTTGATCAATAAAAGGCAGAGGGTAATGATCTTTTCTAGTTGCTTTGTTTAATTTTCTAAAATCAATTACCATTTTATAACCTGTAACAATTCTTTGTGGAATAAGTTCATTCTTATCATTAGGAACAATAGTTATACCTCCTTTCTTAGGGACACAATGAACAGGACTCACCCATCTACTATCAACTATAGGATAGATTATACCTGCTTCCAGAAGTTTTAATATTTCCGTTCTTACCACTTCTTTCATCTTCGGGTTTAACCAACGTTGGTGATCAACAACGGGTTTAGCATTAGGTTCCATATTAATTTTGTGCTGACATAGAGTGGGACTAATGCCCTTTAAATCATCAAGAGTATATCCGATAGCAGCTCGGTGCTTCCTTAGAACTATCAATAATCTTTCTTCTTCATGTTCTGAAAGGTTAGCACTGATAATAACAGGATATATCTTCTTTTCATCAAGATAAGCATATTTCAAAGTGTCTGGCAATTGTTTTAATTCAAACACAGGATCACCTTTAGGTGGAGGAGGGCCTCCTAGATTTTCAATAGGAAATTTGTATTTAAGCAGAGGACGTTATTCAAAGAAAATCTTACCTATTTCATTTCTTTCATGCATGTGAAAATCATTTTCATGGTCTAGCAAATATTGTTCTAAAGGATCAGTAGGTGGTACAACAATAGAAGCAAGACCAATTCTTTTTCATGAAGTTTTCTACTAAACTTGGAAAAATTAAACTCATGAGATTCATCACCAAAACTAACACCGACAGTTTGTTTCTCACAGCCTATTTTGGCATTAATGGTGTTCAAGAAAGGTCTACCAAAGATAATGGGACAAAATTCATCTTGTGGGGAACCAAGAACAAGAAAGTTAGCAGGGTATTTTATTTTCCCACACAAGACTTCAACATCTCTAACAATTCCAATTCGTGATATAGTGTCTCTATTAGCAAGTTTAATAGTAACATATATGTCTTCTATCTCTGCGGGTGCTATGTCATTCATAACTTCTTGATATAAGGTGTAAGGAATAGCACTCACACTAGCACCTATGTCACATAAATCATGATAATAGTGATCTCCTATTTTAACTGAGATGACGGGCATGCCAACCACAGGTCTATGTTTATCCCTTTTATCACGTTTGGCAATTCTAGCAGCTTCTTCACAAAAGTAAATAACATGCTCATCTATATGTTCTTCCAAGAGACCTTTAACCATAGCAATACTAGGTTCTACTTTAATTTGGTCATCAGGTTTATGTGTTCTAATATAGCTTTTGTTAACCACAGTTGAAACTTTAGCATGTTCCTTTATCCTAACAGGGAAAGGTGGTTTCTCAATATAAGCAGAAGGAACAACTGGATCAACATTATAAAGTATAGTTTTTTCTTTAACTGATACCGGTTTTTTAATTTCTTCTTTAATAGGTGGGTGATATTTAAACCACTTATCTTTAGGGATATCAACATGAGTAGCAAATGATTCACAAAAGGAGGCTACTATCTCATAGTCAAGCCCATATTTAGTGCTAAACTTTTGAAAAGCATCGGTATCCATAAAAGATTTAACACAATCATATTTAAGCTTCATACCTGACTCTTTACCTTCGTCGAGTTCCCAATCTTCAGAGTTGCGCTCAATTCTTTCCAAAAGATCCCGCCGTAACTCAATAGTCTTCTTCATAAAAGAACCAACACAAGAAGTATCTGAAGGAAATATGCCCTAGAGGCAATAATAAAGTTGTTACTTATATTTCCTTATATCATGATAAATTTTTATTATTCCTGCTAGAATTTTATTAACCGGAAACTTAGTACATGTGTGAATACATAGACAAATAGAGTGTAGAGTGTCCCTAGCATGCCTCTACTTGACTAGCTCGTTAATCAAAGATGGTTAGGTTTCCTAGCCATAGACATGTGTTTTCATTTGATGAACGGGATCACATCATTAGAGAATGATGTGATGGACAAGACCCATCCGTTAGCTTAGCAAAATGATTGTTTAGTTTTATTGCTATTGCTTTCTTCATGACTTATACATGTTCCTGAGATTATGAGATTATGCAACTCCCGAATACTGGAGGAACACTTAGTGTGCTATCAAATGTCACAACGTAACTAGGTGATTATAAAGATGCTCTACAGGTGTCTCCGATGGTGTTTGTTGAGTTGGCATAGATCAAGATTAGGATTTGTCACTCCGTGTATCGGAGAGGTATCTCTGCGCCCTCTCGGTAATGCACATCACTATAAGCCTTGCAAGCAATGTGACTAATGAGTTAGTTATGGGATGATGCATTACGGAACGAGTAAAGAGACTTGCCGGTAACGAGATTGAACTAGGTATTGAGATACCGACGATCGAATCTCGGGCAAGTAACACACCGATGACAAAGGGAACAACGTATGTTGTTATGCGGTTTGACCGATAAAGATCTTCGTAGAATATGTACGAACCAATATGAGCATCTAGGTTCCGCTATTGGTTATTGACCGGAGATGAGTCTCGGTCATGTCTACATAGTTCTCGAACCCGTAGGGTCCGCACGCTTAACGTTTGATGACGATCGGTATTATGAGTTTATGTGTTTTGATGTACCGAAGGTTGTTCCGAGTCCCGGATGTGATCACGGACATGACGAGGAGTCTCTATATGGTTGAGACATAAAGATCGGTATATTTGAAGGCTATGTTTGCACATCGGAATGGTTCCGGGTGAGTTCAGGCATTTACTGGAGTACCGGGGGGTTACCGGAACCCCCCGGGGAGTTATTGGGCCTTAATGGGCCATAGTGGAGAGAGAGAGGGGCGGCCAGGGCAGGCCGCACGCCCCCTCCCCCTTGGGTCCAAATTGGACTAGGGAAGGGGGGGGGGGGCCCTTTCCTTCTCCCTCTCTCCTCCTTCCCTCTTCTCCTTCTACAACTAGGGAAAGAGGGAATCCTACTCCCACTGGGAGTAGGACTCCCCCCTTGGGCGCGCCATGAGAGGGCCGCCCTCCCCCTCCTCCACTCCTTTATATAGGGTGGAGGGGGGCACCCCATAGACACACAAGTTGATTGTTTAGCCGTGTGCAGTGCCCCCTCCATAGATTTCCACCTCGGTCATATCGTTGCAGTGCTTAGGCGAAACCCTGCGTCGGTAGCTTCATCATCACCGTCACCACGCCGTCGTGCTGACGAAACTCTCCCTCTACCTCAGTTGGATCTAGAGCCTGTGGGATGTCACCCAGCTGAACGTGTGCAGATCGCGGAGGTGCCGTACCTTCGGTGCTAGGATCGGTCGAATCGTGAAGACGTATGACTACATCAACCCTGTTGTCATAACGCTTCTGCTTTCGGTCTACGAGGGTACGTGGACAACACTCTCCCTTCTCGTTGATATGCATCACCTAGTGGATCTTGTGTGTGTGTAGGATTTTTTTTTGAGACTACTGCGTTCCCCTACAGTGGCATCCGAGTCAGGTCTAGGCGTAGATGTTATATGCACAAGTAGAACACAAAGAGTTGTGGGCGATAATAGTCATACTGCTTACCAGCATGTCATACTTTGATTCGGCGGTATTGTTGGATGAAGCGGCTTAGACCGACATTACGCGTACGCTTACGCGAGACTGGTTCTACCGACGTGCTTGGCACACAGGTGGCTAGTGGGTGTCTGTTTCTCCAACTTTAGTTGAATCAAGTGTGACTACACCCGGTCCTTGTTGAAGGTTAAAACAACAAACTTGACGAAAAATCGTTGTGGTTTTTGATGCGTAGGTAAGAACGGTTCTTGCTAAGCCCGTAGCAGCCACGTAAAACTTGCAACAACAAAGTAGAGTACGTCTAACTTGTTTTTGCAGGGTATGTTGTGATGTGATATGGTCAAGACGTGATTATACAAATTGTTGTATGAGATGATCATGTTTAGTAACGCAGTTATCGGCAACTCGCAGGAGCCATATGGTTGTCACTTTATTGTATGAAATGCAATCGCCATGTAATTGCTTTACTTTATCACTAAGCGGTAGCGATAGTTGTAGAAGCAATATTTGGCGAGACGACAACGATGCTTCGATGGACATCAAGGTGTCAAGCTGGTGACGATGGTGATCATGACGGTTCTTTGGAGATGGAGATCAAAGGCACAAGATGATGATGGCCATATCATATCACTTATATTGATTGCATGTGATGTTTATCCTTTATGCATCTTATTTTGCTTAGTTCAGCGGTAGCATTATAAGATGATCTCTCACTAAATTTCAAGGTACAAGTGTTCTCCATGAGTATGCACCGTTGCGATAGTTCGTCGTGCCGAGACACCACGTGATGATCGGGTGTGATAACCTCTACATTCACATACAACGAGTGCAAGCCAGTTTTGCACATGCAGAATACTCGGGTTAAACTTGACGGGCCTAGCATATGCAGATATGGCCTCAGAACACTGAGACCGAAAGGTCGAGCATGAATCATATAGTAGATATGATAGTGATGTTCACCATTGAAAACTACTCCATCACACGTATGATCGGACATGGTTTAGTTGATTTGGATCACGTGATCACTTAGATGATTAGAGGGATGTCTATCTAAGTAGGAGTTCTTAAGTAATATGATTAAATTGAACTTTAATTTATCATGAACTTAGTCCTGATACTATTTGCATATCTATGTTGTAGATCAATTGCTCGCATATAGCTTCCCTGTTTTATTTATGATATGTTCCTAGAGAAAACTAAGTTGGAAGTTGATAGTAGCAATGATGCGGACTAGGTCCGTGATCTGAGGATTATCCTCATTGTTGCATAGAAGAATTATGTCCTTGATGCACCGCTAAGTGATAGACCTGTTGCAGGAGCAGATGCAGAAGTTATGAATGTTTGACAAGCTCGGTATGATGACTAGTTGATAGTTTAGTGCACCATGCTTTACGGCTTAGTACCGGGACTTCAAAAACGTTTTGAACGCCATGGAGCACATAAGATGTTCCAAGAGCTGAAATTGGTATTTCAGACTCATGCCCGAGTCAAGAGGTATGAGACCTCTGACAAGTACTTTGCCTACAAGATGGAGGAGAATAGCTCAACCAGTGAGCATGTGCTCAGAATGTCTGAGTACTACAATCGCTTGAATCAAGTGGGAGTTAATCTTTCAGATAAGATAGTGATTGACAGAGTTCTATGGTCACTATCACCAAGTTACTGGAACTTTGTGATGAACTATAATATGCAAGGGATGACGAAAATGATTCCCGAGCTCTTCGTGATGCTGAAATCGACGAAGGTAGAAATCAAGAAAAGCATCAAATGTTGATGGTTGACAAGACCACTAGTTTCAAGTAAAAGGGCAAGGGAAATTAATAAAGGGAACTTCAAGAAGAATGGCAAGCAAGTTGCCACTCCCATGAAGAAGCCCAAAGCTAGACCCAAGCCTGAAACTGAGTGCTTCTACTGCGAATTAAATGGTCACTGGAAGCGGAACTTCCCCAAATACTTGGCGGATAAGAAGGATGGAAAAGTGAACAAAAGTATATGTGATATACATGTTATTGATGTGTACTTTACTAGTGTTTATAGTAGCCCCTGGGTATTTGATACTGGTTCAGTTGCTACGATTAGTAACTCGGAACAGGAGTTACAAAATGAACAAAGACTAGTTGAGGGCATGGTGACGATGTGTGTTGGAAGTGATTCCAAGGTTGATAAGATCACCATCGCACACTCCCTTTACCTTCGGGATTAGTGTTGAACCTAAAATAAATGTTATTTGGTGTTTGCGTTGAGCATAATATGATTGGATCATGTTTATTGCAATACGGTTATTCATTTAAGTCAAAGAATAATTGTTATTCTGTTTACATGAATAAAACCTTATGTGGTCATACACCCAAGGTGAATGGTTTATTGAATCTCGATCGTAGTGACATACATATTCATAATATTGATGCCAAAAGATGCAATGTTGATAATGATAGTGCAACATATTTGTGGCACTGCCGTTTAGGACATATTGGTGTAAAGTGCATGAAGAAACTCCATGCTGATGGGCTTTTGGAATTACTTGATTATGAATCACTTGATGCCAGCGAACCATGCCTCATGGGAAAATGACTAACACTCTGTTCTCCGGAACAATGGAGCGAGCAACTGACTTATTGGAAATAATACATACTGATGTATGCAATCCGATGAGTGTTGAGGCTCGCGGCGGGTATCATTATTTTCTGATCTTCACAGATGATTTGAGCAGATATGGGTATATCTAATTGATGAAACATAAGTCTGAAACATTTGAAAAGTTCAAAGAATTTCAGAGTGAAGTGGAAAATCATCGTAACAAGAAAATAAAGTTCCTATGATTTGATCGTGGAGACGAATATTTGATTTATGAGTTTGGTCTTCATTTGAAATGATGTGGAATAGTTTCGCCACCTGGAACACTGAAAGGATCGATATAGTTGACTAGAGGGGGGTGAATAGGCAACTAACAATTTTTAGCTTTTCTTTACCAATTTAAACTTTGCATCAAAGTAGGTTGTCTAGATATGCAACTAGGTGAGCAACCTATATGATGCAACAACAATAAGCACTCACGCAAGCAAGAGATAAAACACAAATAAGCTTGCACAAGTAAAGGCGCGAGATAACCAAGAGTGGAGCCGATGAAGACGAGGATGTGTTACCAAAGTTCCTTCCCTTTGAGGGGAAGTATGTCTCCGTTGGAGCGGTGTGGAGGCACAATGCTCCCCAAGAAGCCACTAGGGCCACCGTATTCTCCTCACGCCCTCACACAATGCGAGATGCCGTGATTCCACTATTTGTGCCCTTGGAGGCGGCGACCGGACCTTCACAAACAAGGTTGGGGCAATCTCCACAACTTAATTGGAGGCTCCCAACGACACCATGAAGCTTCACCACAAAGGACATGGCTCCACGGTGACCTCAACCATCTAGGGTGCTCAAACACCCAAGAGTAACAAGATCGCAAGGGATTAGTGGGGGAATCAAATTTATCTTGGTGGAAGTGTAGATCGGGGCCTTCTCAACCACTCCCGAGCAAATCAACAAGTTTGATTGGCTAGGGAGTGAGATCGGGCGAAAATGGAGCTTAGAGCAATAATGGAGCTTAGGGGTGGAAGAGGTGGTCAACTAGAGGAAGAAGATACCCCTTTTATAGTTGTGGACAAAATCCAACCGTTATCCGCCTAACCAGCCCGCGACATGCGGTACTACCGCCCCTGACAAGCGGTACTACCGCAAGGCCATGCGGTACTACCGTGAGGGACCACGGTACTACCGCTGCAACGGCAGGAACTAGAAAAAACACGAAGCACAGAGGCTGAGAACGGTACTTCCGCAAGCGCGGTACTACCGCTACCCCTTACGGTACTACCGCAAGGCAGGAAAGTCCTAGCCTGGGAAGGGCGCGGATGAATAAAAATACATTCGTGCCTACTTCCTCTAGAAAACAAACGATGCAAAAATCCGACACGGTACTACAGCTTGAGGAGCGGTACTACCGCATGGCAGCTAAGCCAGCCGCAGCAGCAGTACTACCACAAGACGAAGGCGGTATTACCATGGGCGCGGATGTAAAAAATTACATCTGCCCCTACTACCGCGATGCAGCGGCACTTGGCTCTGGGGCCACGGTACTCTGCTCCAGAGGAGGTACTACCTTAGGCTCCTCACGGTACTATCAAGAAAGCACGGTACTACCGCTCCAGGGAGTAGTACTACCGCAAGCCCAACATCAGCAACCAGGACAATTGAGGGAGTTCCGGACTAGGGGGTGTCCGGATAGCCGAACTATCATCATCGGTCGGACTCCAAGACTATGAAGATACAAGATTGAAGACTTCGTCCCGTGTCCAGATGGGACTTTCCTTGGCGTGGAAGGCAAGCTTGGCGATACGGATATGTAGATCTCCTACCATTGTAACCGACTCTGTGTAACCCTAGCCCCCTCCGGTGTCTATATAAACCGGAGGGTTTAGTCCGTAGGACAACAACAATCATACCATAGGCTAGCTTCTAGGGTTTAGCCTCTACGATCTCGTGGTAGATCAACTCTTGTAATACTCATATTCATAAAGATCAATCAAGCGAAGTAGGGTATTACCTCCATAGAGAGGGCCCAACCTGGTAAACATCGTGTCCCTTGCCTCCTGTTACCATCCGCCTTAGACGCACAGTTCGGGACCCCTACCGAGATCCGCCGGTTTTGACACCGACATTGGTGCTTTCATTGAGAGTTCCTCTGTGTCGTCACCGATAGGCCCGATGGCTCCTTCGATCATCAACAACGACACGGTCCAGGGTGAGACTTTTCTCCCCGGACAGATCTTCGTGTTCGGCGGCTTTGCACTGCGAGCTAATTCGCTTGGCCATCTGGAGCAGATCGAAAGCTACGCCCCTGGCCGTCAGGTCAGATTCGGAAGTGCAAACTATACGGCCGATATCCGCGGAGACTTGATCTTCGACGGATTTGAGCCGCAGCCAAGCGCGCCGCACTGTTTCGATGGGCATGATCTAGCTCTACAGCCGAACAGTGCCCTGGAGGCCGCACCTGAATCCGCTCCAACCCTTAATCCGGAGCCGGATTCCTTGATCGAGGACGTGTGGTTGGACACAAGCCTCGGGGGCTTTAATCTCTACGGCGATCGAGCCGAACTCCATCCCTGTCCTTTGTGAAGACCTTGACTCCAGGGTACCGGACTCCTTTCCGGACTCCGAACCCTCCACGCCCTTGCCAATCGAATCCGATTGGGCGCCCGTTATGGAGTTCATGACCGCGGACATCTTTCAGCACTCGCCCTTTGGCGACATCCTGAATTCACTAAAGTCTATCTCTTTATCTGAAAGCCTGGCGGACCACGGTCGGAAGGTTGAGATCTGGACGATGAAGAAATTCAACGCCCACCCACCACTCACTTCAGAGCCATCGCCGATAGCCTACACGACGTGCTCGATTTGACTCAAGACATCAACGGTATGGACGACGATGTAGGAGACAACAATGAACCAGCACCTATAGGATCTTGGACAACCTCACCCATGATGTATACATGGTGGATACACCTAAAGCAAATGAAGACGAGGAGCAACGGACGCTCGAAGGATAAATCCCTCGGCAGTCAAAACAGCAACGTAAGCGCGAACAAAGTCCCGCCTCAACAAAGACCCAGCCATAGAGCGGGCGAACCGGTGGACAACGAACAAGCTATCGAGCAATCGTCCGAACAAGACAACTTGGATAAACAATCTGTCCCCAAGAAGACAACAGTCCGGACGATTTCACACCGGACAAACCATCGAACAAAATGACCTCCGAAAAAGGCTCGCCGCCATGCGTGTAGCCTGAAAAAAGCGAAGCGGAAGCTCAAAACAGCGGAAGATGCACTCGAGGATTAGATGGAGCAAAGTATTCAGCACCGCAATAAGCACGGCCACGATCGCCAAACAAAGAGCTACGAAAAGAAAGCTACTGCCCGAATTCGACGAGGAGGCCTTAGAGCCCCCACAATTAAAAAGCAAGAAGGCCACCCGGTCGGATGGACGACCTCACGGCAAAAAGAGAGCGACGAATGGCGCCGCACACTGGTTGTCAAAACCAATCACCTTCGACCATCAGGACTATTCTGATAATATCCGGAACGCAGGATGGACTGCGTTGATATTGGATCCTACAATCAACGGATTCCAATTTACACATGTCCTCATGGATGGCGGCAGTGACATAAACCTGATATATCAGGACACAATCCGCAGGATGGGGATAAGCCCAACCAAAATTAGCCGTAGCAACACCTCCTTTAAAGGAGTATCGCCCGACCCATACGCCCTCTCGCACGGGCTCCATAACGCTAGAAGTTGTGTTTGGTTCATCCGACAACTTCCGTCATGACGGTTACTCTTCCATGTCGCCCCGTTTAAAAGTAGCCATCAAGCACTATTGGGACGCGAAGCTTTCGCCCGCTTTAACGCAATACCGCATTATGCATCTCTAACACTTAAAATGCCCGGTCCATGCGGCATCATCTCGTTAAAAGGAAGTATTAAGTGTTACTCGAGCACGGGAAAACGGGAGACTGCCTTGACAGCCCCACAGCTATCCGGCTCTGCTAGGCAAAGAACCTGAATTGGTCATTTAAACCCCGGACACGGCTAGACGAGTCCGGCGCCTACTAGCGGCACACCCCCATACGAGGGGCCGCATGTATGTATAACAAGAGACAATAAAGCTCAATTTTATTCACTTCTTCGAGCCGTACTCTGTTCATTTAATATTACGTACATCTTTTCGCACGATCCTTTTGCTTTCAAACTAAGTTCCTCTCTTTTACATATGAACAACGTGCTACACCCGTCCAGGATACGGCACAACAGAGACACAGGCGCAGACGTGCAGTAGGGACCCGTTGCAAGGATTCTTTTCAGATTAAGACCCTGCGTAAACCTTTTTTCACTGTCTCTTGTTGATATACATCCCCCCGGTTCCTTAATATAACCGAGGAGGAGGCTGGTGCTTTGGCATTGGCCGCACCAGAATTTTTGCGTGTACCTAGACACCAGGGGCTCAGGGCATTATTCTGCCCATTTTCATAAAGACCGAATACCCTAGGGAGCATTCGGCGTCTCGAGTTAGGCCTTATATGCATCAGCTCCGAATCATGTCTTTGGTCAAATGTTGGGTTGCCCGGCTCCTGTGTTTTGCTGCCTTACGTTCCGTTTTCACGGCTAACACGACACTAGGAGAACTATGCGATTGTGCCCTGGTTCGGCGGGCGAAAGCACCTCGATGAAAGCCAAAACTGATGTCATGATATAGCGAGAGACTGGTCAACCACTCGATGACTCACAGAATGTTTAGAATTCCTCCGCATTAACGAAGGACGGTTTTCGTCGGGCACATACGCACTCAATTCGGGAGAGTGCGGTGCCCTGTGGGCTATATAGTAGCCCCACCCTTGAACTCCTATGGCTAAGTGAAAGTGATAAAGCATTATAGTCCGGTTGCACTGTTTGCTACGCTATCACCTCCTTAACAGGACCAAGACGTTGGATTAAGTGTGAAAAAGCGCTTTTTGCAAACACCCCGCACTATGTGCGTGGGGGCTAAAGCCAAGGACTGCCATCTTTCAGTTATATACACATATACATAAACGGCCGCACAGGTAGTTTACTACTTGAACGCACAAGTATAAAAAGCACTTATATTACATTGAAACATTGTTTTCACAAATCATACATGTCATTTAAACATAATATCCTTGAGCACTGCGTCTCTATTAAACGAGCGCCCGCAGACTTCTTCAAAGTAGTGCTCGGCAGTACTCGCCTCCGTCCGAATCTCGGGGCGCAACGACGATGGCCTTCATCTCGCCCAATATGTCTTGACACGGGCAAGAGCCATCCAGCGCTCCCTCAATGCACGCCGATCGCTTCATTGCGTCGTCACGCGGCACCGCACCAAGAAACTGCTGTATTAAACCAAAATAGCTCTTCGGCTGGGGTCCGCCCGGCCACAAGTGAGA
The DNA here is from genome assembly GCA_021605205.1 of Aegilops longissima. Lineage (NCBI taxonomy): Eukaryota > Viridiplantae > Streptophyta > Magnoliopsida > Poales > Poaceae > Aegilops > Aegilops longissima. The sequence goes on along the minus strand of CM038681.1, from coordinate 451,406,701 downwards.
CAAGACATGCTTCATGGCAAATCCGGACAATCGATTCAGCTCGGCCCATTCGGCCAATCAATCGGTCGTGGCGAGGACGCCCGGACTATGGAATTGCGACCAATATAGCTCTTCCTTCGTGCCCCTTCGGCCCTCGAAGTGCTCAACCGCGTCCCACAAAGACTCGCCGCCAAGTCCGGATAAGCATCCTATGAACTCCACAATTTATCCAACGAGCATACTTTGGATCTGTATATTTCCTCCGCGATCGAAACAGTTTTCCGGCCGCAATTCCCCGGCCTGACTCAGCTCCTCCTTGGCAGCTCTCAAAGCCGATTGGGCATTCTTGGATTCGGCGGCGGCCTTCTTTAGGCCCTCTTGATCCGCTTGACGCTCTTTTTCAAGAACCTCGCAGCGATCGGTAGCATTCCTTAACTATTTGGCCATATCGGCCATCTCCTCTTCTTGGCGGGAGCAGCCCGCTTAGCTTCTAGCTCTTCGCCGCCTTTAAAGCGGCCGACATTACTCTCTGGCTTGCTCTTTCGCTCGGCGAGTGCTACCCGCAGCTCCTCAACGACAGCGGCACCATCTGCATTAAGCATACAAACAGTAAGACATGGGCGTCAAGCTCCCTTACCAGGTGTCCGCATATAAGTCGCATACCTTGTGACTCGTCAAACCATTTATTGACCAGCGCGATGTCCGCATACGCCTCATCAAGCTGCCGCTTTAGTTCGGCACATTCATCAGTCCGGCTGGCCTCCGGACGCCCCGCCACCTGTTTAGGAGTGGCGATATGTTAAAACTGAGAATTTGATCCTCGGCACGTCGTCAATTTTGACAACATACCGAGTCTCAGGGGCTACTATCTATACATGGCGCATTTTATATGCATAACGCCGAAGGTACATTATTTTTGCGTACCTCAAACCCGTCGACAAGCTTCGATGGCCGTGCAATCCGCTCTCTGCGGATGCAATCCTTTCAATCACCGTACCCATTAGAGCACGGTGATCTTCGAGATAACCGCTTCGCCCGAGCAAATCCTTCACTCCTCCGATCAAGCACACCACTCGGCGCCGGACCTTCCGCCCCGCGGACTTGGGGAACCCTCGCGACAACACCTCGTGGTCGTCCGCTTCACATGAGGGTGCGACAGGTGGGGCGTTCGCTCTCCATCATCTCCTAAGAAGATCCCCAAGACGAGCTCTGCTGAGAAGGGCTGAGGTCCGAACTACAAGGTACAATTTCGGTTATCTTCATAAATAAATATAGGGATGCTCCTTATTTACAAGACCCCTTCTTTCTACTTACGGCTCGCTGGAGGGCTGATCCCCTTGGGGAAATAATGCGGCTGGGTTACTTCCCGGTAGCGGACTCTCTGCCAAGATTCCCTTCCTTTCTTTGAGGCCTTGGCCTCCGGATCTTCTGAAGCGGTCCTCTTCTCTCCTCGGAAGGTGGGACTCTTAATCCCTCCTTCCTTGATAGCCTCCTTCGCAGAGGCAGTTGCTCCCCCGCTCCTCCCTTCGCCTTCTTCAAAGGGCACGACCTTCAACATCTTGGTCAACATGGGATCCGGCGTGGTCTCTGGGAGGGGAGCCGGACACCTTATCAACTTTTCCTTGGCTATCCACTCCTGTTCAAGAAACGGCTCCTTTAAAAGGCATATATATAAAATAAATGAATGAACAGCTTGTCCGTTCTGGGACTACTTACTTGAGCATCTGGCGATTGCAGCTTAGTCCTGCGTCCTCGGTCAAGTCCGGACACTTCTCTTGTGATCCAAGAACAGTTTATACATCTCCACGGGCGTCGTGCCCATAAAATTTTGAGAGCTCGTGGTCCCTCGGATTGAATTCCCACAGGCGGAGGCGGCGTTTGCAGGCTGAAGGCGCCGGATCACCATAACCTGCGCCATCGCAACCAGATTGATCCTCTTTCCGGAGATCTCGAATCGGCCCTGCAGCAGGGGAACATCCTTGGATGGCCCCAGTCGAGCCCCTTATTGACCCATGACGCCACCGCTGTGGTGGACTGAGCGGAAGGCGGGAGTGCCGCCCATTTGTTGCCCACAGGAGTGGTGATATAAAACCACTCCCGTTGCCTAAACCAAGCTCCTCTTGAAAAGAGCCCTCGGGCCACGGAGCATCAACACATTTGCTTATGACCGCCCCTCCGCACTCTGCTTGCTGCCCCTTGATCGTCTTTGGCTCCACCTTGAAGGTTTTGAGCCACAATCCAAAGTGGGGGTAATATGGAGGAAGGCCTCACATACAACAATGAATGACGAGATATGGAGGATGGACTCCGGATTCAAGTCATGGAAATCAAGCCCATAATAAAACATGAGCCCCCACACAAAGGGGTCCGTCGGGAAGCCTAAGCCCCGAAGGAAGTGGGACACGAACACCACGTTCTCGCCGGGCTCGGGAGTGGGAGTGACCTGCCCAGAGCAGGAAGCCTATCGAGATCTCGCCGGTCGATACTGGCGCCTCGCAGCTTTAGCACATCTTCTTCGTGATGGAGGAAGACATCCATCGGCCGTCTTGGTCGGAGCCGGACATCGCCGAAAGTCCGGCGCCTGAATCTGAAGCTTTGGGTGTTGGAACTTCGGCGCGAGGCGAACTCGATGGAGGGTGTAAAAAGAAGAGGGCCTTGGTCTCACTATAAAGAGGTTGAATACCAAGAGCCCACCCCGTGGTCGATTAGGACTCGCCTTTGATCGAGAAGGCAGGCCAACGGGCACGGTTGGGTTACCCACGTCCGTATTGATGAGAATCCCGGAATAAGGGGGCACGATCTACGCTTTGATAAGACGTGCCAAGGAAACCGCCTCGCTAAACACGCTGAGGTGGAACAATAAAAACGATTCATATAAAGGCCTGGCGTAGTGCGATGTCACGCCACGGTATACGTCGCCAGATCTATGCAAAATTATTCTCTCTACGGTGTTATGTGGAACTTGTTTTGCAGAGCCGGACACTATCCTGGTGTTCACGATCTTCTATAAATTATTCGGAGGAAGAAGCCGCCTTGCAATGCCGAAGACAATATGCGCCGGACTCGTCGTCGTTGAAGCCTGGTTCAGGGCTCTTGAGGAGTTCGGACTAGGGGTCCGGATAGCGAACTATCATCATCGGCGGACTCCAAGACTATGAAGATACAAGATTGAAGACTTCGTCCCGTGTCCGGATGGGACTTTCCTTGGCGTGGAAGGCAAGCTTGGCGATACGGATATGTAGATCTCCTACCATTGTAACCGACTCTGTGTAACCCTAACCCTATCCGGTGTTTATATAAACCGGAGGGTTTTAGTCCGTAGGACGAATAACAATCATACCATAGGCTAGCTTCTAGGGTTTAGCCTCTTTGATCTCATGGTAGATCCACTCTTGTAACACACATCATCAATATTAATCAAGCAGGACGTAGGGTTTTACCTCCATCAAGAGGGCCCAAACCTGGGTAAAACATCGTGTCCCTTGTCTCCTGTTACCATCCGCCTAGACGCATAGTTCGGGACCCCCTACCCCAGATCCGCCGGTTTTGACACCGACAACAATGCATAGAGGACAAACGGAGGATGCTCCAAAGCGCAGGGGAAAGGTGGAGACAAGGAAGAAAACGTGTACGTGATGATTCCACCCGAACCTTTCCGACGCGGACCCCCTCTTAATAGTACGGCTTTCCTACGACTCAAATCCACCAAAAAGAAACGTAGAAAAACGCCGTCTTCAATAGTCTTCGAGGGGCACCAAACCGTCTTGTGCCTAGCGATGAAACGTCTGAGAAACTCAAGGCACACGATTAGTCCGCAATAGCATTGTCATCAATCACCAAAACACCTTAGGGATAAATTATGCCCTTACAATCTCCCCCTTTTTGGTGGATTGATGACAATACGGGATTTGCACAAAAGGGAAATAATATTGAGCAAACGCAAACCCCTCCTCTCTAAAATATAGACGGGCTCCCCCTAGATGTGTGCAATCTAGACGGATGCTTTGGACTGCACATCACACAAACTAGATTCAACACTCCCCCTATATTTTAGAGACAAGGCATATCTTGCAATAGTAAGGCTAACATTAGACAAGAGCATAACATAAGTAGAACAATATGTCATAAGCTCACTAAGATAGGATAGAGTGCATATGTCTTACACCATATGAAGGATAAGTCTCAAAGGCGCAAACCAAACCAAAGCAAACGAGGTTCAAACGAGAAAGCAAACACACCGAACACGACACACGACTCGCAAGCATGCAAATCCCTACACTCTCTCCCCCTTTGGCAGGCAGAGAGGACACCTACACACAAGGGGTGGCTCAAGCAGAGAAATCATCCCAACGCTCCTCGTCAGACTCGGCGGCGGGGACGGTCTCCTCGATGTCCACCTCAGAATCAGTCCACTTGTAGCCTTGCTTCTCCATCCATTCGGCCTCCGGGGTGATGTGCCTCTCTGACCCGCTGGACTCTGCCTCACCAAAGACCTTAATGATCCTCTTGCCATGGCGGCGAGCCTCCTTGGAGGCAACGTGAGTCATGTACTTCCGCTTTGCCTGCATGCAGAACAGAGTCTTCATCTTGTCCTTCAACTTCTTGGCCCATGATGGCTCAGAGGAACGATGGGTATGCCCAGTATCACGGTCCTCAGCAACATCCTCTGCTCCAGCCTCCTCCTCATCAACAGCCCTCCTAGCAGCAGACGCCTCAACACGAGTAGTAGTGTTGGCCCACTTGGGCTTGACACGGAGACTGATGGACTCATGCCGAATCCAGTCTGGAGCAACGAACTCATCACCAGGGAACAACTTCTCCCAAGTCTTGGAGATCAACAGAAACATGTATGGTCCATAGATAGGTACCTTGCAGTTGAACACCGCGAACCGAAGCTCACACCACATGATGTGTGAGACATCAAGTGGCTGAGTCTGAGACACACGTGCCTCCTCGCACAGGAGCATCATATCCACCAGATAGGCATGAACCTTGTCCTTGTCACCAATCCGAGGAAATAGAGAGTTGCGGAAGATGCGATACATGATATCCAGAAAGGGGTTCAGCACCCACGTCGACTTACCACTAGGAAGCACCTTCTCAACATAGTACTGCTGGATCTTGTTCTTGCTAGCGGACTCAGGATTGGCATGGGGGCGAACACCTACGGGTGTGGTGAGCCTGTCATCAGGAACCTGTAGCAGATCCATGAACTCCTTCCAGGTAGCAGTCAACTGACGGCCATTGGTCATCCAAGTCATCCTCCGCTCCTCCCCAGGGTGAAAGTGAACTGAGGCAAAGAACTGACAGATAAGCCCAGGGTCATAGTCCAGGTGGAAAGAGATCACATGTTCAATACCAAACTGCTCCACCAAATCCAGAGCTTCTCCAAAGTACTCACGAAACTTGTCCTTCCTCATGTGATTCATGTCAATCCACTTGACATCCACGTAGGTATTTTGCTTGGCCTTGAGCACATCCAGATAAATGAGAGTCTGCTGCTTGGTCCAAAACAAGTCATTGCCTCTGAAGGTAGCACGAGCATTCACATAAGGGTTGATCTGCCTGCGATGGATGAACTCAGCGAGGGGAATCTCATCCATGCCCTTAGCGGGTTCCTTGTACTTGCTAGCGGAGGTCTTGACATTGTGCTTGGGAGCACTGGAGCCCTCTGCTACTTCATCTTGATTGCGCAGTCGCTTGGAGCCAGTGTCATGACTGGGATTGGAACGGCGAGAGCCACCACCTAAGAGACAAGAAAAAGCACACACAAAGAGCGAGAAGAATCAATGCAAAGACCTTAGCAAGACAAGAGAAACAAGTAGAAAGCATATGTGGTAATTGCCAAGAGAAAGATTGGACACCAACGGTAGTACTGCCAGGTCGTGCGGTACTAAAATTTTAGTAATGCTCCTAGTCGTGGTAGTACCGTGTGAAGACACGGTAGAACCGGGGCTTGGAGCGGTAGTATGATCTTAGTGCCATAGCTCGTGCGGTAGTACCGCACCTGATAGGCGGTAGTACCGGACCTGCGATAGTACCGCACGGCGGCAGATCCAAATCACTTTGAATCTGAGAAAAGCCGCGAAAACATGGCGGTACTACGGTTGATCAAATCTACCATGGGACAACATATCAAGTATAATTTCTGCGCATCACTACTCTCCTACATCATACTCTTGCATAGATTTGGCCTAAAATCTCAAGAACACATGCATCTCCCCAAAAACCTAGAGGCAAAAAAACAACCAAAAGAGAGAGGGATTTGGGGATAAACCTTGTTCCATGGCAAGAGGAGGTGGTGGGGAACAATCCCACCGGTCGGAATCCGAGGAGAGTGGCCGGAGAAGAAGATCCGGCGAGGATCTCCAGCGCCGTTCTTGAGCGAGAGAGAGAGAGAGGCGGCGGGGAGAGAAACAAGTGAATGGGTATGGGGAGTTGGAACTCCCCTGCCCGAGTCATAACCCCCACGCGCACTCTTCATCGCGGTAGTACCGCGCTTCATCACGGTACTACCGTTTGGGCGGAAGTACCGCACCAAAGCGGTAGTACCGCTCTTTCAGGCGGCAGTAAAAAATTATTGCCGCGCTGGGGCGGAAGTACCGTACTCTCCACACGCGGTAGTACCGTGGCAGGCCGCGGTAGTACCGTGAGCTCAAGAAAATGCATGTTTCAAACACAATAAAAAAGAGGTCTTTGCATGGAAACTTCAAGCAAACAAGACACCACAAGAATTCGCTCAACACGAAGAGAAAAAGGGGCAAAACGACAACAAGAGACAACTACGAGACACCACCTCTCCAAAGAGAGGGCAGTGGCCGGAGCCACCTATGTTTGAGTCAATTGGTATGGCACCGCGAAGAATTATCCTTGGGCCCATGACCAAAACTCGTCTTTGAAGCACAAGTACCATAAAAAATGGCTAATGTGAAAGAGTTGATCAATTTATGCATAATGGGGGGAGGGAGAGTTCATTGAGAGAACAACACCCCCCCTATGTCCATGCCTACATCTAAACAAGACAACAAGTTGAGTATAATGGGGTGTGCAAGGGTTCAACCAACATTGCTCGAATTAATGATATTTAGGTCATGCCTTAACTCATGAAATCTTGCTTCATCCAACGGCTTCGTGAAAATATCTGCAAGGTTATCATGAGTGTTAACGTAGTTGAGCTTGATCTCCCCTTGCCTAATGTGATCCCGGATGAAGTGATACCGAATCTCAGTATGCTTCGTCTTGCAGTGTTGCACCGGGTTGAGAGAAATCTTGATGGCACTTTCATTGTCACACCAAAGAGGCACTTTGTCACAAATGACACTGTAATCCTTTAAAGTTTGCCTCATCCATAAGAGTTGTGCACAACAACTACCGGCCGCCACATACCCTCTTGATGGACGAGAGAGACACACAACTTTGCTTTTAGAAGACCAACTTACCAAAGAGCAACCAAGGAATTGGCACCCTCCGAAGTGGACTTCCTATCCACTTTGTCTCCGCCCAATCGAGTCCGAATATCCTACAAGCTTGAAGTTTTCTCCTCTTGGGTACCACAAGCCAAGTTTGGGGTATGAGCCAAACATCGAAAGATTAAACTTGACCGCCACAAAGTGGCTTTCCTTAGTCTTGACTTGAAACTGTGCACAAATTCCCACACTCAACATGATATCCGGTCTAGATGCACAAAGGTAAAGCAAGGATCCAATCATGGAACGATATACCTTTTGATCCACCGCTTTACCATTGGGATCAATGTCAAGTTGGCACTTGGTGGGCATTGGAGCGGAAGCCGGCTTGACATCACTTAGCTTGAATCTCTTGAGCATGTCTTGAGTGTATTTGGCTTGGTTGATGAAGGTTCCTTCTCTCCTTTGCTTCACTTCGAAACCGATAAAGAACTTCAACTCGCCCATGGAAGACATCTTGAACTTTGAGGTCATTAGAGCGGCAAATTCCTCATTGAAATCTTTGTTAGGGGAACCAAATATAATGTCATCAACATATATCTGGCACACAAACAACTCCCCTTTGACCTTCTTAGTAAAAAGAGTGGGATCGATTAACCCAACTTCAAACCCGTGATCTTGTAACAACTCGGTAAGGTGGTCATACCACGCACTTGGGGCTTGTTTAAGGCCATAGAGTGCCTTATTGAGTTGATACACATGATCGGGAAAGTAGGGATCCTCGAAACCGGGGGGTTGCTTGACGTAAACCAACTCATTAATAGGACCATTAAGAAAAGCACTCTTCACATCCATTTGTTGCAACTTAAAGTTGTGATGAGAAGCGTAAGCAATCAACAAACGAATGGATTCAAGGCGCGCAACGGGAGCAAAGGTTTCACCGTAGTCGATACCCTCGACTTCGGAGTAGCCGAGGGAGACCTGGATTAGGGGTATCCGGATAGCCGAACTATATCCTTTGGCCGGACTATTGGACTATGCAGATACAAGATTGAAGACTTTGTCTCATGTCCGGATGGGACTCTCTTGGCGTGGAAGGCAATCTTGGCGATACGGATATGTAGATATCCTTCTGTTGTAACCGACTCTGTGTAACCCTAGGCCCCTCCGGTGTCTATATAAACCAGAGGGTTTAGTCCGTAGGACAACAACAATCATACCATAGGCTAGCTTCTAGGGTTTAGCCTCTACGATCTCGTGGTAGATCAACTCTTGTAATACTCATATTCATCAAGATCAATCAAGCAGGAAGTAGGGTATTACCTCCATAGAGAGGGCACCAACCTGGGTAAACATCGTGTCCCTTGCCTCCTGTTACCATCCGCCTTAGACGCACAGTTCGGGACCCCCTACCCGAGATCCGCCGGTTTTGACACCGACATTGGTGCTTTCATTGAGAGTTCCACTGTGTCGTCGCTGCAAGGTTTGATGGCCCCTTCGATCATTGACAACGATGCGGTCCAGGGTGAGATTTCCTCCCCGGACAGATCTTCGTGTTCGGCGGCTTCGCACTGCGGGCCAACTCGTTTGGCCATCTGGAGCAGATCGAGAGCTATGCCCCTGGCCATCAGGTCAGGTTTGGAAACATGAATTACACTGCCGATATCCGCGGAGACTTGATCTTCGACGGATTCGGGCCCATGCCAGGTGTGCCGCACGATCACGACGAGCATGATATAGCTCTGCCGTCGGACGGTGTTCGGGAGATCACGCCAGCAACTACTCCGGCCTCTAGTCCGGAGAAGATCACGCCACCCGAGGACGCGAGGATAGACTCCACCATGGAGGCCGCGCCCTCAGTGGCGATAGAGCTGAATACTGACCTTACCCTTCACGAGAGTCGTGTCACCGAACTACTGGACTCGTCCTCGGCCACGGACTCCGTACCACCCGCGCCCATACCTATCGAATCTGATTGGGCGCCGATCATGGAGTTTACCTCCGCAAATATCTTTCAGCACTCGCCCTTCGGCGACATACTGAACTCATTGAAATCCTTCTCCCTGTCCGGGGAACCTTGGTCGAACTATGTCCGGCTAGAGTGGGATGCGGACGACGAAGAAATTCAATCCCCACCCACCACCCACTTAGTAGCCACTGTCGACGATTTAACCGACATGCTCGACTTCGACTCCGAAGACATCGATGGTATGGACACCCATGCCGAAGACGAACAGGAACCACTGCCCACAGGGCACTGGACCGCCGCCTCATCATATGACGTATATATGGTGGATACACCCAAAGAAAATAATAACGAGGATGCAGGGAAAGATAGCTCCGACGACAAGCAATCAAAACGACGCCGTAAGCGCCGCTCTAAATCCCGCCTTGGCAAAAACAGCAATAACAGCGCAACAAGAAGCCAAATTGACCCAGCGATAGAGCAGGGTAAGCCAGCGGATGACGAACAAAGTGCGGAGCCGCTGTCCGAGCACGGCTACGCCGAGCATCAAGACAACCAACCCGTCTCCGGTCACGAGAACAGTTCGGACGACGACGAGCGCATCATCCTGGAAAGGCAGCTGGAGCAAGAAAGGCTTATGGCCACTGCAAGAAGTCTGAAGAAGCAGAAACGAAGGCTCAAGGCCGCACAAAACACACTCAATAGTAGATGGAATAAAGTCCTCGACACGGCAGAGAACTACGGTGGCAGTCGCCCCACGAAGAGCTACCCAAAGCGGAAACTGCTGCCAGAGTTCGATGACGAGGCCTTCGAACCCTCACAGCCAAAAAACAAAACCGCCGATCGGTCGGATCGACGACCTCGTGGCTGCAATAGGGTGGCCAACGAGGCCGCACATAAGTCAGTACATGACCGACGCGAGGACCCGCATCAACGGGCCGACGCAACCAGATCCATCTACGGATCAAGGAAACACGCTCCAGCACTCAGCCAACACCAAATACCACAACCGTCCGAACGCCATGGCACAGCCAAATACAAGGGTGCCGCACACCCCCTATGTTTCTCTGACGAGGTATTAGACCATGAATTTCCAGAAGGGTTCAAACCAGTTAAAATAGAGGCATACGACGGAACCACAGACCCTGGGGTCTGGATCGAGGACTTCATCCTCCATATTCACATGGCTCGTGGAGACGATCTCCACGCCATCAAATACTTACCCCTTAAGCTCAAAGGACCAGCTCGACACTGGCTGAAAAGCCTCCCGAAAATTCCATTGGAAGCTGGGAGGAGCTCGAGGACGCTTTCCGGACTAACTTTCAAGGGACTTATGTCCGACCCCCAGACGCCGATGATTTGAGTCATATAATTCAACAGCCCGGAGAGTCAGCCCGAAAGCTTTGGAATAGGTTTCTCACTAAGAAGAACCAAATTGTCGACTGTACGGACGCTGAAGCCCTAGTAGCTTTCAAGCACATCGTTCGAGACAAATGGCTTGCCAGACACCTTGGCCAAGAAAAGCCGAGAACAATGGCAGCCCTAACAAGCCTCATGAACCGCTTTTGCGCATGCGAGGACAGATGGTTAGCTCGCAGCAGCACCAGTGACCCAAGCACATCCAAGGTCCAGGACGGCAATGGAAAACCGCGACGCAGTAAAAACAAGCGCCAGAATAAAGAAGACAGCCCAGACAACATGGCGGTAAACGCCGGATTTAGCGGCTCTTGACTGGGTCAGTGGAAAAAGCCCTCTAAAGGCAACAGAGATGAACCAACCGGCCTAAACAAAATTCTAGACAAACTATGTCAGATCCACGGCACCCACGGCAAGCCTGCAAATCATACCCACAGAGATTGATGGGTCTTCAAGAAGGCTGGCAAGCTAAACACCGAACACAAGGGGGAGGACACTCCGAGTGAGGACGAGGATACGCCTCGCCAGCAAGACACTGGGGACGAAAAAATTCCGCCCGATGGTCAAAACAGTAAATGTTATCCACGTGACAAAGAGGAGAGGCAAATACGCACTCCAAAATACACGAGCCATAGTGCCCGTCACCCATGAGTCCTGCCACTGGTCGGCCTGCCCGGTCACTTTCGATTGCAGGGATCACCTAATAGGTATCCGCAGAAGGATCAGCCGCCTTGGTGCTGGACCCAATAGTAAGCGGATACCACCTTACGCGAGTCCTTATGGACGGCGCAGTAGTCTAAATCGATATACCGGACACCGTCGCAAAATGGGGATAAACCCAACAAACATCAGCCACGATAATACTACCTTCAAGGGAGTAATACCAGCACGAGGCTCGTTACACGGGCTCTCTAGTACTAGAGGTTGTGTTCGCTCGCCCGAAACCTCCAGAGCGAAAGGTTAACCTTGACATTGCTCCATTCGAAGTGGCTATCAAGCACTACTCGGACGAGAGGCTTTCGCCCGTTTCAATGCAATACTGCATTACGCTTTACTCCAACTTAAAATGCTCGGTCCACGCGGCACCATCACAGTACATGGAAATGTTGAGCGTTTGTTCCGAGCAGAAGAACGCACGGCTGCTTTAACAGCCGAACACTAGACGGCCTCACCACAAGAGATGGTGACCGGTCGTTAGGACCGCAGACACGGTTAGACGAGTCCGGCGAATCATTGGATGGATATTGGTTCGATGGTTACACCCATATAGACGGTACCATGGGCTTCGCCGCAATAATTCGGCTCATCTTTACCCATCTCGACTTTTTCATGGTTTATTTATAATAACCAAATTTTTGCACAACAACTTTTCACTAAGAACCTCTCTTTTACAGATGACAATCGTGCTACACCCGTCCAGGATACGGCACAACAGAGACACAGGCACAGACGTGCAGCAGGGACCCGTACAAAGGTTTCTCTTTAGATTAAGACCCTGCGTAAACCTTTTTTACTGTCTTTTGTTGTTCACATCCTCCGGATTTTCTATACAACCGAGAAGGATGCTGACGTCTTGGCATGTGGCCACGTCAGAATATTGCTCGTACCTGGACACTATGGGTTCATTATCCAAGGGCATCACCTAAGCCCAGTATATGTTTCAAAGACCGAACACCTTAGGGAGTGTTCAGCGTCGTGAATTAGGCCTTATATGCATCAGCTCCGAATCATGTCTTTGGTCAAATGTTGGGTTTGCACGGCTCCTGTGTTTTGCTACCTTGCGTTCCGCTCTATCGGCTAAGGTGGCACCAGGAGAACTATCTGCGATTGTGCCACTAGCTAGCCGGACGAGCACCTCAAGAGAGAAAGCCGGCCGATGTCATGATAAAGCGAGACTGGTCAACCACTCGATGACTTATCGGAATCTTGAGATTCCTTCGCATAACGAAGGGCCGTTTCGGCGGACATGACCGCGCCCGTGTTCGGATGAGCGCGAGCCACCAGGCTATATAGTAGCCCCACCGTCAAACTCCTATGGCTAAGTGAAAGTGTTAAAGCAATATAGTCCGATTGCCTAGTTCGCTGCGCTCTCACCTCCTTAATGCACCAAGGCGTTGGATCAAGTGTGAACACGCGTCTTTCAGGAACACCCGCATTATATGGGTGAAATTTGAAGCCGACATTGCAAACTTTCAGGTTATATAAACATATACATAAACGGCTGCACATGAGGCATCATAACACTTTTAGGCAAAAGTATAAAAATAGCCTTCATATAATTTAGTAAAACATTGTTTTTCAATGGGAATACATGTCATTCGAACATAATATTCTTGAGCACTGCGCTTCTATTGAGCGAAGCCGTCAAGGACCTCATCAAAATAGTGCTCGGCAGCTACTCGGCTAATTGCCGAACTAGGGGCTGCAATTGCGGTGGCGTCCATCTCCGTCCAGTGCGTTTTGACACGGGCAAGCGCCATCCGCGCACCCTCAATGCACGCCAACCTCTTCATAGCGTCGATGCGCGACACAGCACCAAGGAACTGCTACACCAAACTTAAGTAACTGTTCGGCCTTGGCACTGCCGGCCACAGGTGATCCACAACAGACCTCATGGCGAGTCCGAACAACCTATGCAGCTCGGCCCATTCGGCCATCCGCTCATTCAGAGGAAGCAGACGTGTTGGACCATTAAATTGCGACCAGAATAGCTTCTCCACTTCGCGATCTCTTTGATCTTTGAAGAACTTCGGCGCGTCGGCGACTTTTCACTGCCAAATCCAGATAGGCGTCTGCAGAACTCCACAGTCGGTCCAGAGGAGCATACTTAGGATCTACGAACTTCATCCACAGGATAAAGGGCTTCCCAGCCGCGATATCCCCAGCGTGACGCAGCTCCTCCTTCATCGCTCTAATTGTAGAGCGGGATTCCTTGGCTGCTACCATGGCCTTCTCCAGCTCCGTAGCCCTCGCTTGGCTTTCCTTCTCAAGAAGCCGGTATTGGTCGGCGGCATCACTTAACTCAACGGCCATCTTGGCCATCTTCTCCTTACTTTGGCAATGGGCAGCTTGTTCGACCCTGAGCTCTTCAGCCGCCTTTAGAGCGGCCGCATCACTATTCCTAGCTTGCTTTTTGGCTCGGGCAAGTTCCGCCCGAAGGGTCTCCACGGCCGCAGCTCCATCTGCATTTCACAACATGTTCAAGATACTGGCATCACGCTCCTCTTACCATATGTTGAAATCCGGAGATATTACATACCCTACGCCTCGTCAAGCAGCTTGTTGACAAGCACAATGTTGGCATCTGCCGCATCAAGTCGCCGCGTTAGCTCGGCAACCTCACAAGTCCAGCTAGCCACCGGACCTCCTGCCACCTGCATATGAAGACGGCTAGATTATTACTTGCAACTATGATCCTCTGTTTACCGCCGTTTCCGACGGCAACCAGAGTCTCAGGGGCTACTATCTGCACAGGGCACGTTTTAAACATGTGCGGTACTGTAAAAAATACACGTCACTTTGCGTACCTCAAAACCTTTCAAAGAGACTCATAAAGGCTTCATGCAACCCGCTTTCATGGGATGAAACCCTCTCAACCATCATACCATTAGCGCATGGTGCGCTTCGAGATAACCGCCTGCTCTAGCAGATCCTTGATGCATCCGACCGCATGACAAAGCGGAGCCGACCCTCCGGTTGCTCTCTTCAAGAGCCGGATCTCGAGAACTTCGGTGGCGAGAGAATCACCCTCCGGCCTTGCGGATCGGGAGAAGCCCTCCGAGACGACACCTCGGGGTCGCCTGCCTCGTAAGGCGGGATGGCGTGGGGAGGCATTTCGCTCTCCATCATCTCCAGAGGAAGATCCCCCGAAGACGAACTCTGCCGAGAAGGGTCACGATCCGGACTACAAGACGGATGTTTCGGTTATTTTCCTCAGAAGTAAAGTAGGATGTTTTTTACTATTAAACCCTTTCTTTTACTTACAGCTTGATGGAGGGCTGATCCCCTTGCGGGCACCGTATGGCCGGGGTATCCCCTGGGCCAGGACCCTCTGGCAAAGATTTCTTCCCTCGTTTAGAGACTATTGTCTCTGGGCCTTCTTCTCCTTTTCCTTCCTTGGGGAGAGGGAGCTTTGGCTTCTTCTCCCCGGTTGTCCGCCTTCGCGGAGGCGTCAGCCTCTTTCTTCCCACCTTTATCCTCCCCTGAGGGCGCAAGCTCCAACATCCGGACTAGTACCGGATCCGGTGAGACCTCGGGGAGGGGGCCGGACACCTGATCATCTTCGCCTTTGCTATCCAGTCCTGGTCAAAGAGCAACTTTTCAGAATGATGTCGTGATGAATAGAAATACAACATGTTCGTCCATAGGGCGACTTACTTGGTATCTGGACGATTGCTGCTCAGACCCGCGTCCTCGGTGGAATCCAGACACATTACTTGCGGTCCGAAGTACAATTTGTACATCTCCTCGGGCGTCATGCCGAGGAAGTGCTGAATAGCTCGCGGTCCCTCCGGATTGAATTCCCACAGATGGAGGGGACGACGTTTACAGGGTAGGGTTTGGTGAAGTAACATTACTTGCGTTACTGTGACCAGATCAATATCTCTTTCGAGAAGATCTTGGATGCGGCCCTACAGTATGGGCACGCCCTTCGCTGCCCCCCAGTCTAGCCCCTTGTTGATCCATGACGTTAGTCGTGGAGGGTGACCCAAGCGAAAGGCAGGTGGGGCCACCCATTTGGTACCCCTCGGAGCTGTGACATAAAACAATTCTTGTTGCCATAAGCTGGACACCTCCTGGAAAGAACCCTTGGGCCATGGGGCATCGGTTCTTTTGCTTATTACAGTACCTCCGCATTCTGCATACCTCCCCTCAATTTTCTTCGGCTCCAATTGGAAGGTCTTGAGCCACATGCCGAAGTGAGGGGTGATGCAGAGAAAAGCTTCGCACACGACGATAAAAGACGAGATGTGGAGAACAGAATCCGGAGCTAAATCATGGAAGTCCAGCCCGTAATAGAACATGAGCCCCCTCACGAAGGGATCCAGAGCCAGGCCTAGCCCTCGAAGGAAGTGGGATATGAATAATACGCTCTCGCCGGCTTTGGGAGTAGGTATGACCTGCCCTTGAGCAGGAAGCCGGTGCGCAATCTTGCTGGTCAAGAACCTGGCCTCTCTTAACTTTCTGACGTCTTCCTCCGTGACGGAGGAGGGCATCCACCGACCTTGAAGGTTGGATCCGGACATGGTTGAAGGTCCGAAGCGCCTGACCTGAGCTTTGGGTGTTGGAACTCGAGGCGGGGGAGGGATTCGATTTAGTTCGAGGAATAAAAAAGGATAGGCCTTGGTCTCTTTATAAAGAGGGTGAATACCAGGCGTCCTCCTCGTGACCATTTGGGACTTGCCTATAATCGAGGAGTCATACCAACGGGCACGATTGGGTTACCCACGCCCGTATTGGTGAGAATCCCGTGATAAGGGGACACGATCTCTGCTTAGACAAGACGTGCCAAGGAAACCACCTCGCGATATGCGCCAAGGCTGGTCGAAAAACACGGTTCGATAATAACCAGGCCATGGCATGATTTCATGCTATAATACGTCAGCGGATTAGATTTGTGGAAATATTATTCTCTCTACGGTGGAATGTGGAACTTGTTTTGCAGAGCCGGACACTATCCTTGTGTTCAAGATCTTCTATAGAGTATTCGGAGGAGGAACCCGCCTTGCAATGCGAAAACAATCTGCGCCGGACTCATCGTCATTGAAGCCTGGTTCAGGGACTCTTGAGGAGTCTGGATTAGGGGTATCCGGACAGCCGGACTATATCCTTTGGCGGACTGTTGGACTCAAGATACAAGATTGAAGACTTCATCTCGTGTCTGGATGGGACTCTCTTGGCATGGAAGGCAAGCTTGGCGTCTGGGATATGTAGATCTCCTTCTGTTGTAACCGACTCTGTGTAACCCTAGCCCGCTCCGGTGTCTATATAAACCGGAGGGTTTAGTCCGTAGGACAACAACAATCATACCATAGGCTAGCTTCTAGGGTTTAGCCTCTACGATCTCGTGGTAGATCAACTCTTGTTATACTCATATTCATAAAGATCAATCAAGCAGGAAGTAGGGTATTACCTCCATAGAGAGGGCCCGAACCTGGGTAAACATCGTGTCCCTTGCCTCCTGTTACCATCCGCCTTAGACGCACAGTTCGGGACCCCCTACCCGAGATCCACCAGTTTTGACACCGACAGTAGCCTTGTGCCACCAATCTTGCCTTGTTGTGAATGATGGTCCCATGTGCATCTTGCTTGTTCTTGAATATCCACTTGGTTCCAATGACATTGTGGTTCCCTGTTGGCCTTGGCACCAATCTCCACACCTTGTTGTACTCGAAGTTGTTGAGTTCTTCATGCATGGCATTAAGCCATTCTAGATCTTTGAGTGCTTCATATACCTTTTGGGGTTCAACACAAGAGACAAACGCGTGATGTTCACAATAGTTTGCCAATTGTCTACGAGTGCTTACCCCCTTTTGAATGCTTCCAAGCACATTCTTCATGAGATGACCTTTGGTGGAGAGCTTGGATGCAATCTTGGCGGCACGACGCTCTAATTCCTCCTCGGTGGTGATTTGAGGAGCGGTCACTTGATCATCTTGAGCGCCGTCTTGAGCTTGTTCTTGATCTTGAACTTGCTCGGGGGAGAGAACTTGACCTTGGGCATCAGTTGGTGTGTCAACACCTTCTTGAGCATGATCTTGCCCTTGGTCTTGTTCATGAGCTTGAGGGCCTTCACTTTGTTCTTCGGAAGCGTGTGGGCCTTGAGTTGTTGATGGCTCCACTTGAGTGGAGCATTGTCCTTCTCCTTCGGCCACAAGGGGTTCCTCAATGGGTAGGATAAAACCAACACCCATTCTTCTTATGCCTTGAGGAGGAATTTCATCACCTACATCGCAAGTGCCACTTTGCTCCACTTGGGAGCTGTTATTCTCATCAAACTCCACGTTACACATCTCCTCAATAAGTCCCGTGGATTTATTGAGGACACGGTAAGCATGAGAGTTTGTAGCATAACCAACAAATATTCCCTCATAAGCTCTAGCCCCAAATTTAGTGTAAGTGCATCTAGTGCCCCTTAGTGATTTTGGTGTATTGAAGACTTATAGGTTAAGGGACTAATGTGTTTATGAGTGTACACAGGTCTATAAGTCTATGAGGAGTTTGATATTTACAGAGAAATTCGACCCCTAAAAATGAAGTTCTTCGACTGAAGACTTTGGTATTCTGAACAATTTCTGAAGACTTTGAAAGTGAAGAAATTGGTGTGACCTTGAAGACTTGGTATTCATTCGAGGAACATGAAGCGTGAAGACTTTTGTTTTCGTAGTTTCATTTTATCTTTCTTGAGTCATAGGAAACACCGTACTGTTAAAGGGGGTCGAGGAAATACTAAGGAAAAATTTCCATGTGATGCTCAACTCAAAATCCTACACCTACCAATCCCTTGAGTGAAGCCATTGGAAATCTCATACAGATTCACCAATTTCTTGATGTGAGAGACGAAGTTCTTACAGTCGTTGAGAATTTGTTACGGCCGAGGAGTTAGGAATTCGCCAATGCGGATTGCCTACACAGTGTGGAACATGATAGCCCTGAGGAATTTGAACCTCAAATTTCCGACCGTTGCCGCCAGCTGTCCCAAAATATCTTATCCATCTAACGGTCATATCATTGAAGGGCATTTATGTCTTATCATGTCGGGCTGCTCCCTACAACCACTAGCTGGTTGGCTGCTCCGAGAGAAACTGACACTTGTCATTTGAGAGCATCCCATCCTCCGAGGACTTTGAGTGAAAATCATCAAGTGAGGACAACCCAAACCCAAACACCTACAAACCCAAAGTGATTGAGCATCACTAAAGAGATTGATCCTGCATGGATCCAACGCTTGTTACCTTTGAAGATTGTGCTTCTTCCAGACGGTTAGGCGTCATGGTCTAGAGCATCAAAAAGGAATTGTGGATCACCGAGTAACCGAGTTTGTGAAGGTTTGGAAGTCGCCTGAAGACTTACCACAAGTGATTGGACGAGGTCTGTGTGACCTTAGTTCAAGGAGAATACGGTGAGGACTTAGTGTCCTGAGCTGCGTGCTTAGGACTGGGTGTCCGGGACTGTGTGTCCTCGAGTTTAAATACTCAGCCGCTCCAACCAGACGTACAACTGAGACAGCAGTTGGAACTGGTCTACCAAATCATTGTCTTCACCAACCTTACTGGTTCTATTTCCTCAACTCTTTCATTTCCTCATTACTGTGTTAAGTGCTTCATCATATCTGTGTTTGAAGACTTTGATTGAAGACTTCCTAAATTTCCTCAGTTCAATTTCTTCAGTCTGTTTGTCTTCATCTTGTGTTATCCTGTGATTACGCTTTCTGTACTCTGTGCTTGTCTTAATTTCATCATGATGACTATGCCTATATTCTGTTATGCTTACTTCTGAGTACTTATTCCGCTGCAAGTAGTTCTTCGCTAAGGAAATTCCTCACCGGCAAATTCCTCGTTGAAGAATTCATAAAAATCGCCTATTCACCCCCTCTAGTCGATATAACGACTTTCAATTGGTATCGAGCAAGGTACTCCTTGTTACGTGTGATTTTGGTTTGACCACGGAGTTTTAGTTATGTCGACCGCAGGTATGATCAAGATCTCTGCTGGCTGTCCTACCTTCGATGGGACGGACTACCCCTCTTGGAAGAATAAGATCACGAATGCATCTTGAGGCAATTGATAACAATCTCGGTATGTTGTGGAAAATGGTGTTCCCTCTGTCTCACCCTCCTTTGACGCTCTTGATGTGAAGAGATTCAAGCAACTCGATTCCCAAGCGAAGAATATCATATGTGGCCATCTGAGCAAAGGACAGTATGGAAGAGTGAGTGCTTTGGAAACTGCTAAGCCTATCTGGGGTAGGCTATCCAAAGTAAATGAAGGAGTCTCAACTCAGCGTGACTCTCGAGTTGATGATCTTTGCAATCTCTTCAACCGCTTCAAAAGGCTCGACAATGAAAATGTTCAACAAACCTTCGATCGCCTCACTGACATCTCAAAATGAGCTTCAAGCGCTTGGTGCCACTGACATCACCGACCATGAGGTGGTGAAGAAATTGTTGAGATCGCTTGGTTCCTCATTTGATACTCTGGCATTGATGATACAAGAATGTGCTGATTACAAGTCACTTGATCCCTACCGATATCCTCGAGAGGCTAAATACTCATGAGTTCCACTTCTTTGAAAGAGAGATCTCTATGGTTCGAGCTATGGCAAATCACGTGCCACGAAGGCCAAGGCGTTATACGAATCTGAATGTGAAGATTCTGGTAGCAGCCTTGGTGATCCTAAAGAATTGATCCAGGAGCTAGCACTGCTCGTGAAGAAGTTCCAGAAATTCTCAAGACGTGGCCGCTTTGGAAAATCCTCAAGGAGCAGTGATTCCTCATCCAGTGACTACAAGAGAAGGCTATGCCACAAATGCAAGAAACCTGGTCACTATATTCAAGATTGTCCTCAGTGGGAAAAGGAATTAAAGAAGAAGAAACACAAGGATTACAGTTCTGATGACGCTAAGAAGAAGAAGAAATAATCAAAATCTTCATCATCAAAATCCTCGAAGTCTTCATCTCACAAGAAGAGCAGCTCCAAGAAGGCTCGGGCATTCATTGGCAAGGAAATGGACTCGAGGCTGAATCGAGGAACATGAGGAAGAGGAGGCATCGAGGAGTCTGAGTGCGTGTGGCGAGCTGGCTCGCTCTGCATTAAATCGACAAGTCTATCTTCAACTCTGAAGAAAATGACCTCACCAACAAGGCTGATGAAGATAATGATGACTACGCTCCCACCTATTGCTTCATGGAAAACGGTGCCAAGGTACTCAAATATACCTCCTCTGAATCTAGTGAGAATGAATCTGATGAAAACCTCAAGCCCAGCTACTCTAAACTTGCTAAGATTGCTGTAAAACAATAAAGGGCGTTTGAAAAGTGATGATATGTTGGGTGAAGAAATGGATCGCACTAAAGCCTTGACTGAAAATCTTCAGAGACTTCAGTGTAGGTTTGACAGCCTTCAAGGTCATCATAACACTCTCTTATCTGATCATGAGAAGCTTTCTTATGAATTTCTTCAAAAGAAGCAAGATCTTGAGAAGCTAAGAGTGAGTTATGAAGATCTTCAAAAGGAGCGTGATTCATTACTTGCTCAACAAATCAACGCTTCTCAGGAAGAATTTGTTCCTCCATGCTTAAAGTGCATTGAACGTGAATCTGCTAATTCTTCACCAGAATGTTCAAATGTTTCAATTGTTACAAATTCTTCACCTGCCTCTGCTATCACTAATTCCTCATCCGAGGACATTGCTAGTATCAATTGACGATGCATGGTGAAGGAATTGTACATGACAGGCATGTACAAAAGCCTCAAAGGGCATCGAGACTCTTTGTGATGTGCTTAAAAGCAGATCCTCAACAGAACCCTAGGAAAGAGGGTATTGCCTTTGAGAGGAAACTCAATCTTGATGGTACATATTGGAAGCTTTGGCGGTGCCCCAAAACCTCATGGGTTCTTTGCAAAGGGACCTCGATTGATCCCTCTAGTTTATCGGCTTTACATGTGAATCTTCTCATTCTTCGATGAGTCATTTGACTCAACTATAAACTGTTCAAAAATCAGAATGGTGAAGTATTTGCTAGATATGTTGGCACTAATCTGCAGGAACAGTTCCCTATGAAGAAAATCTGGGTTCCCAAAGGTGCCTTGAAAGTCTTGGTAAATGTCCTCATGACACCACACGTGAAGAGTAGGAACCCCAGATCAAACTCTTCATATGGACCAAATTCTTCATATGGATCCAAGTCCTCATACGGACCAAATTCCTCATATGGATCAAATTCCTCAAAAGGATCAAAGTCCTCACATGATTATCATCATGCTAACAACTCGCTTGAGGTAGAGCTAAGGGCTATGAATATGTGCATTATTCCTCAAACCATTATGTTCATAAGTCCTCGAAGAATTTCTCTGCTTATTCATATGCTAACCCTAACCCCTCTTATGTGAAACGAAATGGTCTGGCTTCTTTGCCACCATTCTCATATGGAGCTCGCGGAGTGATGAACTCTTTGCAACCGAACACCTTTCTTGAGAATGGAACACTTACACCCGAACACCTGAAAGTACTTGAGGTTGGGCTTGTTACCGGTGAGTATCTCATATGGAGTCTTGTTCAAGCCCTTGCGGAGGTAGAGCCGATTGGATGAATGACATACGGTGTTGATGGATTCGGCCCAAAAGTTGTATGGAGACTTGAACTCCGCTATCATGGTCCTTGCCGCATCCATCAACGTCCGGTTCTTCCTCTCCGCAACACCGTTTTGTTGAGGGGTGTAAGGTGCGAAATATTGATGCTTGATCCCCTCATCACTAAGGAACTCATCCAAGGTTAGTTCTTGAACTCGGTGCCATTGTTACTTCTTATTGTCAAGATCTTTGCATTGTGTTGACGTTGGGCTTCATTTGCAAAGTCAATGACGGTTTTTTGGGTCTCGCTTTTCCTCTTGAAGAAATACACCCAAGTGTATCTTGAATAGTCATCCACAATCACCAAGCAATACTTCCTACCCCCAAGACTATCAAAGGATGGAGGCCCAAAGAGATCCAAATGAAGGAGCTCCAAAGGCCTCTTCGAGTAAATGATAGTCGTGGGGGGGTGAGCCTTCTCATGTAGCTTTCCTTTCATACAGGCACTGCAAGCAAGATCTTTAGCAAAACTAACATTCGTTAGTCCACGGACATGGTCCCCCTTGAGAATACTTTGCAAAGACCTCATATTGACGTGGGCTAAACGGCGATGCCAAAGCCATCCCACATCAACTTTAGCCATTAGGCATGTCGCGGTCTTAGTGGGTCGCTCTGAAAAGTTAATCACATATAGACCATTCTCGACATGCCCAACAAAGGCTATTTTAAGATTCTTGCTCCACAAGAGGGCCACGGTATCAATATCAAAGAAGTGGCAAAGCCCATGATTGCAAGTTGACGAACGAAAAGTAAATTGTATGCAAGGGACTCAACAAGCATGACCTTCTCGATCGTGAGATCATGAGAAATGACAACCTTGCCGAGTCCCAATACCTTAGAAGACGAGGCATCACCCCACTCGACATCGGTGGGCATAGATGGAATCTTGTGCACGTCCACCACCAAGTCCTTGCTTCCGGTCATACGATTTGTAGCTCCAAAATCGAGCAACCATGATCCCCCACCGGAAGCAAACACCTACAAGAGATCAATGCTTGGTTTTAGGTACCCATTTTGTAATGGGTCCTTTGATGTTAGTAACAAGGGTCTTAGGAACCCAAATAGACCATTCAATATATTCATGAGGAGAACCAACAAATTTGGCATAAACATGCCCATCACTAGCACGACATAACACGTAAGAAGGATTAAAGTCGTCGGCTTTGTTGGGAGGGGTGGCATTGCCCTCCTTGAGACCGCCACCCTTCGCATTGTTCTTCTTCTCCTTGGAAGCACCCTCTCCATCCTTCACAAAAGTTTGCTTGAGAGGAGGAGGTCATTTGATCTTGTCATTCTTCTTGTTCTTGGGCTTGGGTGCGAACCCAATCCCCTCCTTGGCCACAACTTCCTTTTGATTGCTCAAAAGGTCGTTGAGGTTCTTCTCACCTTGTATGCATGACACAAGGCCTTTCTCAAGTTGTTCCTTCAACTTAGCATTCTCCTCAACAAGATGCACATGCTCACAACAAGGGTTAGTAGCATTTGCATTATCAATCAACACCATAGGAGGAAAAGTGGCTTTCTCCTTGGTTAGCTTCACTTGGAGTTGATCATGAGACTCCTTGAGGCTAGCATGAACACCCTTCAAGACTTTGTGAGCCTTGTCGAGTATGTCAAACTCCTCTTTGAGTCTAGCTAGATCAACCCCAAGCTTTGCCTTCTCGGAGTTTAGCACACGAGAAACAACAAGAGCATGATCAAGATCTTTCTTTAATTTAGCATGATCATCATTGTGTGACTCCTCAAGAGCCAAACGAAGACCACTCTCTTCCTCAAGAGCATTGGAAAGATCCGAAATCTCATCGGCATAGTCACGACTATGCCCCTCCATCTTAGAGATGGTATCTTCGTGAGCCTCAATCATGACATTGGCTTCACCAAGTTGTTCCAAGAGAGCAACGAAGTGCTTCTTGGATTTACCCTTGAGTTTACCCATAAAGGCCTCAAACTCATTCTCCTCCACATTAGTTCCCTCATGTTCATAAATGCTATCCATCGAAGAAGGATGATTAATGATGGTAGTTTTGATGTTGGGGGTTACCTTGTTGGTGGCTTTAGCCATGAGGCACTTGGCGGTGATGCTCTCATTGGGTGAGTCGAAGAGGGACACCCGTGGAGTCGTCGCAATGGCAACGGAAGCCATGGCGACCGACTCACCATCTTCATCATCGTCATCATCCTCATTGTACTCTTCTTGTACCACCAATGCCTTGGGAGGATTCTTCTTGGTGAAGTTGCTCTTGTTGGGGAACGACTTTGCCTTGTCCTTTTGGATGAGCTTGCCACCATTGTCTTCCCTCTTCTCATAAGGGCACTCCGCAACAAAGTGGCTTACATTGCCACAATTGAAGCAAGTCCTCACCCGTTTCTTGCCCTTTGCGCCACTTGAATTGTTCTTGTTGAAGTTGGGCCTTGAGTTCTTCTTGCTCCAAAATTGCCTTGAAGCAAGGGCCATGTGTTCATGATAGGCATACTTCATATCTTCGAGGTTGCTCTCCTCTTCCTCCTCTTCATCCTCTTCCTCCATACTAACCTTGGCCTTCAGAGCAAGGTTGGGTTTGTTTACTCTTTGAGAGCGAAGTACCGCATTGTCGGCGGTCTTGTCCAAGATGCTCATGGCAACGAACTCATCCAACACATCACTCGAGGACAAGGTTTGGAAGTCCGGCCTTTGACGAATGACGGAGGACATGGCTTTGTGGTAGGGCATCATTGCCTTGAGGAATTTGCGCTTGATCCAATTTTCATCCGTGTCCTTACTTCCATGATCTCGGAGAGAGACCGCGAGTTTGGTTACCCTCTGATAAAGCTCACGAGGTTCTTCATCTTCTTTCATTGCAAAATCATCGGCTTCATCCTGCACCACTTCATAGTTGGAGCGTTGAATGCTAGCACTTCCCCGATAGAGGGAAACCACTTGGCGCCAAGCATCTTTGGCCAAGGAGTAGGGCTGGAGATGAGGAAGGTCTTTGGATGGGATGGCTTCTTGAATGATGAAGAGAGCATTTTCATTGAATTGATTATCCACGGCTTCTCTAGGAGTGAAGTTGCTTCGGTCATGCGGATAGAAACCTTCTTCAATGATTCTCCAAAGGTTAGTGTTCACATGATTTAAATGACGCATAAAATGATAGACCCAAGAATCAAATTCTACATTATTCTCAATCTTAGGGGCCGGGCCGGCATGATTCGAATGAGTGGAAGGGAGAGGTCCACCATAGACAAGTGGAGGTTCCACATGGGCAAATATGCCGGTGCCATTTTTACCACTAGAAGAAGGGGCTTTCTCGCTAGTAGCTTCCCCCTTGTCGGAGGTAGCATCCGTCACCTTGTTGGTGGGATCACCCACTCTCAATGGTGCGATGGAGAGTTTAAGCCCTTCTAATAATTTATTAAACATGCTTTTGACCTCGGTCGTCATGGAGGTTTTCAATGTGTCCAACGCCACATTGAATTCCTCACGAGAGACCGCGGTACCCCCATCTCCCGTAGAAGAGACCGGATTTGCACTGGAGTGCTCCTCCACACCTTCTACGACGTCAACCATACTCTTCGGATGGTAAAGTCCTTAATGAAGAGACGAGGCTCTGATACCAATTGAAAGGATCGATATAGTTGACTAGAGGGGGGGTGAATAGGCAACTAACAATTTTTAGCTTTTGTTTACCAACTAAAACTTTGCATCAAAGTAGGTTGTCTTGATATGCAACTAGGTCAGCAACCTATATGATGCAACAACAATAAGCACGCATGCAAGCAAGAGATAAAACACAAATAAGCTTGCACAAGTAAAGGCGCGAGATAACCAAGAGTGGAGCCGATGAAGACGAGGATGTGTTACCAAAGTTCCTTCCCTTTGAGGGTAAGTACGTCTCCGTTGGAGCGGTGTGGAGGCACAATGCTCCCCAAGAAGCCACTAGGGCCACCGTATTCTCCTCACACCCTCACACAATGCGAGATGCCGTGATTCCACTATTGGTGCCCTTGGAGGCGGCGATCGGACCTTTACAAACAAGGTTGGGGCAATCTCCACAACTTAATTGGAGGCTCCCAACAACACCACGAAGCTTCACCACAATGGACTATGGCTCCGCGGTGACCTCAACCGTCTAGGGTGCTCAAACACCCAAGAGTAACAAGATCCACAAGGGATTAGTGGGGAAATCAAATTTCTCTTGGTGGAAGTGTAGATCGGGGCCTTCTCAACCACTCCCGAGCAAATCAGCAAGTCTGATTGGCTAGGGAGTGAGATCGGGTGAAAATGGAGCTTAGAGCAACAATGGAGCTTAGGGGTGGAAGAGGTGGTCAACTAGAGGAAGAAGACACCCCTTTTATAGCTATGGACAAAATCCAACCGTTATCCACCTAACCAACCCGTGACATGTGTTACTACCGCCCCTGACAAGCGGTACTACCGCAAGGCCATGCAGTACTACCGTGAGGGACCGCGGTACTACCGCTGCAACCGCAGGAACTAGAACAAACCCGAAGCACAGAGGCCGAGAACGGTACTTCCGCAAGCGCGGTACTATCGCTCCCCCTTGCGGTACTATTGCAAGGCAGGAAAGTCCTAGCCTGGGAAGGGCGTGGATGAATAAAAATACATCCGTGCCTACTTCCGCTGGAAAACAAATGATGCAAAAATCCGACACGGTACTACAGCTTGAGGAGCAGTGCTACCGCATGGCAGCTGAGCCAGGCCGCGCGTGGTACTACCGCGCACGAAGTGCGGTACTACCGCGGAGGCGCGGATGTAAAAAATTACATCCGCCCCTACTACCGCGATGCAGCGGCACTTGGCCTGGGGGCCCGCGGTACTCTGGCTCGGAGGAGGCGGTACTACCGTGGGCTCTGTGATACTACCGCGCAAGAAATGCAGTACTATCGCAGGTGCGTGCGGTACTACCGCTCTAGGGAGCAGTACTACCGCAAGCCCAACATCAGCAACCAGGACAATGCATAGAGGGCAAACAGAGGATGCTCCAAAGCGCAGGGGAAAGGTGGAGACAAGGAAGAAAACATGTACGTGATGATTCCACCCGAACCTTTCCAACGCGGACCCCCCTTAATAGTACAGCTTTCCTACGACTCAAATCCACCAAAAAGAAACGTAGAAAAATGCCGTATTCAATAGTCTTCGAGGGGCACCAAACCATCTTGTGCCTAGCGATGAAACGTCTGAGAAACTCAAGGCACATGATTAGTCCACAAAAGCATTGTCATCAATCACCAAAACACCTTAGGGATAAATTATGCCCTTACAAACACCACAACGTAATGGTGTGTCCGAACGTCATAACCATACTTTATTAGATATGGTGCGATCTATGATGTCTCTTACCGATTTTATCACTATCGTTTTGGGGTTATGCATTAGAGACAGCTACATTCACATTAAATAGGGCACCGTCTAAATCCATTGAGACGACACTGTATGAACTTTTGTTTGGCAAGAAACCTAAGCTATCGTTTCTTGAAGTTTGGGGTTGCGATGCTTATGTGAAAAAGTTTCAACCTGATAAGCTCAAACCCAAATCGGAGAAGTGTGTCTTCATAGGATACCCAAAAGAAACTGTTGGGTACGCCTTCTATCACAGATCCGAAGGCAGGATCTTTGTTGCTAAGAGTGGATCCTTTCTAGAGAAGGAGTTTCTCTCGAAAGAAGTGAGTGGGAGGAAAGTAGAACTTGATGAGGTAATTGTACCTTCTCCCGAATTGGAAAGTAGTACATCACAGAAATCAGTCCGAGTGATTCCTACACCAATCAGTGAGGAAGCTAATGATGATGATCATGAAACTTCAGATCAAGTTACTACCTAACCTCGTAGGTCAACCAGAGTAAGATCCGCACCAGAGTGGTTCGTAATCCTGTTCTGGAGGTCATGTTACTTGACCATGACAAACCTATGAACTACGAGGAAGCGATGATGAGCCCAGATTCCGCGAAATGGCTTGAGGCCATGAAATCTGAGATAGGATCCATGTGTGAGAACAAAGTGTGGACTTTGGTGGACTTGCCCGATGATAGGCAAGACATTGAGAATAAATGGATCTTCAAGAGGAAGACGGACGCTGATAGTAGTGTTACTATCTACAAAGCTCGACTTGTCGAAAAGGGTTTTTGACAAATTCAAGATGTTGACTATGATGAGATTTTCTCACTCGTAGCGATGCTTAAGTCTGTCCGAATAATGTTAGCAATTGCCACATTTTACGAAATATGGCAAAAGGATGTCAAAACTGCAATCCTTAATGGATTTCTTAAAGAAGAGTTGTATATGATGCAACAAGAAGGTTTTGTCAATCCTAAAGGTGCTAACAAAGTGTGCAAGCTCCAATGATCCATCTATGGACTGGTGCAAGCATCTCGGAGTTGGAATATCGCTTTGATGAGTTGATCAAAGCATATAGTTTTCTGAGACTTGGGGTGAAGCTTGTATTTACAAGAAAGTGAGTGGGAGCACTACAGCCTTTCTGATAAGTATATGTGAATGACATATTGTTGATCGGAAATGGTGTAGAATTTTCTGGAAAGCATAAAGGAGTGTTTCAAAGGAGTTTTTCAACGAAAGACCTCGGTGAAGCTGCTTATATATTGCACTACTGGAATTAGCTTATTTGCCGTCTGCCTTTTCTTTGCCGTCTGCTGGCTGACGACAAAGAAGTTCTTTGTCGTCCGCTTACAGAAAACGGACGGCAAAGAACTGGCTGATGGCAAAGATGGTCTTTGCCGTCAGCCACGCCTTCAGCTGGCGGACGGCAAAGAGAGAGGTGGGCCCCACTAACGAGCTGCATAGAAAAAACCTAACGGTCCCCCTCTTTGTCGTTTGCTAGCAGACGGCAAAGAGCAAAAAGCGAACGGCAAAGGATGGCGGATGGCAAAGAGTTGACCTAACTAACGGGCCGAGCCCCACCCCGGCCGCCGCTCTCTCTCTCTCTCTCTCTCTCTCTCTCTCTCTCTCTCTCTCTCTCTCTCTCTCTCTCTCTCTCTCTCTCTCTCTCTCGTCCTCTCTCCCCGACGACCCGCCGCCGCCCGCCGCCGCCTCCTTGCCCCGTCGCCCCTCGCCCGTCGCCCGTCGCCCGCACCCCTCCCTGGGTGCCCGACCTCCACCGCGCCTTCTGCCCCCTCGCCCAGCCGCCGCCACCGCCGCCTTGTGCCCGCCTCCTCAAGTCGGTTTGGTTGTTTGAAATTTCAAAACTTGGCTTTAATCCTCATCACAGAGGCTGCCAGACAAATTCGCGAAGGTGTTTGACCGTCATCGGCCACCAGAACTATTGTTGCGGGACGCCGGGTGCCGGCTTCACTTGTGGGATGTGGATCTAGTGTTCAACGTCGACCGCCTCATGTAACTTGCACCGATGGTAGTTGCTATTTAGTTTACCCAGGGATGAGCGGGTTAGGGGGTTCCTCGGTGTCGATGGTACCCTAAATTGCATGTATCGTAAGTGCGAGGTACATGTGGCCGTCGGTGTCGAATACTACATCCACGTCCCACAAGTGACACAAGGGTCCTGCGTCCAGCAGCAACAGTTCTCGGCGTCGATGGCGGTCGAACACCATTGCGAATTTGTCTGGCATCCTCAGAGATGACGATTGAAAGCTAAGTGTTGAAACTTGAAACACCCAAACTAACTCAAGTCAGTTTGGTTGTTTTAAATTTCAAAACTTGGCTTTAATCCTCATCGCAGAGGCTGCCAGGCAAATTCGCCAAGGTGTTCGACCGTCATCGGCCACCAGAACTATTATTGCGGGATGCCGGGCGCCGGCTTCACTTGTGGGATGTGGATCTAGTGTTCAACGCCGACTGCCTCATGTAACTTTCACCGATGGTAGTTTCTATTTAGTTTACCCGGGGACGAGCGGGTTAGGTGGTCGCTATGTTACTCATCTTTGGATTTAAATGTGCAGTTATTTCGTCGTTGTGAGGGTCTAGTGTTCGACGAGCTCCGCCCTTGCGTTCGTTGGTGAGCACAAATGACATCTCCTCCTCCCCCCTTCATTTGCTCTGTTCCGGTCTTCGTGCCGATGAAACTTGCTAGCTATAGATGTCAATCATCAGTATGCGTAACCACTATGCGTCTCCCGTTCGAAAGGGTTACATCTATAAATATGCATGCATTTGCATATTTATAATCGTTATTCTTTCAAATTGTCCAACGTTATCCATGGACAGCCCGAGTATGTGTAGATTGGGTTCGTTTTCCCACATGCTCTGCTCCGGATCTGATGAAGAATTTCGTCAGTGCCTCCCTGTTGTTCTCCGGGTACACATCCTCTCTCCTTATTGCCGATACGTGTATCAGGAGAACATCATGGAGGTGCTGCCGAAATTTTGCTTCAGATCCGGAGCAGAGCATGGGAAAATGAACCCAATCTACACATACTCGGGTGGGATTAGGACCTATCTTTACCTATTAGCGTGTAGGTTGCATGGACGTAATAAAACTGACAAACTCCATTAACTGATGGATATGGTTTGCTTAATTATGTATATATTTCTTGTGTGTCATGTAGGAAGTCAATATGAGTGATCGTGCGTGGATGTACACCGGTTACACTAGTCAGAAAGTTTGGACCGAGGAATGGTTAACAAAAACCAAGGGGTTTGTTAGAGCCGCATTTGCATATGGCCAGGAATTAAGTTGGTGCCCCTATGACCATTGCGACAACTATGAAAAGAGGGACGAGCTTGAAATGAGTAAAGACCTGCAGAAGTTTGGTTTTACGCTTGGTTACACGGTCTGGACATTACATGGTGAGTCTGCCCAACGTGCCAGAGCCGAGGTGGTTCGTCGTCGCACCGAAGAGCATGGTACCGGGACCGCAGACATGGTGCAAGACTTTGACGATCCTCGGGACTCGGACGAGGAGATGGAGGAATCTGCAAAGGCCTTCACTGAAATGTTGGAGTCCTCAAAACGTCCTCTCCACAAGCACACCGAGCTTTGTCGGTGGATGCCATCTCACAAATAATGGCTTTGAAGGCTCAATTCAACTTGGCGAGAGAATGCTACGACGCGATGATGACAGATTCAGACGATTTCTACCCAAAGGCCATGTGCTACCTCCAAACCTGTACCAGTCGGACAAAATCCTCCGTGCTCTTAAGATGCCCTATGAGAAGATACATGCACGTGAGAAAGGATGTGTCTTATTTAGGCTTCAATATGAGGACTTGAACTATTGTCCCATTTGCAATTCTTCCGTATGTTGTGGTAGACAACGGTATGGGTGAAGACACGCACCAAAATACCCATTAATGTTCTTGAAGATATGCCAATCGTACTAAGACTTCAACGTCTTTTCATGGTCGATGAGACGGCCAGACAGATGACATGGCACAAAACGGGCAAAAGAACCGAACTAGATGCAGATGGGAATGTGATGATGGTGCACACATCGGATGGTGAAGCGTGGAAGCGCTTCGATGCATTACATAAGGAAAAAAGGGCAGTTCCAAGGCATCCTTGAGTCGCCGTCAGCACAGATGGGTTCAGTGTGTTTGGTCAGATGGCAACCCCATACAGATGCATTACATAAGGAAAAAACGGCAGATCCAAATTAGAAATGATCTTTCTGCCAAGCTTCTTTAATCCAATGCAACACTTGATTTTGCATCTCCCGACCGAGGCACGATTGGGCGTGCAAAATCGTTGGTGCTACTCAAGCCGAGAGGATGCGAAGGCGCTTGAGCAAAATGTAAAATAAACATAGAATAAAAGCATCGATGGCGAGACATTCATCATCGAGGAGGCGGCAAACTTCGTGAAAGACACTCTGAAGCCAAAATCGCGTCATTTGCATAATCCGAGCCTCGGTACAATCTTGACGACCCTACAAATGGTCAATCCAACCTCAGCCTATTCAAAGGGAATCTCGCACCAGCCAGTGGTTGGAAACCAGTATCGTTGGATGTTGAAGAATGGCAGACCATTTCGCTGTATCTCTTCAACAACCTAACAGAAGTGCGGCCGTACATCGAGTAAGATCTCAGTACATTGTTTCACAACTTCTAATTCCTTTAAATTGCTCTTATTCCTGGATATTTTATGCAGTTGATACGTCGGCATATTCTCGTATGGAGCGGTGATCTAAAAGGATTCCGTCGAAGAGTATGAGCTTCTGGCAAAGCAAGGAGCCGAATATCCCGGTTTCATCTCTTGGTTAAAAAAAGGTAATTTCCATTAGACCCTTTCGTTTCTTTGGCTAATTTGCGACTAATGCAACAATCCTTTCGTATTAAACTTGTAGGCTAATTCAGAGGTTATGGATGCCGAATTGAGACAAGTAGCTAATGGTTTTGACTATAAGGTTCGTTCATTTGACAAATACGACATCAACGGGTATCATTTTCGTACCTATGGCAAAGAGCTATCTATGGCCGACCGAAAGTCTACAAATTGTTTTGTCTCTGCTATCAGCGAAGGAGGTATCGAGTATTGTGGAAGAGTTGAAGCAATTTATGAACTTCAATTCTATGGTGAAAACCCACCAAACGTCGTAGTCTTCATATGTTATTGGTTCCAGCCGAGGGAGACTAGAAGGAATCATGAACATATAGGGCTAGTCGAAATCAAACAAAGCACCCATTTGGATGTTCCCGATGTCTATATTACGGCTCAACAGGCAACCCAAGTATTCTATCTACCGTGGGCCTGTCAAAGTGATCCAAATCTCAGTGGTTGAGATGTCGTTTATGAAGTGCCGCCACATGTTAGACCACCTCCCCCCCAATGAAGAGGATTATGAACGTCACATTAACCAAGACACATATGACGAAGGAGAATTCTTCCAAGAAACACGTCTTTCCAAAAAACATTTCAAGAACCGCTCTACTCCACCCCAGAACATTGAAGTAGACAACGATAGTGAATCCGACTTCACCCCTGAGCCGGAACAAGAAGAGCCGGAAGAAGAAGAAGAAGTTACTGTTGCAGATGACCTGTCAATTCTTAAACGATTACGTAAAGGTGGCCTTCCACATGATGGTGCATTTATTAATGATGATGATGAGCACGTCATTACCGATAGTGATGATGATGATGATGGATTTATTAATGATGATGATGTGCACGTCATTACCGATAGTTATTATTATGTATTCAATTTTTTATGTTGTACTTGATTTATATAGTTATTTGTATGATTGTATGATTTATATAGTGGGTGTGTATAATTTTCTTACTTTGTATGATTGTTTCTTATACATAGTGCCATGGTCTTGATGTCCGTCCCCGTCGGCCCTCGCCCGCTTTATGACTCGGATGTGGTAAATTCTCTTTCATAACTATTTGTTGCATTTCGCATTTATGACAATTATGGCCATCAAGTTGACATAGAGATATTTTAATCTAGGAGGTATGTGAACCGGAATTTGAAACCGACCCTCTTGTTGAGAAGTTAAATTTAGTTGAAAAAGAAAATGAGTATTTGAAAGAAAAAATTAAAAGAATTGAAGAAGAGAAGATGACATTGGAGTTGTATGTTGCCGATGTCATCAAGATGAAGATGAATGCAATGCGCTTGAAGATGGATGCAATGCGCCTGAAGATTAAGAAGATTAGAAAATATGCCATTGATAATGAGGCTTGGTATCATTATGCCGTTGGATCAATTGTTACCTTAGTTGCGATCTTCCTCATATTTGTTGTGATGAGGGTAAGTTTTCTCTAGTGTTTTGCTTTACAAATGGATACTTAGCTTATTTTCCTCCTAAATGGCATAATTACCTAAGTTAGATAAAAAAATGAGCTATACTTAGCTTATTCAGTTCATTTATGACATACTTAGCATACTTAGGTCAAAAATGTCATGATAATCTTTGTTACCTCCAAAATGATATAGACTTAGCTTATTTTCCTCGAAAATGACATAATAACCTTACTAAGCTCCAAAATGACCTATTTACCTAGCTTAGCTCTAAAATGACCTACACTTAGCATTTTTACCAAGCTTAGCAATAAAATGGCATTTTACCTACCTTAGTTAGAAGAAGAAGAAGAAGAAGAAGAAGAAGAAGAAGATAAAGAAGAGGAGAGGAGAAAAAGAAAGAGAAGAAGAAAAATCTTCTTCTTATTCTTCTAACTAGTCTTCTTCTTCTTCTTCTTCTAACTTTCATCTTTCCCAATTTGCAGATTTGCTTTACATGAGGAAGCTTGGATTCATGGAGTGTACTATTCTTCTGGTGCTTCCTTGTTGTTTATGAAAACTTGTTTGGATATGTATGTCCATATGGATATGTAGTTGGAAACTTTTTTCTGGTTATGTATATATTGATATGTTGGACTTTGTTGAACTATGTTGTTGGATTTGATGAAATATGTTGTTGGACATGCTGTTGGATATGTATGCATGTATATCTGTGTTTTAAACCATGTCTAATTAATTGGATTTAAATAAAAACAAGGGATATATAGCCTCTTTGCCGGAAAAGAGGGCACGTGGCGGTCATCTGTGCAAACTGGGAACACTGGCTGCCTATTTGGTCATTTTTTCATCTTCTGGCAGATGGCAAAGTGACCAGCTATGCCGTCTGCCAGTAGACGGCAAAGATTCAAACCTGTTTGTTGTCGGCTGGCAGATGGCATAGCTGGACACGTGGCAGCTTCTCGGTGTTGGCCGAGCTGAGCTCTTTGCCGTCCGTCAGCGGACGGCAAAGAGCGTCGTTAACTCCCTAACGGCTCTCACGCCACCGCACTGTCGTCTGTTGTCTTTGCCGTCTGCTGGCCTCGGATGGCGGACGGCAAGTATCGTCCGTTTCCAGGAAGCAGACGGCAAAGAAGGCCTTTGCTGGCACGTGTTCAGCCGGACAGTTTGCCGTCCGCTGGCAGACGGCAAAGATGTTTGCCGTCCGGGATCTATGCCTTTGTCGTCTGCCATGGCGGACGGCAAAGAAGCTTATTCCAGTAGTGTTGGGCATCAAGATCTATAGTGATAGATCAAGACGCTTAATTGAACTTTCACTAAGTACATACCTTGACAAATATTTTGAAGTAAGTTCAAAATGGAATAGTCAAAGAAAGAGTTCTTGCCTGTGTTGCAAAGGTGTGAAGTTGAGTAAGACCCAAAACCCGACCACGGCAGAAAATAGATAAAGAATGAAAAGTCATTCCCTATGCCCCAGTCATAGGTTCTATAAAGTATGCTATGCTGTGTACCCGACCTATTGTGTACCTCACCATGAGTTTGGCAAGAGGGTACAAAAGTGATACAGGAGTGGATCACTGAACAACAGTAAAAATTATCCTTAGTGGAATAAGGAAATGGTTCTCGGTTACGGAGGTGACAAAGAGTTCGTCGTAAAGAGTTACGTCGATGCAAGCTTTGACACCAATTTGGATGACTCTAAGTCTCGATCTAGATACATATTGAAAGTGGGAGCGATTAGCTAGAGTAGCTCCGTGCAGAGCATTGTAGACATAGAAAATATGCAAAATACATACGGCTCTGAATGTGGCAGATCCATTGACTAAACTTGTCTCACAAGCAAAAGATGATCACTCTTTGGGTGTTAATCACATAGCGATGTGAACTAGATTATTGACTCTGGTAAACCTTTTGGGCATTAGTCACATGGAGATGTGAACTAATCACAAAAAGATGTGAACTATTGGTGTGAAATCACATGACGATGTGAACTAGATTATTGACTCTAGAGCAAGTGGGAGACCGGAGGAAATATGCCCTAAAGGCAATAATAAAGTTGTTATTTATATTTCCTTATATCATGATAAATGTTTATTATTCATGCTAGAATTGTATTAACCAGAAACTTAGTACATGTGTCAATACATAGACAAACAGAGTTCCCTAGTATGCCTCTACTTGACTAGCTCGTTAATCAAAGATGGTTAAGTTTCCTAGCCATAGACATGTGTTGTCATTTGATGAACGGGATCACATAATTAGAGAATGATGTGATGGACAAGACCCAATTGTTAGCTTAGCATAATGATCGTTTAGTTTTATTGCTATTGCTTTCTTCATGACTTATACATGTTCCTCGGACTATGAGATTATGCAACTCCCGAATACCGGAGGAACACTTATGTGCTATCAAACGTTACAACGTAACTGGGTGATTATAAAGATGCTCTACAGGTGTCTCCTATGGTGTTTGTTGAGTTGGCATAGATCAAGATTAGGATTTGTCACTCCGTGTATCAGAGAGGTATCTCTGGGCCCTCTCGGTAATGCACATCACTATAAGCCTTGCAAGCAATGTGAGTAATGAGTTAGTTATGGGATGATGCATTACGGAACGAGTAAAGAGACTTGCCGGTAATGAGATACCGACGATCGAATCACGGGCAAGTAAGATACCAATGACAAAGGGAACAACATATGTTGTTATGCCGTTTGACCGATAAACATCTTCGTAGAATATGTAGGAACCAATATGTGCATCCAGGTTCCGCTATTGGTTACTGACCGGAGATGAGTCTCGGTCATGTCTACATAGTTCTCGAACCCGTAGGGTCCGCACGCTTAATGTTCGATGACGATTGGTATTATGAGTTTATGTGTTTTGATGAACCGAAGGTTGTTAGGAATCCTGATGTGATCATAGACATGACGAGGAGTCTCGAAATGGTCGAGACATAAATATCGATATATTGGAAGGCTATGTTTGGACATCGAAATGGTTCCGGTTGAGTTTGGGCATTTACCAGAGTATCGAGGGGTTACCAGAACCCCCCGAGGAGTTATTGGGCCTTAATGGGCCATAGTGGAGAGAGAGAGAGAGGGGCGGCCAGGGCAGGCCACGCGCCCCCTCCCCCTTGGGTGCGAATTGGACTAGGGAGGGGGGCGGCGCCCCCCTTTCCTTCTCCCTCTATCCTCCTTCCCTCTTCTCCTACTCCAACTAGGGAAAGAGGGAATCCTACTCCCATTGGGAGTAGGACTCCCCCCTTGGGCGCGCCGTGAGAGGGCCGGCCCTCCCCCTCCTCCACTCCTTTATATACGGGGGAGGGGGGCACCCCATAGACACACAAGTTGATTATTTAGCCGTGTGCGGTGCCCCCTCCATAGATTTCCACCTCGGTCATATCGTTGCAGTGCTTAGGCGAAGCCCTGCGCCGGTAGCTTCATCATCACCGTCACCAGGCCGTCGTGCTGACGAAACTCTCCCTCGACCCCAGCTGGATCTAGAATTCGTGGGACGTCACCGAGCTGAATGTGTGCAGATCGCAGAGGTGCCGTCCCTTCAGTGCTAGGATCGGTCGGATCATTAAGACGTACGACTACATTAACCGCGTTGTCATAATGCTTCCGCTTTCGGTCTACGAGGGTACGTGGACAACACTCTCCCCTCTCGGTGCTATGCATCACCTAGATGGATCTTGTGTGTGCATAGGATTTTTTTTTAAATTACCGCGTTCCCCTACAGTATCAAGCATGGTTTGATCATTACGAGAAAGCCAAGCATAAAATTTCTAGATAATAATTTCTCTTGAGAGCTCATGATTGGGGAATGAATATAACATTGACTTAAGCCTCCCCCAAGCTAAAGCGATACTTTCTCCTTCATGTGGCCAAAAATTATATATATAATTCTGATCACGATGAACTAGATGCATAGGATAATTTTTTTGGTGGAACTCCAATTTCAAACTATTCCAATTCCAAGATCCAATATCATCGCATAGCCTATACCATGCCAATGCTTTTCCCTTCAAAGATAAAGGGAAAACCTTTTTCATAACTTCATCCCTGGATAGACCTGTAGGCTTGAACAATCCCAAATTTGTTCTACATATATCAAGTGCATATCAAGATGTTCGGTTCCATCTCCTACATAAGGATTAGCTAGCAGTTGTTCTATCATACCAGAAGGAATTTCATATTCAATATTTTCAGTAGGTGCAGTAGGTTGAGGGGTAGCTAATTGTGGTTCCGGTCGAGGTGAAGATACCCCAAACAAACCCCTCAAAGGATTGTTTTCCATAGTAACAAGTGACAATAAATTTCAGCACACTATATAAATGTTTCCTTACCAAATTCCACTTACCAAAGGCGCTTCACTCCCTGGAAATGGTGCCAGAAAATAGTCTTGATGACCCAAAAGTATAGGGGATCAATTGTAGCTCTTTTCGATAAGTAAGAGTGTCGAACCCAACGAGGAGCAGAAGGAAATGACAAGTGGTTTTCAGCAAGGTAATGTCTGCAAGTGCTGAAATTGTAAGTAGCGGAGTAGTTTGATAGCAACATAATTTGTAACGAGCAAGTAACAATAATAGTAACAAAAGTGCAGCAAGGTAGCCCAATCCTTTTGAGGCAAAGGACAGGCCAAAACAGTCTCTTATTATAAGCAAAGTGTTCCTGAGGGTACACGAGAATTTCATCTAGTCACTTTCATCATGTTGGTTTAATTCGTGTTCGGTACTTTTATAATTTGATATGTGGGTGGACCGGTGCTTAGGTGTTGTTCTTACTTGAACAAACCTCCTACTTATGATTAACCCTCCCGCAAGCATCCGCAACTACAAGAAAAGTATTAATAATAAATTCTAACCGTAGCATTAAACTTTTGGATCCAATCGGTCCCTTACGGAATAGCGCATAAACTGGGGTTTAAGCTTCTGTCACTCTTGCAACCCATCATCTAATTGCTACTTCACAATGCATTCCCTTAGGCCCAAATATGGTAAAGTGTCATGTATTCGACGTTCACATGACACCACTAAGGGAATCACAACATACATACTATCAAAATATCAAACACATATTAAGTTCACATGATTATTTGCAACATGATTTCTCCCGTGACCTCAAGAACAAAAGTAACTACTCACAAATGATAATCATGCTCAAGATCAGAGGGGTATTAAATAGCATAATACATCTGAACATATAATCTTCCACCAAATAAACCATATAGTAATCAACTACAAGATGCAATCAACACTACTAGTCACCCACAAGCACCACTCTATAGTTCCGGTAATAAGATTGAACACTAGAGATGAACTAGGGTTTGAGATGAGATGGTGATGTTGAAGATGTTGATGGATATTGCCCTTCCCAATATGGGAGAGTTGTTGGTGATGATGATGACGATGATTTCCATCTCTGGGAGGGAAGTTCCCCCGGCGGAATCGCTCCGCGGAGGGCAAAAGTGCTCCTGCCCAAGTTCCGCCTCGAGACGGCGGCGCTCCATCCCGAAAGTCTTCTCCTTATTTTTCTAGGTCAAAATGACCTATATACCAGAAGATGGGCACCGGAGGTGGGCCTGGGTGAGCACAACCCACCAGGGCGCGCCTGGGCTCCCTCGCGCGCCCAGGTGGGTTGTGCCCACCTGGTGGGCCCCCTATGGTAGTTATTTGCTCCAATATTCCTTAAATATTCCATAAATTTTTTTCGTGAAGTTTCAACTTATTTGGAGTTGTGGAGAATAGGTAGCCTGACGTAGCTTTTCCAGGTCCAGATTTCCAGTTGCCGGAATTCTCCCTCTTTATGTATACCTTGCATATTATTAGATAAAAGGCATTAGTATTACTCCAAAAAGCATTATTATGGATAAAAACATCATAAATAACAGTAAGAAAACATGATGCAAAATGGACGTATCAATGAGCCAGCAAGACATAAGGCGACTCATCCTATTTGAAAACTTTGGGTTTTTCAGCTAAGTGTTGGGACAGAAACAAGTTTCTATTGAAACGTTTGCAGTCACAGATCTACAAAAGCATTGGAAAAGAAACATTTATCAAAACCTAGAGCACACAGTGGAAGCAATAGCAGGTCCATTAACAAGATTGAATGGCAATGTGAGTTTCCTAGATGCTAGAATGGTATTGCAATCACCACCGTAGTGTTTCTATGAGTAGCACAAAACAAACTAAATATATCCCAAATTATGGTGATGAACCGCAAAGAACACCGATGAACTACAATGAGATGCGAGGAAAAATGGGGTATTTCTAAAGATATAAAAGAGGAGATCAAACATACCTCGATGCAGTGGGTGCTTCGAGGGAGTTCTTGAGCAGCTTCGACGACGACGTGCGCAAAGTAGAGAACACAGACGATGTCGCCGGAGGGCTTGCAGTCGCGCGGTGGCGGAGCTCTGGTTGTGGAAGACCAGGGCGCAAGGAAGAAGATGACTGTAGGGGTGAAGAGGTAAAAGTGGAAAAAGAACCCCTACGGGTATATTTATAAGGAAAAAGAGAAGGAGAATAGGCAGGCGCGAAAATAGAGGAGGTGCAATAACTTTTCGAGTAAGGGATGCCTCGATTTTCGGGTTTAGCAGATATACATAAAATATTCGCTATGATGTCACGCTTGAGCTCGTGAAAATCTGGAAGATGACATTATACTTTCAAATAGATAGAAAATGACAAGTGTGAGAGTATCATAAGCCGGAACCTATAACCCGACCACGATGCAGATTCAAAAGGAAGTTGACCCGGAATTATTATCGATCAAAGATTGACATGAATAAATTCAAGTCAATCTGAAGGGTAATGTTGGGATATGACCCCATATGGTATAACCCGCCCGTTTACATATATTTCGTCCGATTGATTCAAAGAGTAGTTGAAATATATGTAGGCATTGTTCAATGGCCGCCTTCTGCACGCGTATCCGCGGACAGGTCTCCTGTCCGTGGACGGATGCAGGGAAAGTTTGCAGGTCACCGTTGAAGATGCCCTTATAATCAAAACTTTTTTTCTTTGACCCAAACCATCTCTGCCGCTGCAACCAAATGCACCTTCATAGTACCCGATCGTATCCTGGGCTGCGCTATCCATGCCACCGCCGAAGCAAGGTTAAATTGACCACCGCGCCTACCGCATGGTGTGTAGATTACTCCCTTCGTCCGAAAATACTTGCCGCAGAGATGAATGTATTTAGACGTGTTTAAGTTATAGATACATCTATTTTATCCATTTCTCCGACAAGTATTTCCGGACGGAGAGAGTATTACGCAGCTCACTTTGGCAAGTGGAGATTATTATGCAGCTCACTTAGGCAAGTGGAGATCCCTCCCTTTTGTTGGAAATATGCCCTAGAGGCAATAATAAATTAGTTATTATTATTATATTTACTTGTTCATGATAATCGTTTATTATCCATGCTATAATTGTATTGATAGGAAACTCAGATACATGTGTGGGTACATAGACAACACCATGTCCCTAGTAAGCCTCTAGTTTACTAGCTCGTTGATCAATATATGGTTACGGTTTCCTGACCATGGACATTGGATGTCGTTCATAACGGGATCACATCATTAGGAGAATGATGTGATGGACAAGACCCAATCCTAAGGCTAGCACAAAGATCGTGTAGTTCGTATGCTAAAGCTTTTCTAATGTTAAGTATCATTTCCTTAGACCATGAGATTGTGCAACTCCCGGATACCGTAGGAATGCTTTGGGTGTACCAAACGTCACAACGTAACTGGGTGGCTATAAAGGTGCACTATGGGTATCTCCGAAAGTGTCTGTTGGGTTGGCACGAATCGAGACTGGAATTTGTCACTCCGTTTGACGGAGAGGTATCTCTGGGCCCACTCGGTAGGACATCATCATAATGTGCACAATGTGACCAAGGGGTTGATCATGGGATGATGTGTTACAAAATGAGTAAAGAGACTTGCCGGTAACGAGATTGAACAAGGTATCGGCATACCGACGATCGAATCTCGGGCAAGTACAATACCGCTAGACAAAGGGAATTGCATACGGGATTGCTTCAATCCTTGACATCGTGGTTCATCCGATGAGATCATCATGGAACATGTGGGATCCAACATGGGTATCCAGATCCTGCTGTTGGTTATTGACCGGAGAACGTCTCGGTCATGTCTGCATGGTTCCTGAACCCGTAGGGTCTACACACTTAAGGTTCGGTGACGCTAGAGTTGTTATGGGAAATAGTATGTGGTTACCAAAGGTTGTTCGGAGTCCCGGATGAGATCCCGGAAATGACGAGGAGCTTCGGAATGGTCCGGAGGTGAAGATCAGTATATTGGACGAAGGGTATTGGAGTCCGGAATTGTTCCGGGGTACGGTGATGACCAGCAGATCCGAAAGGGGTTTGGAGGCCCGACAAGCTTTGGGGGCCTTATGGGCCAAGGGAGAGGAACATCAGCCCACTAAGGGGCTGAGCGCCCTCCCACCCCATCTCACGTAACTCGGAGAGGTGGGGCGCCACCCCTAGGGCATACACCCTCCCGGCTTGGGGGGCAAGTTTCCTAGGGGGTGGGGGCGCCAAAACCCATCTAGGGTTTCCCCTATGGCCGTCGCCCCTCCCCTAGGGAACCCTAGGGCGCCTCCCCCTCCTCCCTTCCCCCTATATATAGTGAGAGAGAGAGAGAGGGCAGCCGCACCTTCCACTGGCGCAGCCCTCTCCTCCTCCAACACCTCCTCCTCCTCCGTAGTGCTTGGCGAAGCCTCGCCGAGAACCACGAGCTCCATCACCACCATGCCGTCGTGTTGTCGAGTTCTCCTCAACTTCTCCTCTCCCTTGCTGGATCAAGAAGGAGGAGACGCCCCGGCTGTACATGTGTTGAAGGCGGAGGCACCGTTGTTCGGTGCTTAGATCGAATCAACCGCGATCTG
Source organism: Aegilops longissima (assembly GCA_021605205.1). Lineage (NCBI taxonomy): Eukaryota > Viridiplantae > Streptophyta > Magnoliopsida > Poales > Poaceae > Aegilops > Aegilops longissima. Next base: position 451,364,014 of record CM038681.1, on the reverse strand, counting down.
AATCGCTGCAGTCTGACTCCTTCATCCGCGTTCTTGTAACGCTCGCTTAGCGATCTTCAAGGGTATGAAGATGCTCATCCTCTCCCTCTCTTGTTGCTAGAATCTCCATAGATTCATCTTGGTGATGCATAGAAAATTTTGAATTTCCGCTACGTTCCCCAACAATGGCATCATGAGCTATGTCTATTGCGTAGATTCTATGCACGAGTTGAACACAAGTTGTTGTGGGCGTTGATTTTGTTTAATATGCTTACCGTTACTAGTCCAATCTTGTTTCGACGATATTGTGGGATGAAGCGGCCCGGACCGGCCTTACATGTACACTTACGTGAGACAGGTTCCACCGACTGACATGCACTTGTTGCATAAGGTGGCTAGCGGGTGCCAGTCTCTCCTACTTTAGTCGGATCGGATTCGACGAAAAGGGTCCTTATGAAGGGTAAATAGCAATTGACATATCACGTTGTGGTTTTTCGTAGGTAAGAAACATTCTTGCTAGAAACCCATAGCAGCCACGTAAAACATGTAAACAACAATTAGAGGACGGCTAACTTGTTTTTGCAGGGTATGCTATGTGATTTGATATGGCCAAAAAGAATGTGATGAATGATATGTGATGTATGAGATTGATCATGTTCTTGTAATAGGAATCACGACTTGCATGTCGATGAGTATGCCAACCAGCAGGAGCCATAGGAGTTGTCTTTATTTATTGTATGACCTGCGTGTCACTGAATAACGCCATGTAATTACTTTACTTTCATTGCTAAACCGTTAACCATAGTAGTAGAAGTAATAGTTGGCGAGACAACTTCATGGAGACACGATGATGGAGATCATGTTGATGGAGATCATGGTGTCATGCCGGTGACGATGATGATCATGGAGCCCTGAAGATGGAGATCAAAAGGAGCAAAATGGTATTGGCCATATCATGTCACTTTTTGATTGCATGTGATGTTTATCATGTTTATGCATCTTATTTGCTTAGAACGACGGTAGTAAATAAGATGATCCTCATTAAAATTTCAAGAAAGTGTTCCCCTAACTGTGCACCGCTATGAAAGTTCGTTGTTTGAAGCACCACGTGATGATCGGTGTGATAGATTCTAACGCTCACATACAACGGGTGTAAGACAGATTTACACACGAAAACACTTAGGTTGACTTGACGAGCCTAGCATGTACGCACATGGCCTCGAACACAAGAGACCAAAAGGTCGAGCATGAGTCGATGGTAGATATGATCAACATGAAGATGTTCACCGATGATGACTAGTCCGTCTCACGTGATGATCGGACACGGCCTAGTTGACTCGGATCATGTAATCACTTAGATGACTAAGAGGGATGTCTATCTGAGTGGGAGTTCATAAGATGAACTTAATTATCCCAACATAGTCAAAAGGTCTTTGCTAATTATGTCGTGGCTCGCGCTTTAGTCCCACCGCTTAGATATGTTCCTAGAGAAAATTCAGTTGAAAGATGATAGTAGCGATTATGCGGACTAAGTCCGTAAACCGAGGATTGTCCTCATTGCTTGGAAGAAGGCTTATGTCCTTAATGCACCGCCAAGGTGTCTTTGAACCTCGAACATCGTCTGTGGATGTTATGAACATCCGACATACACGCTTTGATACCTACGTGATAGTTCAAGAATGTTAAATGGTTTAGAGTTAAGGCACCAAGACGATTTCGAACGTCATGAAACATCTGAGATGTTTCGAGGGCTGAAATTGGGATTTCAGGCTCGTGCCCACGCCAAGAGGTATAAGACCTCCGACGAGCTTCTTGGCCTACAAACTAAGGGAGAAAAGCTCAATCGTTGAGCTTGTACTCAGATTGTCCGGGTACAACAATCACTTGAATCGAGGGGAGTTAATCTTCCGATGAGATAGTGATGTTTCTCCAAAGTCATTGCCACCAAGCTACTAGAGCTTCGTGATGAATTATAACATATCGAGGATAGATATGATGATCCTTGAAGTATTCGCGATGTTTGACGCCGCTAAAGTAGAAGTCAAGTAGGAGCATCAATTGTTGATGGTTAGTAAAACCAGTAGTTTCAAGAAGGGCAAGGGCAAGAAGGGATACTTCATGAAACGGCAAAACAGTTGCTGCTCGGTGAAAACCCAAGGTTGAACCCAAACCCAGACTAAGTGCTTCGTAATGAGAGGAACGGACACTAAAGCGAAACCACCCTAGATACTTGGTAGATAAGAAGGCGCAAGGTCGATTGAAGTATATTGATATACATTATGTTAATGTGTACTTTACTAGTACTCCTAGTAGCACCAGGGTATTAGATACCGTTCGGTTGCTAAGTGCTAGTAACTCAAATAAAAGCTACTAATAAAAGGAGACTAGCTAAAGGTGAGTGACGATATGTGTTGGAAGTGTTTCCAAGGTTGATATGATCAAGCATCGCACGCTCCCTCTACCTTCGAGATTGGTGTTAAACCTAAATAATTGTTATTTGGTGTTTATGCGTGAGCATAGACATGATTGGATTATGTCTATCGCAATACGGTTATTCATTTAAGGAGAATAATGGTTACTCTGCTTATTTGAATAATACCTTCAATGGTCTTGCACCTAAAATGAATGGTTTATTAAATCTCGATCGTAGTGATACACATGTTCATGCCAAAAGATATAAGATAGTAATGATAGTACCACCTACTGTGGCAATCGCCATGTAAGTCATATTGGTATAAACGTATGAAGAAGCTCCATGTTGATGGATCTTTGGACTCACTCGCTTTTGAAAAGTTTGAGACATGCTAACCATGTCTATTGGTGTATATGCATGAAGAAACTCCATGCAGATGGACCGTTTGGACTCACTTGATTTTGAATCACTTGAGACATGCAAATCATACCATATGGGCAAGATGACTGAAAGCCTCGTTTTCAGTGAAATGGAACAAGAACAACTTGTTGGAAGTAATACATTTTGATGTGTGCAGTCCAATGAGTGCTGAGGCACGCAGTGGATATCGTTATGTTCTTACTTCACAGATGATTTGAGTAGATATCGAGTATATTTACTTGATGAAACACAAGTCTGAATTATTGAATGGTTCAAGTAATTTCAGAGTGAAGTTGAAGATCTTCGTGACAAGAGGATAAAATGTCTATGATATGATCATAGAGATGAATATCTGAGTTACGAGTTTTGGCACGCAATTAAGACATTGTGGAAATTGTTTCACAATTAATACCGCCTGGAACACCATAGTGTGATGGTGTGTCCGAACATCATAGTTGCACCCTATTGGATATGGTGCGTACCATGATGTCTCTTATCGAATTACCACTATCGCTCATGGGTTAGGCATTAGAGACAACCGCACTCACTTTAAATAGGGCACCACGTAATTCCGCTGAGATGACACCGTATGAACTATGGTTTGGAGAAACCTAAGTCGTCGTTTCTTGAAAGCTTGGGGCTGCGACGCTTATGTGAAAAAGTTTCAGGTTGATAAGCTCGAACCCAAAGCGGATAAATGCATCTTCATAGGACACCCAAAAACAGTTGGGTATACCTCCTATTTCAGACCCGGAAGAAAAAGTGATTGTTTCTAGAAACGGGTCCTTTCTCGAGAAAAAGTTTCTCTCGAAAGAATTGAGTGGGAGGATGGTGGAGACTTGATGAGGTTATTGAACCATCACTTCAACCAGTATGTAGCAGGGCACGGGAAGTTGTTCCTGTGGCACCTACATCAATTGAAGTGGAAGTTGATGATTGAGGGAGTTCCGGATTAGGGGGTGTCCGGATAGCCGAACTATCATCATCGACCGGACTCCAAGACTATGAAGATACAAGATTGAAGGCTTCGTCCCGTGTCCGGATGGGACTTTCCTTGGCGTGGAAGGCAAGCTTGGCGATACGGATATGTAGATCTCCTACCATTGTAACCGACTCTGTGTAACCCTAACCCTATCCGGTGTCTATATACCGGAGGGTTTTAGTCCGTAGGACGAACAACAATCATACCATAGGCCAGCTTCTAGGGTTTAGACTCTTTGATCTCGTGGTAGATCTACTCTTGTAACACACATCATCAATATTAATCTAGCAGGACGAGGGTTTTACCTCCATCAAGAGGGCCCAACACTGGTAAAACATCGTGTCCCTTGTCTCCTGTTACCATCCGCCTAGACGCACGATTCGGGACCCCTACCCGAGATCCACCGTTTTGACACCGACATTGGTACTTTCATTGAGAGTTCCTCCTGTCGTCGCCGATAGGCCTGATGGCTCCTCCGATCATCAACAACGACGCGGTCCAGGAGAGACTTTTCTCCCGGACAGATCTTTGTGTTCGGCGGCTTTGCATCATGGGCCAATTAAACAGGCCATCCGGAGCAGATCGAAGCTACGCCCGCCATCGTGTCAGATTTGAAGTTTAAACTATACGGCCGATATCCGCGGAGACTTGATCTTCGACGGATTCGAGCCGCAGCTAAGCGTGCCGACCGTCCTCGATGGGCATGATCTAGCTCAGAGTCAACAAAGGCCCTGGAGGCCGCACCAAGATCTGCTCGACCCTTAATCCAGAGCCGGATTCCCGACCGAGGACGAGTGGTTGGACACCGCCTCGGGCTACAATCTCTCGGCGATCGAGCGAACTCCATCCCCGTCCTTTGCAAAGACTCCGACTCGAGGCGCCTGACTCCTATCCGACTCAACCCTCCGCGCCCTTGCCGATCGAATCCGATTGGGCTCCTGTTATGGAGTTCACGGCGCGGACATCTTTCAAGACTCGCCTTTTGGCGACATCCTGAATTCACTAAAGTCTCTCTCTTTATCCGGAGAGCCCTGGCCGGACTACGGTCAGGAAGGTTGGAATGCGGTCGACGAAGAAATTCAACGCCCACCCACCACCCACTTGGTAGCCGCTGTCGACGATCTAACCGACATGCTAGACTACGACTCCGAAGACATCGATGGTATGGACGACGATGCCGGAGACGACCAAGACCCAGCGCCTACAGGGCACTGGAAGGCCACCTCGTCATACGACATATACATGGTGGACATCCCAAAAGATGGGAACGGTGATGGAACAACGGAGGATGACCCTCCAAGAAGCAGCCCAAGCGCGCCAAGCGTCGTGGCGCCGCTCTAAATCCTGGCCACAGAAGAATGAAGATTCCGCAATCAAGATAACAATACACCGGACAACGCCGAAGACAATCCACTCCAGCAAGATCTAGCGCAGAGGATGGAGACGCCACCCTCAAGAGAGAGCGGCGTAAGAAGAGGTAGAGGATTATATGCCTCCTCCGAAGACGAAGCAAGCCTCGGCGACAATGAATTCATCGTGCTCGAGAATCCCACCAACAAGAGCGTTTTAGATGCAAAGGCTTATGGCCACGGCGAACAGCCTAAAGAAAAGCAGCAACAACTTAGAGCTGATCAGATCTCGCTAGCCGACGGATGTCGCGTCAAGAGCATGAGCTCGAACGCCCCTCCAAAATCTACCCTAAACGCAAGCTGCTCCCCGATTAGAGGAGGAGGCTTACGAACCCGCATCACTAGGAGACAACACGGTCGACCGACCACCCGTGGCGCGACAGAGAGGCCTCTAGGCCCTTCACTAGAACCGCACCCGGCATCGCTCAAAAAGCACACGGCCAAAGGGGAACGCCCGACCTGCGAGATATATTGAGGACAAGGAAAGACAATCAAGATTGATCTATGGATCGCGTGGGCGCCCACGCAGCGTGATTTACAACCGTCGCGGGACACAAATAAGTCCGCCGGGCCGAACAAAACAGACCAAGTTTTTTGAGCTCCGCCGTGATATCGCCAAAGATCTGGCGCCAAGACACCCACTATGCTTCACGCACGAAGTAATGGATCATCAAATCTCAAGGGTTTAAACCCATCAATATTGAATCCTATGATGGCACAACAGACCCCGCGGTTTGGATCAAAGACTATCTCCTTCACATCCACATGGCCCGCGGTGACGATCTTCACGCCATCAAATACCTCCCCTCAAGCTTAAAGGACCAGCCCCAGATTGGCTCAACAGCCTTGCCGCAGAGTCAATTGGGAGATGGGAGGACCTCGAAGCCGCATTCCTCGATAACTTCTAGGGCACTTATGTGCGACCACCGACGCTGATGACCTAAGCCACATAATTCAGCAGCCAGACGAATCGCCGGATAATTCGACACGGTTCTAACCAAGAAAATCAAATCATCGACCGTCCGGATCAGTGGAGGCCCTCGCGCCTTCAAGCATAACATCCGCGACGAGTGGCTTGCCCCAAGACCTAGGACAGAAAAGCCGAATCCATGGCAGCCCTCACATCACTCATGACCCGCTTCGCGGTGAGGACAGCTGGCTAGCACGCGCAACAACCTCGTAAAAAATTCGCAGTCCGGACTTCAAGGACCAAAACGGCAGCCAGCGTCGTAATAAAACAAACGCCGCACTAACGGCGCATAATATTGAGGATACGGCAGTCAATGCCGGATTCAAAGGCTCTAAACCCGTCAGCGGAAAAGCCATTCAAACGAACTACTCCGGTCCGTCCAATTTGGACCAATATTCGACCGCTTGTGCGATACACGGCACTTCAAAAGCCAGCTAACCACACCAACAAGGACTGTTGGGTATTCAAGCAGCAGGCAAGTTAATTGCCAAAACAATGACAAGGCTGCATAACGATGACGAGGACGAGACCCAACCGCCGAACAATAGAGGATGTAAGGTTTTCCACAAAAGCGGACGGTGAATATGATATACGCAACGCACATACCCAAAAGGGAGCGGAAGGCACTCGTGGATGTCTACGCGATGGAGACAGTTGCTCAAGTTCAATCCATGGTCCTCCTACCCGATCACTTTTGACCGAAGGACCACCCCACCAAAGATCCGCCACGGCGGATTCGCCAGACCGGTCTTAGACCCAATCGCCGATGGATTTCACCTAACCGAGTCCCGATGGGCGGCGGCAGCAGTTCGAACCTGCTTTACCGTGATACAAAGGCGCAAAATGGGCATAGACCCTCAAGGATTAAACCTACCAAAACGACCTTTAAAGGCGCCATACCAGTGTAGAAGCCAATTGTACAGCTCAATTACACCGGAAGTGGTCTTCGATCCCGGATAACTTCCAAGCGAGGAGTTAATCTTCGACATAGTCCCGCTCATGCGGCTATCATGCCTTGCTCGGACATACCGCGCTTGCAAAGTTCAACGCGTGCCGCACTCGATACCTCAAGCTCAAGATGCCAGGCCCTCGAGGAGTCATTACGGTCAACGGAAACACCGAACGCTCTTCCGCATGGAGGAACATACACGCTCGCGCGAAGTGCAATGCAGCCTCTTAAGGCAATTATCGAATCCGCCATTAAGCGGCCGGACACAGCCAAGCGCCGCCTCGAGTAACTTACAACAAGACCACCGCACGCTCCGAGCACGCAGAGTAGCGCGCCCCAACCCCAGCTCCCGCGAACGTCAGCAGGTCCTTCAAGCACACCATTACGCCTCAAGATACCATGGGCATGGGGAGGGGGCACGACCACAATACACCCAGATCGCGCTCAACCACACAAGGGGCTCTCAAGTGTGTCGCCTTTTCTTTTCTTTTTACCTTTTACTTTTTAACCACATGACTCGCTTATCGAAGTTCTCGTCCGCAGCAGACACTGAACTCACGATGCAACAGCCGTGGAAGGATAAAGGCTACAATGAATATACAGTGGTCTCCATTACGAGCCTTTTCATACACCAATCGCAGCCTACCCCGGAGGGGGGGACATGTTTAATAGCTTCTCCTACCTTGCTTATCGTGACTATTTGTATCGCTCGCATTCAGTAGCAGCACTTATTGAATAAAACAATGCAGCACCTTTTGCTTATAATTGCATTTCTTTTTCATACATATGTTCATTCATGACATGTTGCATCCGTACACTTTGGTACGGCTAATATACACCAGGGCTTATGTTTCCAGCGTATGGTGTGATGAGTCCAACACTTTCACAAGTGCGGCACCCGAACTTATAGCACTATATGCATCGGTTCAATCATGTCTTGGGTCAATAGTTGGGTTTGCCCGCTCCCGTGTTTTGGTACCTTACGCCCGTTATATCGGCTAAGGTAGCACCGGAGAACCATCGCGATTCCGCCCAGCCTGGCCGGGTTAACGCCTCGATGGAGAAAGCTAAAACTGACCGTCATGTTGAGGCGAGAGACCGATCGCTGTTCGAGAGGTTTTCATGTAGTCCTAAAGACTTATGCCGCTTAGAGCGAGGAGCCGGACATCGTCTGCCAAGGCGTGATAGCGCCTCAAATTCGACCTCCGAAGACTAGGGGCTTCACTAAATTTAAAATTATAGAATTCTATGGCTAAGTGAGAGTGTTCAAGCATTATAAGTCCGGTTGCCTTGTTCGCTGTGTTGAGCGCCCTAGATGGACCCAAAATGGGAACAAGAGCGCTCAAGTTTATCCCGAACACCCCAAAGACTGTGGCATTGAATGTGAAGCCGACGACTTGCCATCTCTCGATTTGATAAACAGCCGCATGTAAGGTAATATTTTAAATTAACAAGCGTTTCTTAGCGATATGAACTAAGTTTTCATCGCGACAGATAACAAAATGCGAGTCTACTCAAATATTACATCTTTGAGCACTCACCCGCAATAGTGCGGGCGCCTTCAACACTCTTATAATACATCTCGGGCGCAGGTGCTCCTTGCCCTCCGTGGCGGGTCCGTCACGAGCTTACGGCATCCATCTTGCCCCAAGGCACCTTTGCGCGGGCAAGGCCCGACGGCACCCTCGATACAAGCGGAATGCTTGATAACTTCAACCCACAGCACGCATCCACCACCGCCGCAGACCAGGGCGAAGTAGCTCCTGTGCATGGCCTCCTTAGGCCACACCAACTATGAGGCCCTTCATGGCCTGTTCGGCCGCCTTGTGGAGCTCGACCACTGCTTCACTGGTCGCTAAGGGCGACATCGAGACCAAGACCTTCTCCGCTGAGCTCCCTCCTCGCCCGGTAGAGAATGCGGCAACATCGGACACGCTGCGAGGAAGATCTGCGAACGCCCCTGGAGAGCTCCGAATTCGGGTAAGCAACAGGTAATTAACACTCACATGCTTACTCTGCATGAAAAATGCCTTACCTGCTGCTATTTTCTTCACCGCCTCAATCTCCTGGAGGGCCTTGTAGGCTTCGGCCTTAGCGGTTTTGGCACTCTCAAGAGCCGTTGCAAGCTCAGACTCGAGTCTTGAGTCATGCCCAAGTTCTCATGTTTTTCACGAGATCTTGGAGCTCTTGCTATACCTCCACCACCCGCCTCCTGCTTCTCTCGCTCAGTGCGCTCAGCGGCAGACATTACGCCGCCCGCCATCGCTTCCTTCTGTGGTCGCCACCTCGTTAGCGCCCCCACAATACCCACGCTATCCTTGTCATTTTCCTTGCAACCAAATCCTTCTCTCAGAAGGTACAATTTTCATAAGGTATTACTCACCTTCTTTTTCCTCGAGTTGCTTCTTGGCATGGCCGAGCTCGCTCTCGGACCGCCGAGGTTTTCCTTCAGTATTGACCTCCGCAACAAGATGGCGGAGGTCAGCAAGACAAACTGCAATCCCATATTGACATATTTTTATGGCTCCTCGCTTATCTTTCTAAAGATCCTCAGTCCGCTTTTCTTCCTAACACCGAACTCGAGCATCGTGGGCCTCTGCCTATGCGGTACCATTTACATATATTGAAATTCTTGCCTCAAAGCTCGTTAGAAGGCTATCGCGAGCTTCGGTCAGCCCGCCTGGCGAAGCTGAACCTTTCAATCACCGCACTCATAACAGGCGGTGTTCCTTTCGATGAAGGCGCCATTGAGCGCCCAACAAATTATCCGCACCTCCGGTTGGACGGAGGCAGCCGCGTCTCGCCTTGCCCTTCTTACGGGGGGGTCGCCACGGACTTGAAGCCACCGCGGCCTCCGGGCCGAGTCCGGCACACCGGGAGGGTGTCCCGCGACACCTCGGGGCCTCCTCCTCCTGGTGGGTCCTTTTCGATCCCACCTGCGCCGTCTCATGCACGGGGTGGAGGCAATCGGAGGGAATCCATATCCGACGCACCCAAGGACCCGCCGATTTAAACGGGAAGATCATCCTTGGGCGGATCTGCAGGTTGTATGCGGCATTATAAAGACGTTATGTGGCGAAAATAAAACCTTGAAGTTATTCGGGAGTCCGGATAATTACGATCTCACCAGGGCTTGGCCCTTGGATGCCGCCTTCGCTGCCACACTAGCATTGGCGGAGCAGTCCGGAGGAAGATTTTTTCCTTCTTGATCTTCTTCGCCTCCCATGTTGGGGAGGCCTTCCTTTTTCCTCCTTCACCGGGAGAGGCTTTCTTCTCCCCTCACCTTGGTGGAGGAGGGCCTCGGATTCATCATCCGATAGCACCTGAAAACGGAACTCTTCCGAGTCCCGTGGCCGCCTTCTGGCCTTTTTCTCCGCACCACATGGGGTGCCAGAGCCAAGAGCCCGTTAGGGCGGGCGTCCACCGGGTCCTCCGCAATGGGGACAGACAGTATTTGTTCGCCTTCGCCAGCCATTCCTGCCAAAGGCAAGGGAGTTTAGATCCCATACAGAGCCGACTATGGAAAACAAGTGGTGAAATCACTTACCTCGTCACCTGACATCGCGAGCGTAATCCGCGATCTTGAGAAGCGGATGCGGAGCTTCGGCGCCTTGAACAGCACCTTCCGCACATCTTCGTGACGTAGTGTCAAGAGCCCGCCAGGTCCGTGCTGCGCCAATCAAACTCCCACATATTAAAGCCCCGTCGCCGCACGGAGAATCCGCGGATGAGCATGACTGACTACGCTGACAAGCTTGAGCTTCTTGTCCACCACCGGATACGTGCTTGGAGTCGTCAGCTCCTCCAATCCCCAAATTCGCCACTCTCTTTCCAGGAGGAGAGCCGTGTGGGAATACCATATCTGAATTCGGGGGCCGCTGCCCAATCAGGGTCACGCGGCTCGGTGATGTAGAACCACCCCGATTTCCACCCCTTGACGGTTTCCACGAAGTACCCTCCACCCACGTAACGTGGGACATCCTCGCCCACCATGGCGCCGCAAGACTCCGCTTGGCTGCCTTCACAACCTTCGCTTGACATCAAGGTCTTGAACCACAAGCCGGTGGGCTGGTGCAGAGGAATGCCTCGCACACGACATAATAAACGCCGAGATGTTGAGGATGAAATTCAGTACAGATCATGGAAATCTAGGCCGTAGTAGAACATGAGCCCCTGGACAAAGGGATGAAGGGAAGCCCAGTCCATGGAGGAAATGGGGAAGAAATACTACCTCTCATGGGGCCTCGGGTTGGGGACGAGCCTCCCTCGTCGGGAGCCGATGCGCGATGTTGCCGGACAACATCCGCGTCGCAGCTTCTGGATCTGCCTCCGTGAGGGAGGAGGCCATCCACTTGCCTCCCGCCCCGACATAGTTGGAGAAGGTTGAGGTGAGAAGTGCGGACTTGGGCGCCGGAGCTCGAGTTCATGGAGATGGATAAGCCAAGGAGGAAGAAGGCGCAGTAAAGGGTTGGATCCTTATCCCTTATATGGGCGGACAAAACGTGTGTCCCCACCGCCTGGTAAAACTCGCTTATCTCCCAAGCGCCACAATCAATGGCGCTGTTGGGTTACCCACGCACGTATTGATTGGAATCCGGAATAAGGGGAACACGATCTCTGCCGACAAGACGTGCCATGAAACCGCCGCTAAACGCTACCGAGGTGGAACAAGAAACAATTTGAATAAAGGCTTAGTAGTGGTGCGACGTCACGCCACAAAATACGCCACAGATTGATCTTGTGTAATATTATTCTCTACGGTGGTATGTGGAATTTATTTTGCAGAGCGGACACTATCCCGGTGTTCACAATCTTCTATGAATTATTCGAAGAAGAACCCGCCTTTGCAATGCCAAGACAACATGCGACCGGACTCATCGTCATTGAAGCTTGGTTCAGGGCTACCGAGGAGTTCCGGATTAGGGGTGTCTGACTCCAAGACTATGAAGATACAAGATTGAAGACTTCGTCCCGTGTCCGGATGGGACTTTCCTTGGCGTGGAAGGCAAGCTTGGCGATACGGATATGTAGATCTCCTACCATTGTAACCGACTCTGTAACCCTAACCCTATCCGTGTCTATATAAATCGGAGGGTTTTAGTCCGTAGGACTAACAACAATCATACCATAGGCTAGCTTCTAGGTTTAGCCTCTTTGATCTCGTGGTAGATCTACTCTTGTAACACACATCATCAATATTAATCTAGCAGGACGTAGGGTTTTACCTCCATAAAGAGGGCCCAACCTAGGTAAAACATCGTGTCCCTTGTCTCCTGTTACCATCCGCCTAGACGTTACGCTCGGGACCCCTACCCGAGATCCGCCGGTTTTGACACCGACAATGATGGTGATCATGAAACTGGATCAAGTCACCACCGAACCTCGAGGGTGACAAGGATGCGTTACTACTTGAGTGGTACAAGAATCATGTCTTGAAGGTCATGTTGCTAGACAACAACGAACCCACGAGCTATGGAGAAGTGATGGTGGGCCCGATTCGACAAATGGCTCGAGGCCATAAAATTCGAGAGAGGATCCATGTATGAAAACAAAGTGTAGACTTTGGAAGAACTGCTTGATGGTCATAAGGCTATTGGGTATGTATGGATTTTAAAAGGAAGATGATAATGATGGTAAGTATCACCATTAAGAAAGCTCGACTTGTCGTTAAGATGTTTTCCACAAGATTCAAGGAGTTGACTATGGTGAGGCTTTCTTACTCATAGCGATGCTAAGAGTCTGTTGGAATTGGATTAGCGCATTGCATTATTTATGAAATTCAGTATAGGATGTCAAAACATTGTTTCTCGACAATTTTCTTGAGGAAAGGTTGTATGTGATACAACCGTAAAGGTTTTGACAATCTCGAAGACGCTAACAAGTATGCAAAGCTCCAGAATCCTTCTAAGGACCGGAGTAAGCATCTCGGAGTTGGAATGTACGCTTTGATGAGATGATCAAAGATTTTGGGTTTATACAAAGTTTATGAGAAACTTGTATTTCCAAAGAAGTGAGTGGGAGCACTATAGAATTTCTGGTGAGTATATGTTGTTGACATATTGTTGATTAGAAATGATGTAGAATTTCTGGAAAGCATATAGGGTTATTTGAAAAGTGTTTTTCAATAGAAAACCTGGATTAAGTTGCTTGAACATTGAGCATCAAGATCTATGAGGATAGATCAAAACCGCTAAATGGTACTTTCAAATGAGCACATACCTTGACATGATCTTGAAGGTGTTCAAGATAGATCACCAAAGAAGGAGTTCTTGCTGAGTTGTAAGGTATGAAGTTAAGAGTTAAAGCTCGACCACGGCAGAAGAGAGAGAAAGGACGAAGGTCGCCCCTATGCTTCGACGTAGGCTCTATAGTATGCTATGATGTGTACCACACCTAAGTGTGCCTTGCCATGAGTCACTATAGTACAAGAATGATCCAGAATGGATCATTGGACAACGGTCAAAATTGTCCTTGGAGTAAATAAGGACATGTTTCTCGACTATGGAGGTGATAAAGAGTTCATGTAAAGGGTTACGCCGATGCAAGCTTTAACACCTATCCGAGTGACTCGAGTAGCAAACCAGAGATCGATTGTAACATCCCAAATTTCCTATTTGGAATGTTTTACAATTATAGCTAAGCATCCTATGCATCCTGCTTGAATTTGAATGCCATTTGAAGTTTCAGAGCAAGTTGAGTTTTGAATTTGAATTTCAAACTTTGGCATGTGGAAACAATTCAAAAAACTAAGCCTCGATAAATACTTGATCAAAAGTATGAGAGGAGCAAACATGACACTCCAAAAATATCGAGGAAACAATGCCAAAAGATTTGGATTCAAATCTGAAATTTATTTGAATTTGAAAAAATAGATTTTTATGAAGTTTGATTTTGCCTTTGGAAAATGTTCAAATGAAAGGGAATATTCCCGATAATTTTGGTATATATATACCCTATATAAATTATTTCTAGATTTGGTTTTATTTTTGTTTTAGTTTTATTTAAAAATAAAGAAAACCCCGGGCCACCAAAGCACCCCCAGCCCAGCCCCACCCCTCAGCCCTCAAGCTCCTCAAGACTGTGCCCACTGAGCCTGCCTAACTGGCAGCCCAAAGACCACCAAAGCCAACCCAACCGCAAGATCCCTCGCCTCACCTGAAGGCGCTTAGGCCTCGCCACCCGACCCTCGCCTCTCTCTCTCCACGACTCGACTGGGACCCGCCTTCTCTTTCCCCCACGCCACCGACCTCGCTGAGATCCACCGGATCCCAAGGATCCGGATCCCCACCGCCCGATGCCCTTCCCGAGCAAGCCCGACCCCATGGCTATAAAGGGCCGAGCCCCGCACCCCATTCCCCGAGAGCTCGCAGACCTCTTCCTCCCGCTGACGTCAGCGGAGTCCCGAGCCTCCCCGCCATTGTTGCCGCCTGGCCGAGCCCCCGTCCACCCCGACTTCTAACACCACCGAACCCTCCCCGACCTCGTGCGATCTCCCGACGAGTCGCTGAGCTCCCCTTGACGCCAGACGCCTGACGACTTTCGCCGCCGGCCATGCCGTCAGTCCGTAAGTCACCGGCCTCACCCCCACCGTCCGATCTTAGATCGATGGCTGTGATTAGAACCCAAGGGTTAGGTTTTATTTTATAAAACCGCCGGTCCGATCGGTTTAGTTTTTAGTTTAGGTTTTTATTTTTAGGCCGGTTCGCTTAGTTTAAACCTAGGGCCCGCTTAGACTAAACTACGCCTTAGTGCACATGATAGGCCCATTAGGCCTTTTTCTTTTTATTTTGATTTTCTGTTTTAGCGAATAGTTTCAGTTTTCAAAATGTATATCTTTTATTCTGTTTAATATTTTTGAGTGATTCTTTTTTGTTGGATTGCAAATTTTATGTAGTTTCTGAAAATATATATTTAGCTATGTTAAAATAATTAAAAATGCTTTAATATTGTTTTAGTCAGAATAGCAAATCTGCTATAGCTTTAGTTAGAAAATTTTTTTTGCATGATTCTTTTGTCACCACTTTATTTTGACATTGCCAAACCCTAGAAATTAATTTGGGTATTTTAGGATTAATAAATAATTAGTTTTAGACAGAATCCTATTAATCCTAATTAATTAACTAGTTCCTATTTTCCTAATTAATTAATTAGTAAATTAATTTATTTTTAACTTGTGATTAGTTATTCTAGGTTAGTTTCTGTCATGTTAGTAGATGAACTTTTATTTATAATTAATAAAAGTTTTAAATTAATTTTCTTAATAGAAATTGATTAGGCCTAAAATGAGTTTTATAATAGCTTTTCAATTAATTCTTTTTGCTCCTAATTGCTTAGTGAATCCTTTTCTGTTAAGTTAACTCAAAACATGATTAGGTTATATTAAGGAATTTTTGCTATATAAAAACTATTTTAGTTATTGTTTGGAGTAGGGAAAACTTTGAATTGGTTCCTTTGAGTTTTCTTTTGGATTTGGTTTTGATTGTTTTGTTGTGCTATGTTACTATTGTTATCTTGTGTGATCCTATTGCTTTGTGCTTATTGTGTTATTGTTTGTCTCAGTAGAGTTTCCTGAGTGCTAAGCTTGCTACTACGACTCTTTAGCTTACGAGGATCATCAAGAAGGCAAGTTTTGATCATGTTATTTCTATACCTATGTTTTTGTGCATTAGTAGTTGTCACCACCCCACCATTGCATGCAGTAGTGAAATCTTGAAGTCATTAAACTTGAGTAGTATCATGTGGTAGGATGAACCAATCCTTGTTACCATGACCCCGGACGTAGTAGTTATTTTGCTATGCTCAGAGACGGATTTGGGATGAGTGAAATTCATAAGCAAGATGTGAGAGTCAATGATGATGATAACCCATGGACTACAATGATCAAGATGGACTTGAAAATCACTACTGGGTGGAGGATCGGTTGACGGGCACCTGAGCACCCAGTGGTGGCCGGATGCATGGAGAAGCGCCATGACATCCTCATGGAAAGCTTCACCCAGCCACGAAGATAAGGATGGATGCCCCATGACCGAAGCTTACTCAGCAGCCGCAAGCCATTATGGGCTCGGCTGGGTTGACCCTAGTAGTGACGCTGGTTGGACGGTACTACGAGAAGTAGACGAACGGTAGGATTGGATGGGTACTTAAAGTGGCGTAAGAACTCTTTGGAAGACCTGTTTATTCGTCCGCCTTCAAACACCATGAAGTGCTAAGACTTTAAAGGAGGGAATGATTCTTGCGGAAAGTGCAAACCTCTGCAGAGGGTTATAACCTAATCGATTAGCCGTGTCCCCTGCTACACGGACATTTGAGCCTCGGACCTTGGAAGTATTCGATATCTCAACACTAAAATTAATGAATTAATTTGAGGGTTTATGACTTAATAATTTGGGAACGAGATATTGGTTGGCGAACCATCTCAATAACTACCAACAATTTGTAGTAATTTGCAAATAAGTCCACCGTAGTAGGATAAAATTGGCTTTACGCAAAATGATGAAACTTAGAACTCCACACCAAAATGCATATAGTGTAGTAACTTTATTATTGTTATTCTTCATGACTTGCCAACTTATTCCAAAAGTCGACCTACATGGCTGCAACGTATTATGTTGCGTAGATATATTCCGATCAGAGTGAGGCTACGCTCCGCGCTTGGCGATTGCCCTTTGAGTCGGATGGACTCGCTTATCTTCGACGCTCCGCAGCATTAGTAGTTTATTTCTCATGAGTTGGCCTTGAGCCTAATTTATTCCCTTGTAATAAAGACTCTATATGAGAATCGCTTAATGATATTCGTGTGTGATCGATGTATTTGTGAGTACCAAAGATGATCTTGGGATGGCATGCATACGTAGATTTGACCGATTTTGGGTCGTCGCTACACGATAGTGGAGCAACCATTTGGAATAGCTTCAAGTGGAGCGTGGAATCAGCATTTACAATATGACCTAGAGATTTTCAAGTGCATACGGATTTGAATGTTGCGCACCCGCTGACTAAAACCTCTCACAAGCAAAACATGATCAAACCCCGTAACTCATTGAGTCTTAATCACATGATGATGTGAACTAGTTTAGTGACACTAGTAAAATCTTTGGATGTTGGTCACATGGCAATGTGACTGTGAGTGTTAATCACATGGCGATGTGAACTAGATTATTGACTCTAGTGCAAGTGGGAGACTCATGGAAATATGCCCTAGAGGCAATAATAAATTAGTTATTATTATTATATTTCCTTGTTCATGATAATCGCTTATTATCCATGCTATAATTGTATTGATAGGAAACTCGGATACATGTGTGGGTACATAGACAACACCATGTCCCTAGTAAGCCTCTAGTTGACTAGCTCGTTGATCAATAGATGGTTACAGCTTCGACCATGGACATTGGATGTCGTTGATAACGGATCACATCATTAGGAGAATGATGTGATGGACAAGACCTAATCCTAAGCCCAAAGACAAAGATCGTGTAGTTCAGATGCTAAAGCTTTTCTAATGATAAGTATCATTTCCTTAGACCATGAGATTGTGCAACTCCGGATACCGTAGGAATGCTTTGGTGTACCAAACGCCACAACGTAATCGGGTGGCTATAAAGGTGCACTACGGTATCTCCGAAAGTGTCTGTTGGGTTGGCACGAATCGAGACTGGATTTGTTACTCCGTGACGGAGAGGTATCTCTAGGCCCACTCGGTAGGACATCATCATAATGTGCACAATGTGACCAAGGGGTTGATCACGGATGATGTGTTACGGAACGAGTAAAGAGACTTGCCGATAACGAGATTGAACAAGGTATCGCATACCGACGATCGAATCTCGCAAGTACAATACCGCTAGACAAAGGGAATTGCATACGGATTGCTTGAATCCTTGACATCGTGGTTCATCCGATGAGATCATCATGGAACATGTGGGAGCCAACATGGGTATCCAGATCCCGCTGTTGGTTATTGACCGGAGAACGCCTCGGTCATGTTCGATGGTTCCCGAACCCGTAGGGTCTACACACTTAAGGTTCGGTGGCGCTAGAGTTGTTATGGGAAATAGTATGTGGTTACCGAAGGTTGTTCGAGTCCCGATGAGATCCCGACATGACGAGGAGCTCCTAATGGCCCGGAGGTGAAGATCGGTATATTGGACGAAGGGTATTGGAGTCCGGAATTGTTCCATGGTACCAGTGATGACCACTGTCCGAAAGGGGTTTTGAGGCCCCGACAAGCTTTGGGGGCTTATGGGCAAGGGAGAGGGCACATCAGCTCACTAAGGGGCGAGCGCCCCTCCCACCCCATCTCACGAAACTTTGGAGAGGTGGGGCGCCACCCCTAGGGCAGCCACCCTTCCCGGCTTGGGGGCAAGTTTCCTAGGGGGTGGGACGCCAAAACCCATCTAGGGTTTCCCATGGCCGCCGCCTCCCCTAGGGAACCCTAGGCGCCTCCCCTCCTCCCTTCCCCTATATATAGTGAGAGAGAGAGAGAGGGCAGCCGCACCCTTCCCCGGCGCAGCCCGCCCCTCCTCAAACACCTCCTCCTCCTCCGTAGTGCTTGGCGGCCTCTGGGAGAACCACGAGCTCCATCACCACCATGCCGTCGTGTTGTCGGAGTTCTCCTCAACTTCTCCTCTCCCTTGCCGGATCAAGAAGGAGGAGACGCCCCGGCTGTACGTGTGTTGAACGCGAGGCACCGTTGTTCGCGGCTTAGATCGAATAAACCGCGATCCAATCGCCGCAGTACGACTCCTTCATCCGTGTTCTTGTAACGCTTCCGCTTAGCGATCTTCAAGGGTATGAAGATGCTCATCCTCTCCTCTCTTGTTGCTAGAATCTCCATAGATTGATCTTGGTGATGCGTGAAAATTTTGAATTTCTCCACTCGCTCCCCAACACCTTTGCTATCCCAATGAGCTGCACACCGACATAGAGAAGATATGCGAAGAATATACCTCCATAGCGATGGCGAGCTAGCTCCACCGGTGAGCCGGGCAAAGTACACAACGCCTCGTCTTTGGTTGTTTGCCCCTGCAAAATGATGCTTGGCTCTCCATTAACTGCTAGTGGTCAAAGGAGAATGCATGTCACAGCCCGGGCAGCTGCCCCGGCTAGCCGGGAGGTGGCTCCGCCAATGCCTTCGAGGCTCCCGGCAGTTCGATGAGCGGGCTGCCGGACATGGGGAAGATAAAGGGAACAACCGGGACGGCCATAGAGTAGTGTAATGTATTCGTGTCGTGAGAATGAAGCTCCGTGCGATCGTACGTGCACATAGTTTTATCATTTTAGTTAAAATATGTCTAAAGTGAAAATGTTTTCGTCCGGTTTATATAAAATTCATTGTGTTTACATGTATTTCGTCTAGTTGATTCAAAGAGTAGTTGAAATATATGCGGGTATTATTCGATGGCCGCCTTCTGCACCCGAATGCGCGGATGGATGCAGGGAAAGTTTGCAGGTCGCCATTGGAGATGCCCTTATAGTCAAAACATATTTTTTTTTTCTTTGACCCAGAGCGCACTGCCCACCGCTGCAACCAAACGCACCTTTGAAAGTATCCGATCCTGGGCTGCCCTATCCATGCCTCCGGCAAAGCAACGTGAAATTGACCACCACGCCTACCGCATGGTGTGTAGATTATTATGCATCTCACTTAAGCAAGTGGAGATTATTACGCACCTCAGTTAGGCAAGTGGAGATCCCTAAAGAAAAACTTAGTCAAGTGGATTAGAAAATAAATCGGGTGGTAGGTGATCTGACCCACCGCCAAATAATGGGGTTGGTGAGGTGAAGTGCTTCACCAACGACCGCAGCACAGGTTGTGCAGTCCGACGCGCACCAGCAACACGCACGACCTCGCAGCGGCCTCCCGCCGCTATAAAAGGCGCAGCCGGGATCTTGGTACAACGCCGTGCTCACATTCCGCCTCTTCCCTGCCTTCGGTTCATCGGCCTCCCGATCGAGCAGTAGAAGCAGCGCAAGGTTGGCTTCCCCGCCCCACGCCCTGTTCATTGTTTCGATCTTCCATGTTTAATTCATCATTTTTCTTCATCATCATACGTGGGTCGCTTAATTACTATAGTAGCTTTATCGTGATGCGAAGAACATGCTAGTTACTAGTTATGAGTTGGCAGTAGCACGCCATGAACATGGAGAATATTAGTCTGTCTTCCTCGTTCGCCGACGGCGAGGCGGGGGGGCATCTCTCCTCCGCTTGACCCTCCGGCGACGGTGGGAGGGGGGAGGAACCCTGGGTCCTCTGCGCCGGTGTGTAGAGAGTAGGAGTAGGTGTGTGGGTCGCACTGTCCAGCCGGCGGCGCTACGCCCAATAAGTGTGCTGCGGCTCCTCGTCGGAGCGGCGAGCTTGGTGTATCCGGATCCGGGCGTAGTCGACTTCGCTATGGATCTTTTGTTCCTCCGGCTGCGTCGTCCTCACGGCGGTTGTTGGCTCTTGGGCTCCTGTGTGGCCGGGTGGATGTGTACGGGGAGTCGCCGGCTGGTGCTGCTTCTGATGGAGACGGCGGTGGCGGCTTCTGTTCTGGCGCAGGGTTGATTAGTCGTCGGCAGGCGGCTCCGGTGTTTCTCCTCGACGTGGTCGACCGGGGACTTCGGATCTGAGGCTCGTTGGGCACGGGGTGGTCTCCAGCCTATGTGCCACAGTGGGATGTGTCCCATCGCGGGCGGCGGGTCTTCGGACCGAAGCTCTCGCCGCTCCTTCCTCCGATGGCGGCTTAGACGGCGGCAGATGCAGGATGGTTGACCAATCAACCCCCTCAGGGACATATTTGTTATTTTTCTTGTTTTGGGGTGTTTTTTTGCTGCTCTGGCTTATTTCCAGGCTGTTAGGCGTGTGCTGTATATTGGTCATGAGAGCGTCTATATTCTCTGTACTTGGAGTTTAGTTGCCTTTTCTGACTAATGGAAAAATACACGGAGTAATTTCTCGTTGGAGTTTCATTCTAATCGAATTTCTTCTATTTGCAGAGCACCGCTAGCACTAAAGAAATGGCGGCCGAGACGTTCCTCTTCACGTCCGAGTCTGTGAACGAGGGCCATCCCGACAAGCTCTGTGACCAGGTCTCCGACGCCGTCTTGGATGCCTGCTTGGCCCAGGATGCCGACAGCAAGGTCGCCTGCGAGACCGTCACCAAGACCAACATGGTCATGGTCTTGGGCGAGATCACCACCAAGGCCACCGTCGACTATGAGAAGATCGTGCGCGACACCTGCCGCAACATCGGTTTCATCTCTGATGACGTTGGTCTCGACGCCGACCGTTGCAAGGTGCTCGTCAACATCGAGCAGCAGTCCCCTGACATTGCCCAGGGTGTTCACGGACACTTCACCAAGCGTCCCGAAGAGGTCGGCGCCGGTGACCAGGGCATCATGTTCGGCTATGCCACCGACGAGACCCCTGAGCTGATGCCCCTCAGCCACGTGCTTGCCACCAAGCTCGGAGCTCGCCTCACCGAGGTCCGCAAGAATGGCACCTGCGCCTGGGTCAGGCCTGACGGAAAGACCCAGGTCACAGTCGAGTACCTAAACGAGGATGGTGCCATGGTACCTGTTCGTGTGCACACCGTCCTCATCTCCACCCAGCATGACGAGACCGTCACCAACGACGAGATTGCCGCGGACCTCAAGGAGCATGTCATCAAGCCGGTGATCCCTGCGAAGTACCTCGATGAGAACACCATCTTCCACCTGAACCCGTCTGGCCGCTTCGTCATCGGCGGCCCTCACGGTGACGCCGGTCTCACCGGCCGCAAGATCATCATTGACACCTATGGTGGCTGGGGAGCCCACGGCGGTGGTGCCTTCTCTGGCAAGGACCCAACCAAGGTCGACCGCAGTGGCGCCTACATTGCCAGGCAGGCCGCCAAGAGCATCATCGCCAGCGGCCTCGCACGCCGCTGCATTGTGCAGATCTCATACGCCATCGGTGTGCCTGAGCCTTTGTCTGTGTTCGTCGACTCCTACGGCACCGGCAAGATCCCCGACAGGGAGATCCTCAAGCTCGTGAAGGAGAACTTTGACTTCAGGCCCGGGATGATCAGCATCAACCTGGACTTGAAGAAAGGTGGAAACAGGTTCATCAAGACTGCTGCTTACGGTCACTTTGGCCGCGATGATGCCGACTTCACCTGGGAGGTGGTGAAGCCCCTCAAGTTCGACAAGGCATCTGCCTAAGAGGTAAGAGCATGGCATTCTCTTGGTCTGCCGCCTCTCAAGTTCGTCAAGACGGGATCATGTTGCTCCTGGGAAGTGAGAAGCATTAGACATTGAAGCAACGCTCTACACTGGTCTTGTTGTATGGTAGTCAGTGCTAAGTTTCTTACTGTCATTTCATATATTTATCCTTTCCATTTTGAGTCGCTGAAACTGCTGAGTGATGTGCAGTTTGCTCTGTTAGTCGCTCTGTCACTTTCACTTTCCATATTCTTTGTTGTGTAGTTCCCTCATAATGCTCCTTCCTGAGTCTCGGAAAGAATAATAAAGAGCCATGTGTAATTCTATTGCTCTGTTCTCCCCAAATTGTCATTATTTTAAGCAGTACTAATTGAGATATACTCCCTCCGTTCCATAATGTAAGACGTTTTTTGATACTAATGTAATGTCAAAAAACGTCTTATATTATGGGACGGAGGGAGTACTATCCAAGGTTTTGAATCATGGTTTTGTCCAATTGGTGTAAGCCCAACTTAAGCAAGTGGTTTCATTAGATCTGAACTGCGAAAATAATATTTATTCACTGGACTCTGTTCTTGGCTCACACTGGGGCTCAAGAATCATATCAGCATTGATTGGGTTTGGTGTAAACTAGAAGGATTGGGCGCGCTTCGCTGCACGGTTGGTGTTGTTGAGAATTCATAAATATAAGTCTTTGGTTTGGTGTGTGGAGATGATGAAGTGTTTTTTGTTTATAATGAAGTATTTGATGGTCTATTACTGGGTACAATTATGTGTTATTTGCAAATTAACCCACACATGTGCAGGAAAACTTCTTGTAGTGACGAAATATATATATAGAATTCATAAATAAAATTCTTTGGTTTGGTGTGTGGAGATGATGAAGTGTTTTTTTAACAACCGAAGTGTTTCTTGTTTATAATGAAGTATTTTGATGGTCTCTTTCTGGTGTATAATTATGTGTTATTTGCAAATTAACCCACACATATGCAGGAAAGTTTCTTGTAGCGATGATCATATTATATATATATATATATATATATATATATATATATATATATATATATATATATATATATATATCATGAATCAAATTCAAAGTTGAACACCTCACTTGAATGAGGGAGCATCTTGAGAAATTGTTGACCAAGACAAAATTAGGAACTCAATCCAAAATCATATTGATGCTACAGAGAGCGTCCGCGAGACTAATATATTTTTATAAGCATGTTGTTACAAATTGATTTGAGAAATCATTGGCCCGTCCAAATCATGAACTAAATTTAAAATTGAACACCTCATTTGGATGAGAGAGCGTCTAAAAAGATATTGACCAAGTCAAAATTAGGAACCCAATCAAAAAACCAATGTCCTCGATTGAATGGGAGGCATTTAACCCCTAGGAAGATTGATATAGTAGAGTTTGTTCGGAAAACCCTACGAATGGTTTTTCTAGAGAACGCTCTTTGGTACGTCTAATTCTTGTGTGCAAATCACTGGCACATATGTCAACCCCTATTCGCTTCAATGCATCATTTTGAGCGTATGACACTGAATGTTTGTTCCCCATGGCAATCTGAGCGAACGACACGCCCCTGTCTTATCTCTTAACCTCCCCTCAAAATCACAGCCAGATGACAAAATTTGCATCTAAGCATGGCAATTTTCAATAGTCTATCTGACGTGGCATGACAATGTCGTTCTGTCAGCATGGCAATTCCTCATGACGTAGGCAAAATTTATTTTCATATAGCATGGCAATTTTCTTATGGAGC
Organism: Aegilops longissima; assembly: GCA_021605205.1. Classification (NCBI taxonomy): domain Eukaryota; kingdom Viridiplantae; phylum Streptophyta; class Magnoliopsida; order Poales; family Poaceae; genus Aegilops; species Aegilops longissima. Next base: position 451,339,931 of record CM038681.1, on the reverse strand, counting down.
ATTGCAAGCCTATCTGATATAGCATGAAAATTTATGAACATGTGTGGCAAAATTTTCTTTTCTTTTTAGCCTGACATTTCTCTATGTTGCATCATGATAAATTGCTAAAACATATGTCAATTTACTCTGCTGCAGCACGACAAATTCCTAATATTTTTTTCTACTAGCATGGCATTTTTTTCTTTTCAGCGTGGAAAAAATTTCTGTACGTTAGAAGTGCACTCTCTCAGCTCAAACGAGCCTCCTATACAGAAAGTTCGTTCGCTCAGATGACCTCCTGAGAAAACATCAATGCAATATTGATGTTCATTTAATTTGCCTTTTTATAGCAATCCTAGTAATCAGTCTACACATATAGCAATCCTAGCAATCAGTCTATAGATCAGTGAGCAGTCCTACCAATCAGTCTAGTCATGAACACATGAGTGAGCACACATAGCAATCCTACCAATCCTCTGCCAATCAAAGCAATGCACAATCGGTGGTAAAATCGAATCTAATCTAGTCCGTTAAAAAACAAGAAACAAAAACAACCTAGTCAGTTCAGCAGGCGTGTTTCGATCAGTGCAAACGATCCAATCGGCAAATCGGGAGAAGCAACCAACCCAAAAATTCCAATCTACAAAGAGAGGTGCATTGTACTTACAACGCCGCCGGAGGTGGAGGTGGAGCAGGAGCGGACGAAGGAACATCAAATTGACCTCGCCCCTGTCACGGTCGAAATGAGAGTCGCATCAAGCGAAGTTTTGGCCGCCTCAGTCGAGGTACCGGTCGAAGGAACATCAAATTGGGTCGGAGCAAGGGAAGAAAACCCTCGCGATGAAGTCAAAATCCCTACCTTGGGCGCGGCCTTTGTGACGGCACTCGCAATCCTCATCCATACTGTCATAGCAAATGAAGTACTTATCGCCGCTGGCACGACTATGAACGTCGATGAGCGGTCGTTAGTCGCCGACCGCGACCTTTGAAAAAGAGGGAAGGGGCCTTCAGAGCCCTCACCAACTGAAAGGGGTACACACCCCCTTCTCGGGTCAAGTCATCGAACCAGCGTGACAGATTATTGGGAACACAGGTATCCCTAATTTTACGTAAATGGGCTTCATTGGAAAACCAAATAATATTAAAACTTGGAAAAGGTTCATTTACCTTTTGACTATTATTTCCCACCCGAAGACATGCATTGATACATGGCTACTATGACAACACCAGTCACAAAGGATCATCGGGGAAGCAAATAACGCCAGCAGTGACAGAATCTGGGGCTGGAGCCCCGAGCAGCCAACACACGTGTCGCAAGGGCTGGTGGCCCTTGCGGAGCACTCCACCGACCGAGCATTTAATGCCCGCCCAGGCTATACCTCATAGCCCGTCGCCAGCCTACGAAAATAGGCCATCATGACGAAGACCAGAACGGACGGGCATCTCGAGCTGGTCATGGCTGGGTCTCAGCGGTTAGAATGATGTGACCCAACCCTAGCACATCCCTTAAACTGAAGAAGGACGGTGTGGCGCGTCACATCAAGCAGAAGCACTTGAGTACCTGACACTACTAGTGTCAGGTCATCTACTGACAAAACCGACAACAAGTTGCAGGCAACGCCTACAACTTTGTGCACTCGTTCACACACAAGTAGACGACCATTGTGGTGCCCCTAGACCTATATAAGGGGAGAACCGAGGTCATTTACAGGGGAGGAGAAAGACACAACACAACCAACATAGAGCTCATCAGCATACACCAACCCCAAGGAGAATACCAAGTAGCAGCCTCATCCTAGAGAAGGCAAGAGGGTTAGAGTTAGGAGTGCTCAGGTACTCTAGCTAGGACCCCAACCATCAATGGTCGTATTGGGAAACGTAGCATGCAATTTCAAAAACTTTCCTACGCTCACGCAAGATCTATCTAGGAGATGCATAGCAATAAGAGGGGGAGAGTGTGTCTATGTACCCTCGTAGACCGAAAGCGGAAGCGTTTGTTAACGCGGTTGATGTAGTCAAAATTCTTCTCGTTCCGGCTGATCAAGCACAGAACGTACGGCACCTCCGAGTTCTGCACACGTTCAACTCGATGATGTCCCTTGAACTCTTGATCCAGCAAAGTATCGAGCGAGAGTTTCGTCAGCATGACGGTGTGGTGACGGTGATGGTGAAGTGATCCGCGCAGGGCTTCGCCTAATCACTACGTGAATATGACCGGAGGCGTAAACTGTGGAGGGGGGTGCCACACACGGCTCAATGTTTGTTGTGTGTTCTAGACACTCCCTCCCCACATATATATAGGTGGGAGGGGGAGGGGGACAACCACGGGGCGCCCCAAGTAGGAGGAATCCTACTTGGGGGCCTTGTCCAATTTGGCCCCCTTACCATCTTTTCCGAAGAGGGAGGGAAAGGGGAGAGAGGAGGGAAGGAAGGGGGAGGCTGGTACCCCACAAGTATAGGGGATCGCAATAGTTTTCGAGGGTAGAGTATTCAACCCAAATTTATAGATCCGACACAAGGGGAGCCAAAGAATATTTGAAGGTATTAGCAGCTGAGTTGTCAATTCAACCACACCTGGAGATTAATTATCTGTAGCAAGTAATCAGTAGCAAAGTAGTTTGATAGTTTTGATAATAGTAACAGTAGTAACGGTAACAGTAACAGTGATAGCAGTAATTTTGTAGCAAGTATAACAGTGATGATAACACTAGTAACTTAGCAAGAACAATATAAGATAAATTCATAGGCATTGAATCAGTGACTTGTTGGATGATATTCATCATGAGACAGTTATAACCTAGGGTGATATGGCACTAGCTCGAGTTCATCGATATAATGTAGGCATGTATTCCGTAAATAGTCATATGTGCTTATGGAAAGAACTTGCATGACATCTTTTGTCCTACCCTCCCGTGGCAGCGGGGTCCATATTGGAAACTAAGGGATATTAAGGCCTCCTTTTAGTAGAGAACCGGAACAAAGCATTAACACATAGTGAATACATGAACTCCTCAAACTACGATCATCATCGGGAGTGGTCCCGACTATTGTCACTCTGGGTTGCCGGATCATAACACGTAGTAGGTGACTATAACTTGCAAGATCGGATCTAAAACATGGATATAATGATGATAACATAAACGGTTCAGATCTGAGTTAATGGCACCCGGGCCCAAAGTGACAAGCATTAAGCATAGCAAAGTCATAGCAACATCAATCTAAGAACATAGTGGATACTAGGGATCAAGTCCTAACAAAACTAACTCGATTACATGATGAATCTCATCTAACTCCTCACCGACCAGCGAGCCTACGAAGGAATTACTCACTCCCTTGTGGGGAGCATCATGGAACTGGCGATGGAGACGGGTTGGTGATGACGAAGAACGAAGATCCCCCTCTCCGGGCCCCAAACAGACTCCAGATCTGGCCTCTCAATGAAGAACAGGAGGCGGCTCCGTCTCATGGATTGCGATAATTCTTTCTCCCTGTTTTTTTCTGGAAAAATAGGAATTTAATGCATCGGTTTCAGGGTCTGCAGGGCCACCAGGTGGGGACAACCCACCTGGGCGCGCCAGGAGAGGGGGGCGCACCCTGGTAGGTTGTGCCCACCCAGGGGCCCCTCTCCGTTAGGTCTTTGCTCCAGAAATTCTTATACATTATATAAAAATTCCCCGCGAAGTCCGTTCCATTCCGAGAGCTTTTATTTCCGCACAAAAACAACACCATGGTAGTTCTGCTGAAAGCAGCTTCATTCCGGGGTTAGTTTCATTCAAATCATGCAAATTAGAGTCCAAAACAAGAGGAAAAGCGTTAAGAAAAGTAGATACGTTGGAGACGTATCAACTCCCCCAAGCTTAAACCTTTGCTTGTCCTCAAGCAATTCAGTTGATAAACTGAAAGTGAAAAAGAAAAACTTTTATGAACTCTTTTGCTCTTGCTTGCATAAATAAGCTTAAACAACACCCAGGTTTTCAGCCACTTTATAACTAACCATCCCGACAATAACTCTTAAAGATTATAATGACTCATATCAATGACATAATCAGCTAACAAGCAATAATAAGATATCTCAAACGGCAGCACATTGTCAAAACAACCATGATATAATATGACAATAGTGGTATCTCGCTAGCCCTTTCTTAGACCGCAAAACACAAATGCAGAGCACCTCCAAAGTTCAAGTAGCGACTAAACGGTGTAGTTCATGGTAGAAAAGATCCAGTCATGATGCACCCAACATTAGCTACATACAATGCATAAGTCATGACAGCTGTGCTCTCAGGTTCTAGCGCTTGTTTTAGAAGGTGATGACACAACATAAAAGTAAATAGATAGTCCCTTCGCAGAGGGAAGCAGTGATTTGCAGAGGTGCGAGAGCTCAAAATTTTAAAACAGAGATAAATGATATTTTGAGACATGCACCCTTCTCATTTACTTCACGACCATCAGTTATCAATATCTTCCATGCTAAGCACGCTAGTGGCGGTTCCCAAGCGATAAAAGTAAAGGTTTTGACTCCATTGGGAGTTTTTGTTTGATTATTTAAGAGATTAACTCTTTTTCATGTTTGCAGTTTGGGACTGGGCATCCCTATTGCCGCCCTTTTCTCGTACGATGGCGAGTGAATAAACACTCGACCTAAGAATAACCCGCTTAGCATGGAAGATACCGACCACCTCCTGTCGTTCCATGAACAATCCAGGCACACAAAAAGGATATTTATTTAGAAGTTTTTAGAGGTGGCACATGCAAATTTACTTAGGACGACATGGTAATACCGTATATAGGTAGGTATGGTGGACTCATCTGGAATAAATTTTGGTTCAAGGTTTTTTATGTACAAGCAGAATTCCCACTTAGTACAGGCGAAGGCTAGCAATTAGATTGAGAAGCGGCCAGCTAGAGAGCAACGACGGTCATAAACATGCATTATGCATAAGTAACATCGGACACTAGCATGAGTAGGATATGAACACCATGAACATAAATATCATAGAGGCTATGTTGGTTTTGATTTAACTACATGCATGAACATGGGCCAAGTCAAGCCACTCGAACATTCAGAGGAGGATACCATATCATCATACTACATCACAATAATTTTAACGCATTGTTGATATCCAAGATAAATCATTATCCACTCCCAGCTACTTATGCATGGCATGAGAAACTATAATCTCTAATTGTCATTGCAAACATGTTTAATCATAATGGGCTGAATCATGGATACTAGGTTAAACATATTTACAGAAACAGAATAAGTCGAGTTCATACCCGTTTCTCTCTGCCACGCCAGTTCATCGAATATCGTCATTGTTGCTTTTCACTAGCACGACCGACCGATATGAAAATAATAATAGTGCAAGAGTGCTGTGGACTAAGCTGGAATCTGCAGACATTTTATTCAATAGGAGAAGACAAAGTAAAATGGGCCCTTTATTAGATCAATAATTATTCATATGAGAGCCACTCAACATTTTCATCGTGGTCTTCTCCTTGGTACAACTCGAATAAAAAGAAAAGAAATTCAGAGAAACACACTGAAATATTTTTGGAGTTTTTGGTTTTCTTGAACAGGCAAATAAAAAGGGAAAAGCAAAAATGAGAAAAACTATTTACACGGCAAAGCTCCCAACAAGCAAAATAAGAACAAGGAAATCTTTTGGGGTTTTATTTTTAGTGCTACTACTAAGCATGCATAGAAAGTAAACTACTATAACTAATTTTTTTTGTTTTTCTAAAGTTTTTCAAACACACAAGAGGGAAGCAAGAAAATAAATCTAAGCATGGATGATAGAATGAAAAAGTGTGAACACTGACAAATGAAATGATACACGAGAACATGAATATAATGTCGGTGAGAAACACGTACTCCCCCAAGCTCAAGATTTTGGCCTAACTTAGTAATCAATCAGTAGCCTGGATGGTAGTAGGGGTGCTGAGGAGCGGGCATCCACTCATCCCACTGCTGAGGTTCTTGTGCTGTCTCCGCAGCAGCCTGAGTGCTCCGGTAGGCGATGATGTCCTCAGGCATAATCCTATATCCGCCCCTGGCAACAGAATCAAACAAAGCAGGAGCATGCAACGGAATAACATCACGAGTCCTCACACTAAAAACCAGGTTATATGGAATAGGGATGTCAGGAGATTCGATATCAGTAAAATGGTGTTGATCCATGGAGGCACGGTCTAGGTAAACCTTGGTCAGAGGATAATCATGAGGGTGTATCCCAACAATAAAGTGATCCGCTAAACGAGTAGCATAAATTCCACCATGTATTTTACCCTGAGATTTATTAAGGTGGAGGCGGTGAGCCACAATAGCCCCCAAGCTATAAGTGTTGTCGCCCTCCAGTGCGCGATGTAAAACAGCAAGGTCTGGTGAACTAAGTGCGCCCACCTTCTCCCTAGCAAGCAAGCATTTTGTAATGAAAAGTGCAAAGTAATGAACAACATGAAAATGCAAGCCAGCGGCAGTGGTAGCTGACACCCCTCTCTCATCTCCCACTGTCAAAGTGCGATAAAAGGCCTCAAACCCAGCTGGCCTAGGCTCGGCCAAGCTCCCATCAGAAGGGATCATGCATATGTCACAAAATTCAGTAAGTGGTATCTGATGGTTTTCAGCATATAAATCAAAGCTCACTTCAGGAGGATTACTCCTAGGCAGGAAAGTAAAACTTTGAACAAAGATGTTTGTGAGGATTTGATGCTGTTCACACTCATCTGCGATGAACTCGGTGAGGCTGGTGAGGGAGTCCTGGATTAAGGGGTCCTCGGGCGTCCGGCCTGTGTGACATGGGCCGGACTGTTGGGCCATGAAGATACAAGATAGAAGACTTCCTCCCGTGTCCGGATGGGACTCTCCTTTGCGTGGATGGCAAGCCTGGCGTTCGGATATGTAGATTCCTTCCTTTGTAAACTGACTCTGTACAACCCTAGGCCCCTCCGGTGTCTATATAAACCGAAGGGTTTAGTCCGTAGAGGCAATCATAATCATACAGGCTAGACATCTAGGGTTTAGCCATTACGATCTCGTGGTAGATCAACTCTTGTAATCCTCATATTCATCAAGATTAATCAAGCAGTAAGTAGGGTATTACCTCCATCAAGAGGGCCCGAACCTGGGTAAACATCGTGTCCCCCGCCTCCTGTTACCATCGACCTTGGACGCACAGTTCAGGACCCCCTACCCGAGATCCGCCAGTTTTGACACCGACATTGGTGCTTTCATCGAGAGTTCCACTATGCCGTCGAAGATAGGATCGATGGCTCGCCTTGTCATCAAGGATAGTATCACCTCCAGAGGAGCCCTAGCCTCAGGCCAAACCCTCCGGCTGGGCGGCTTTACCATGACCGCCCGTTCGGCCGTCAAGCCGATGATGACTTCTCAGGTCATCGAAAATCGCCTTCGTGTTGATTCCGAATACTCCAGGCGGATGGATCCGACGGAGTGGTCGTCTTTAAACGAACTCCTGTATCGCATCGCCGCCATGGAGGTGGCTACTGACTATGATCAGATTGGGTTTAAACCCGATCAGAGAGAAATCAAATCTCCGCCGATCACCCATCAGATAGCGGTCGTAGAAGAGCAAAACAACAATTCTTCCCCTACGCTGAAAGATGAACTATGTTCGGATTTCCGAACTCGAAGAGCCGGATACCCATCTGCGGAACGACACTCCCAGCCCCCCGAACCTGGATTCGGGCATTGGGCCCAGAAAATTGTTTGACATCCCGGAGCCCGAACTAACGAGCTCGGAAGTTTTTCAGGCTCCGGACTCCAAATTGGGTCAGGGATCGGATTTAAAGCCACCCACCCACCACGAGAAATATTCGCAAAGTAATTCCGGTCCTCCGGATATATGCGACCTCATGCACGTTCAAAAGCTGTCTTAGGAAAAGTCCATCACTTTTGGGCCAGATTCCTCCTTGTCAAAAACAAGATTAAAGATTGCCGCGATGAGGACGCGGTTTCAATATTATGCAACAATTGCACGGACGAAGGAATCCTCAACGCCATAAACCGCTGTCGCGTATCACACTTCACTGACTTGGTGACCATAGTATAGAAGTACTGCGCAATGGAGAGCGCTTGGAAAACTCAGACAGCTCGCTGGGAACCACCAGCCTTCACTCAACCCATTGGGTGGGCGAAAAGGGTGCACCCTCATGCGGTACCCGACCCCATATTGAAGAAAACTAAGCCCATTATGGGACGCGGAACCGTTCTGGAGGGATGGCTCGATAAGCCATGCAAAATACACACGACACCGGACACCGGGCCAACCCACAACCTTAGAGCATGTTGGATACTCCGGCAAGTGGCCAAAAGCGGTGAGGATATCCTCACAAAAAACACCTCATAGCAACGTCCCCCGGACGGCGACAACCTCAGAGTATTGACGGTCTTCGAGACTTTCGCTTCAAACAATCAGCGCAAGAGGGCACTCCGCGACCTCGCCGAAGTCTGCCAAGTCGCAGCAATAAACCCCTAGAACGACACGGCCATAACTTTCAATGCCAGTGACGAACCAAAATTCCGGTCAGTCCGGGCACCAGCCGCCCTGGTCCTCAATCCAATTGTGGACGGCTTTCGGCTCACTAAAGTGCTCATGGACGGTGGCAGCAAACTAAACCTCATCTACGAGGATACACTCAACAAAATGGAAATAGACAGGAACCGCATCGAGCAAAGTAACACGACCTTCCGAGGGATTATTCCCAGCCAGGAAGCACGATGCGCGGGGAAAATCACACTCGACGTGGTATTCGGCACGCCAAAGAATTATCGGTCCGAAGAGATAACCTTCCAAGTGGCCCCTTTCAACAGTGAATATCACGCCCTGTTGGGGCGAGATGCATTCACACACTTCCAAGCTATACCTCATTACAGGTACATGAATCTCAAGATGCCCGGGCCCAACGGTATTATCACTCTCATCAGCGATCTGAACATAGCCCTCTGCACTGAAAACAAAATGGCATCCCTGGCCCTCGAAGCACTGTCCGAGGCCCTAGCGTCAAGAGTTAATCGCATTACGCCCTTTGTCCGTGACATCAGCCTGAGCTGCCCAGCAGGCAGCTCATTCAACCCGAGGCCCCATGAGAAGGTGGTGTTTCTCCCCCACTTCCTCCATGGACTAGGTTTTCCACTTCACCCATTTGTGGGGCTCATGTTCTCTACGGCACAGACTTCCCGACCTGGCCCAATTTTATCCTCAACATCTGGCGTTTATCGTGGGTGTGAGAAACCTTCCTCTGCATCCACCCCCACTTGACCTATGGCTGAAGATCTTGTCGGGCCGAAGGTAGTGGGCGTCAAGCGAATCTTGGTGCCATAGTCGGCAAGATGGCCAAGTCCTATGGCTTAGGCGCCTTTGTGGAACAATGAAGGGGTGGCAATCGGTGGTTCTACATCACCGAGCCACGCGACCCGAATGGGTGGCGGCCCCAATTTAGATCGCTTCCCCACAGCTCGTCATGGAAAGAGCGGGCACGATGTGGGAATTGGACGAGCTATCCGGACTCAAACATGCGTCAAAACACGGTGGACAAGAATCTCGGGCTTGTCGGCGTAATCGGTGATGCTCATCCGCGGATTCTCCCATGCAACCACCTTTAATTTGTGGGAGTTCGATCAACCTGACACAAACCTTGAGCGGCTCTTGACACTTCACGAAGATGCACGGAAGAGTCTTTGTTCAAGAAACCCAACATCCGCTAACAAAGATCGCGGATACAGTTCAGCGTCAAGCGGCGGTAAGATATTACCCTTCTGGGACTCTTTTTTCATAGATTTACTCTATATGGTCTAAAACTCCCTAATCTTTGGCGGGGTATTTGAAAGGCGTCGGACGGTCTTGTCCGGCTCCTTTAGGAAGACCAATGGGCCTGATTGGCAGGGCTGCTGGCTCCGTTACCATGTGTCTTGGGAGAAAACAAGAAGGAGGCCACAGGGAACTCGAAGGAGCTCCGGCGCCCGGTCTTTGTCAGTTACGAAGCGAAATCTTCTCCTGGGCGAGGCGAGGAAAAAGCTTCTCCCAATGAAGGAAGAAAAAGGATGGCCCAGGGAGGCGGAGGAATCAGAGGAAGAACTCTCCTCGGACTTCTCCACCAGCGTCGACAACGGCGAGGAGGATTGGCCAACAAGGGCCATGTGGCCTAAGACCCGGGCTTGATTGCCTTCGGGGTTTAGAGTTTTGTCGTGTGGTTTGTTTTGTTTTTGCATTGCATCATCTCATCATGCCATCATATCATTAATTTTGCAACTCATCTAAATAAATTGTATGGATTTTTTGATCCATTTAAATCGGGAATTCATGGTGTTTCTCTTTATATATCCTCCCAATATTAGGGAGCTATATTAAAAATATTCCATTGTTTGGAATCACCATAACACACTTGCAAAATCCCAATGCCTTTGTTATCTAAATTCTTGGCGTCAACTCTACCCATAAATCTTTTGTCATTTTCCAGAGCTCCACCTAATTTCTCAACATTTTTTGAAACTTGGATCCTACTCTTTTCAAATGAGTTGAATTAAATTCAAATACATTTGAATTTATTCTTCAATCTTGGTCTTTCCTAATTTTCGGTCCTAACATATTTTTTGTGAGCTCGGGAAAATGGTCCTCGTTCCCAAATTCTTTCCTATCCCTCTCTTTCTTTTGTCTCTCTATTTTTTTCTTTTACGCTATATATATAAAGTGAAAGGAGAGAAGAGATCTGACCAGCCGGCCTCTAAGGCCCGGCCCACCTAGCTCCCCTCGGGCCCGCTTCCAGTCCCGCATGGGCCAAGGCTCCTCCGCCCGGCCTCCCAGGCCAAGAGCCCCCCCCCTCTAACCCCTAGCCCGCTCCATCCCGCAGCCATCTCCTCGACTCCTCGGTGCCGCACACCCCTGCCCGATCCTGTCGCCTCCTTCCCCTCATCCCTCGTCCATCTCTCCCTCGACCCCCTCCTTCTTCCACACCTTCATGAGGAGGAGCTCCCCGATCCCTCCTCCTCGTCACCTCTGCCTCCTCGTCGCCTGCTCTGCGCCATGGCCGTGGCCTCAGCCCGACCCGTCGCTGCCTTGTGACCGCCTGCACCCAGCCGGCTCCGTCGCGCCCTGCGCCGTTTGTCACGAGGAGCGTCGACCTGCTGGATCCGGCAAGTCCGGCGCCTCCCAAGACCCGCCTGGCGCCCCCGTGCGTGTCTTCCCCTCCCTTCGCGCCGTCTGGCCAGGGGGCGAGCTCCTCCGATCGAGCTCCTCCATCCTCCTCGCTCGCGTCCACGACCACGAGGCGGTGCCTCCTCGCGCGCCCGTACTCCTCGAAGTCGCCTTGCTTCCCACAACCACCGAACGAGGGCGCCAAGACTGCCATGTTGCTGCCCGTGTGAACCGTCAAGTACCACCACGACGAATAGCGAGCTCCCGGATCGCCAAGTATACCACGGCCGGCATAGTACCTCGTTTGCCTTGTACATCTACCGTCACGAAGACCCGTTTGTGGATTTCGTCAAGTTCAGCGGTGAACCGAAGCCCTCGGTTCGTCGAGTCGTAACGCTGCAGTACCACTCCGAACCATGTACGGCGACCGTCGCGAAAACCGTGAAAGCGTGTATGAGCGACTCTGCGTCGCGTGAACCTACTTCCCTCTCGGCGAAATGACTACTTCCTCTACTTCCCTCTGAGCGAACGTCTCCTTGCCGTTCGAAGGTATAACCCGAAGTCGCCGAGAAAAGAATGTTGTCGATGTATGAGTTGAACCCGCGTGTTGCAGTTTGCGGTTGTTCGTTCGATGCCGTTCTTTGCCATGCCACCGACTCGTGGGAAACCGGTGGCAGGATCACCCACCTTCTATCACGTGTCGCTCGCCATGTTTCCTTTTGCTCCATATCTCCGTGAGTTATCGGAACCAATATGTTGCCATGGCATCATTTCGGATTAGTTGCCGTGGCACCTTTTCTTCATACGGTGACACAATGCTTCATATACTCATGTAACGTTTTCATAAAATTGCATAAACTTGCACATCATCCGCATCATGATAACAACATTTAAATGTTTATAATTGTTGTTTGCATTAATTTGCTTAAATGCCATGCTAAAATGATTTATTTCATAACTAAATAGTAGCTCCATTTTAAATAAATTATATATGTAAATGGGGTGAGAAAAATGCCTAGTTTAACATGGTAGCATTACTTTGCATGTTTAACAACTCTAAAATATGCTTTAGGTCAGATCTGTTCCAAATCCATAATATGCTCATGGGATTTTCGAATTGTTGTTGTTGTTTCGGCCTCATTTAATCTTGCCTAAATAGTTAGTTTCATTTGCTTCACCTCTTGCCATGTTTAATAACATTTAATATTGTTGGGTAGCCTAAACAAGATTGAACTAAATAAGTGATGTGGTGTTTTATCAATATGCAACTCGTTGCATATTGAGCTCCTAATTGTAGGATTGTTTGTGCATATTGCCATGCCATGCCTCATTAAACGGACATGCATCATACTTGATTGTGCATCATGCCATGTTTATGTGATGGTTGTTTACCATGTTGCTTCTTTCGGGTTGCTTCTCTCGTTAGCTTGGTTCCGTTCGGATTGTGAGATTCTTCGACTTCGTCCGTTTGTCTTCTTCATGGATTCGTTCTTCTTCCTTGCGGGATTTGAGCAAGATGACCATACCCTCAAATCACTTCTATCTTTGCTTGCTAGATGCTCGCTCTTTTGCTATGCCTATGCTCTGATGCCTACCACTTGCTATCATGCCTCCCATATTGCCATGTCAAGCCCTAACCATCCTTTCCTAGCAAACCGTTGTTTGGCTATGTTACCTTTTACTCGGCCCCTCTTATAGCGTTGTTAGTTGCGGTGAAGATGAAGTTTGTTCCTTGTTGGAACATGGAGATGTTGTTCCTTGTTGGAACATGTTTACTTGTTGGGATATCACAATATATCTTATTTAATTAATGCATCTATATACTTGGTAAAGGGTGGAAGGCTCGGCCTTATGCACAGTGTTTTGTTCCTCTTGCCGCCCTAGTTTCGTCATATCGGTATTATGTTCGGATTTTGCGTCCCTAACGGTGGGTGATTTAGGACCCCTTGACAGTTCGCTTTGAATAAGACTTTTCAATAAGGCCCAACATTGGTTTTACCATTTGCTCACCTATGCCTTTTTCCCTTGGGTTTCCGAGCCGAGGTCATCTTTATTAGCCCCCCGGTGCTCCTAGTCTTGGCGAACTAGAACCTGCGGCGCCCCTCAGGCAACTTGAGTTTTTTTAGTTGTATGGACTGCTCATCCAGTGTGCCTGAGACGAGATATGTGCAGCTCCTATCGGAGTTGTCGGCTTTGTCCAGGCGGCTTCTGGTCTTGTTTTATTGCGTAAAATGTCTTGTGCAGGATTCGAGGCTGATCGGGTCTTCCGGAAGGAATATCCTTAGTTGATCGCGAGAGCTTATCATGGGCTAAGTTAGGACACGCAGTTTGAACTTTCGGCCGTGCGCGGTTATGTGGCGATGGGAATTTGTTAATGTCGGTTGTAGAAAACCGAAGTTGATCTTAATTAAAATACACCAACGGCGTGTGTAACCGTGATGGTCTCTTCTCGGTGGTCAAGAAGTGAACAGTGTTGGAGTTATGTTTGGCGTAAGTAGTTGAGGATCACTTCTTGATCATAGTTGTTCGACCGTGCTTTGCCTTCTCTTCTCTCTCTTTGCGTTTGTAGCCACCATATATGCTGATTAAGCTTGCTGCTCCACCTCACTACCTTGCCTACCTTTAAGCTTAAATAGTCTTGATCTGAATTGTGAGATGCTTTGAGTCCCCGTGACTCACAGTACTTCAAAACCAGTTTGCGGTGTGGATCCAAGCTCAGGAGGAGCTAGATGAAGATCTTTGTGCATTGTGTTGTTTCGTTTGGTGATCGTAGTGGAGCCAGTTGGGACGATCGGGGATCTGTAGCATTTGGGGTAGTCTTCTTTTATTTTGGTTCCGTAGTCGGACCTTGATTGTATCTGTATGATGTAATGTTTTACTCATGTATTGTGTGAAGTGGCGATTGTAAGCCAACTATGTATCTCTTTCCTTATGTATTACATGGGTTGTGTGAAGATTACCTCACTTGCGACATTGCTTTCAATGCGGTTATGCCTCTAAGTCGTTAACCCGACACGTGGGAGATATAGCACTTGTCGAGAAGGCATCCCTGAGTTAGTTTCTTGGTTATGTGTTGTGAGGATGGATATATTTGGATCTAGGTATTGTTAGTTGGGTGATATATTTTTATTGTCCCTATTATCTAACACAGTTGCATAACGAGAAAGTTCGGGGAGTTTATAGGTGGAATTCTAGTAGCACAGGATATTCTTTAAGCCGGATGTTATGATTTGAGATTGGGGTTCAACGTCTAGTGGTGGCAATTCCGCGATTAGATTCTGATGGTCATGAGGCGTCTTAAAAGATCCTAGCTATGCTGATTCGGGGACGTCTTGTTAGTCATCGTGGCGTCGCTATCTCGTCGTGTCGATGGGCCCTACGAACACTTTAAGTGAAAATCTCTATCATGTGTTTGTTCGAACTTATTCATAAGCCAAATCCTTTGTTTTGTTCCGTTTTGGTATTCAAGTTGCTTCAATGCCAAGTGTTGATTCCATACCTTTCCTAAATGGTGTTCTCATATTGCTATGAATACTAATCCTTCTTGATCCGAGCTTGTCATGTCAATTTTTTTCTTGGCGTGCTTCTCTTCAAGTGGATCCGATCATTCCAACATTAAAGATCAATTCTAACCTTTTCAGCGGTGTTAGTTTCATCCGACCCAAGTTGTTTTGTTTCCCCCTCCACCCTTTTTCTTCAAGGACTCAGATTTCTTAATCAAGTATCCATTTTGTTGAGTGAAGTTTCTTCATTCTTTTCCTTTAATGTTTTATCGATTTCTCATGAAAGGCTTTTACCTTATCATTGTTCCATTCTAATTTTCTTCTCCGGTTGGATTTAAGTCAAGTTTTGGTGTTGATCATATTCTTTTCATCGTTTTCAAATGCTTTCTCATCGATGCATCTCTTAATCATCACTTCTCGCTATTCAATTGTTAGGAGTGTTGAAGATATCTCGAAGATTCGTGTTTCCATTCTTAATCCGTTCAAACTATTTCAAGATTGTTATCTCATTCAAGCCATTTAATTCAGGTTGCAATCTCTTTTCAAGCAATTGTTCAGCGGTGGTTCTTTTGAGTGGGCCCTAACCCGGGTCTTTTCAGGATCTTACGACTCTTCTAATTTTCGGAGTATTCTCAAATTCATTTGCAAAGTTTGGCGTAAGAATGAGTTATCATCGATCAAATGTCTTTCTCCAAGATCTTTCAAATTATTTTCATTGTTGGTTCAACCTTTCTAATTTTCATTCGGTGTCTCAACAATTCATGGTGATGTTTCTCGTCATTCTCGATTTTGAAGACCGAAGAAGAGTTTCTTAATCTTGCTCCATTCTCTTCAAGATTCATGGTTCTAGTTTGTTGCCATCCTCTCATAATTATTTTGATTGTGAGAATTCTTTTAACCCACCAGAGCATTTGAGAGTCTTTTCGGTTTGATTCTCGAGCCCATCATCTCGAAATTATCCATTCCAGCGTTCAGCTCTTGTTCTCCAAATCGACGGTGCATCATTCAAGTATTCACTAATCAGTTCATGTTTCTCCGTTCTCATATCTAAATTCTCTCAAGTATCTTCGTTCATTTCTAATTCCTTACGGTGATTCGTTCTTTTTTTCTTCGTTCTTTTTCAATTCTTCACGGTGGTTTGTTCTAGTTTTTCACTTCCTTTGGTATCACTAATTTATTAGTTGTTTCAATTCCTTATTAGGAGGATCGTCAAAATTCTTGGTTTCATTTGTTCATCTTTCTTTCCGGAGTTCAAAGTTTTCTCGGTTATATCATTTTAAAGCTTCATCTTATCACTTCAAGTTTCACCTTGTGTTTTCAACATCTTTTTCTTTATCATCCTTTTCTTACGGAGTTCATCATGGAGGCTCTACATGGTGCTTCCTCAAGGATTCTTTTCATTCTTCAATTGTTCATCAAGATTTCTCTCGGAGTTAAGATCCGTCAAGCTACTCTAAAATAAGCATGGTGTTCAACACATGTTTTGTTTGAGGAGTTCAAGTATTCTTCTTCTTTTGAAGTGCAATTCTTTACCTTATCTCTTGA
Organism: Aegilops longissima; assembly: GCA_021605205.1. Taxonomy (NCBI): domain Eukaryota; kingdom Viridiplantae; phylum Streptophyta; class Magnoliopsida; order Poales; family Poaceae; genus Aegilops; species Aegilops longissima. The sequence continues at coordinate 451,323,751 of CM038681.1, read as the reverse complement.
GATGGTGTTATGTCATCTTGGCAATTTTCCTTGTGTTTCATGATTCACATGTTGTCAAGAATGAGTATTTTAAATCCATCAATCTCTTCATTGGAGTTGTCTTGGGCTATATTTCACCTAAAGCTTTCCCTAAGGATTGTTGCTATTTATGGTGCTTATTAATGACCCAAGTTTCATTTGTCCTCCGGTGATATAAGTTTCGTCTCCTGTTGATATCAATCCAATCGTTTGTTTCCGTTGGTGGCGAATTTCACCTCGTTTTGTAAGATCATGTCCTTTTCCTTGCTTATCGTTTTAACGGTGTTGTGTCTATCGTTCCTCTTTTAACGGAGTCTCATCGGTGCTTTCATTTTGACAGTTCATGATTCTAATTCCTTCCATTTCGGTGGTCTTTGCCCAAATTATATCAATCTTATTCCTTCGATCTAGTTTTAACAGAATTGGTTTCAATATCTATTTATCACTAAACCTCTTGGTTCTCATTATCTCTTGTTCCTTTTTTTCTAACAGAGTGTTTTCAACTTTCTTCATCTTCATTGTTTTCTTTCTTTCATTTTGTTCAACCTCTCAAGGTTCTTTGGTTTCATTCGTTTGTCAAAGAAGCAACGTTTACCTCTTCCTCTTCCGCTTTTCTCGGTGCCATCCTAGATCTCGGGGCGAGATCCTATAAATAGTGGTGGAGTGTTGTGGCCCCAAGACCGAACTTGATTGCCTTCGGGGTTTCAGAGTTTTGTCGTGGTTTGGTTTTGTTTTGCATTGCATCATCTCATCATGCCATCATATCATTAATTTTTGCAACTCATCTAAATAAATTGTATGGATTTTTTGATCCATTTAAATCGAGAATTCACATGGTGTTTTCTCTTTATAACATATCCTCCCAATATTAAGGAGCCATATTAAAAATATTCCATTGTTTGGAATCACCATAACACCTTGCAAAATCCCAATGCCTTTGTTATCTAAATTCTTGGCGTCCAACTCTACCCATAAATCTTTTGTCATTTGGACTCCACCTAATTTCTCAACATTTTTTGGAAACTTGGATCCTACTCTTTTCAAATGAGTTGAATTAAATTCAAATACATTTGAATTTATTCTTCAATCTTGGTCTTTCCTAATTTCTCGGTCCTAACATATTTTTTGTGAGCTCGGGAAAATCATCCTCGTTCCCAAATTCTTTCCCTATCCCTCTCTTTCTTTTGTCTCTATTTTTTTCTTTTACCTATATATATAAGAGTAGAAAGGAGAGAGAAGAGATCCCCAGCCCAGCCTCTAAGGCCCAGCCCACCTAAGCGCCTCCCCTCGGTAGCCCGCTTCGATCGCATGGGCCAAGGCTCCTCATTGCCTCCCAAGGCCCAAGGCCCACCGACCCCCCCTCTAACCTCCCGACTCCATCCCCGCAGCCATCTCCTCGACTCCCTCAGTGCTTCCGCACACCCTTGATCCTCTCCGCCTCCTTCCCTCATCCCTCGATCCATCTCTCTCTCGACCCCTCCTTCTTCCACGCCACGCCGGGGAGAGGCTCGCCCGATCCCTCTGCCTCCTCCTCGTCACCTCCACGCCTCCCGTGGACCATCGCCTCTGCGCCATGGCCGTGGCCCTCGAGCCGGCCGTCGCCTTGACCTCGCCTGCACCGCGCCCGGCTCCGTCGCCGCCCTGCCGTTTGTCACTAGGGGCGTCGTCCTCGCTGGATCCAGCAAGTCAGCGCCTCCCAAGACCCATGGCGCCCCCGTCGCGTCTTCCTCCCTTCCGCGCCGTGCGCCGAGGAGCAGGCTCCTCCGATCAGGCTCCTCCATCCTCCTCGCTCGCGTCCCACGTACAGGCGGTGGTGCCTCCTCGGCGCCGTACTCCTCCCGAAGTCCGCCTTGCTTCCACAACCACCAGAACCGGGAGCGCCAAGACTGCCATGTTGCTGCCCGTGTGAGACCGTCAAGTACCACGACGGACCCCTTGATACCAGTTCGCCAGTACCACGACGATGAAGCATAGTACCTCGTTTGCCTTGTACATCTCCGTCACGAAGACCCGTTTGTGGATTTACGTCAAGTTCAGCGGTGAACCCAAGCCCTCGGATTCGTCAAGTCGTAACTGCAAGTACCCTCCGAACCATGTCACGGCGGCCGTGGCGAAAACCCGTGAAGCGTGTACACTTGACTACCATCGCGTGAACCACTACTTCCCTCTCGCGAAACGACTACTTCCTCTACTTCCCTCTCTGACGAAGCGTCTCCTTGCGTCAGTATAACCCGAAGTCGCCGAGAAGAATGTTGTGTGATGTAGGTTGAACCGGCGTGTTTACCGTTTGCGGTTGTTCGTTCGCGATGCCGTTCTTTGCCATGCCACCGACTTCGTGGAAACCCGGTAACGGGATCACCCACCTTCTATCACGTGTCACGCTCTCGCCATGTTTCCTTTGCTCCGGTATCTCCGTGAGTTATCGGAACCAATATGTTGCCATGACATCATTTCCGGATTCGTTGCCGTGGCACCCTTTCGTTCACCACGGTGACACAATGCTTCATAACATGCTCATGTTGCGTTTTCATAAAATTGCATAAACTTGCACATGCCATCCGCATCATGATAACAACATTTAAATGTTTATAATTGTTGTTTGCATTAAATTTGCTTAAATGCCATGCTAAAATGATTTATTTCATAACTAAATAACCGTAGCTCCATTTAAATAAATTATATATGTAAATGGGGTAGAAAAATGCCTAGTTTAACATGGTAGCATTACTTTGCATGTTTAACAACTCTAAAATATGCTTTAGGTCAGATCTGTTCCAAATCCATAATATGCTCATGAGGATTTTCGGAATTGTTGTTGTTGTTTCGGCCTCATTTAATCTTGCCTAAATAGTTAGTTTCATTTCTTCACCCTCTTGCCATGTAATAACCTTTAATATTGTTGGGTAGCCTAAACAGATTGAACTAAATAAGTGATGTGGTGTTTTATCAATATGCAACTCGTTGCATATTGAGCTCCATAATTTGTAGGATTATGTGTGCATATTGCCATGCCATGCCTCATTAAAGGACATGCATCATACTTGATTGTGCATCATGCCATGTTTATGTGATGGTTGTTTACCATGTTGTTTGCTTCTTTCGGGTTGCTTCTCTCGTTAACCGGTTCCATTCGAATTGTGAGGATTCTTTCGACCGTCCGTTTGTCTTCTTCATGGATTCGTTCTTCTTCCTTCGGGATTTCGGGCAAGATGACCATACCCTCGAAATCACTTCTATCTTTGCTTGCTAGATGCTCGCTCTTTTGCTATGCCTATGCTCACGATGCCTACCACTTGCTAGTCATGCCTCCCATATTGCCATGTCAAGCCCTAACCATCCTTTCCTAGCAAACCGTTGTTTGGCTATGTTACCTTTACTCGGCCCCTCTTATAAATTGGTGAAGATGAAGTTTGTTCCTTGTTGGAACATGGAGATGTTGTTCCTTGTTGGAACATGTTTACTTGTTGAGATATCACAATATATCTTATTTAATTAATGCATCTATATACTTGGTAAAGGGTGGAAGGCTCGGCCTTATGCAGGTGTTTTGTTCCACTCTTGCCGCCTAGTTTCCGTCATATCGGTATTATGTTCCCGGTTTTGCGTCCCTAGCGGTCGGGTGATTTATAGGACCCCCTTGACAGTTCGCTTTGAATAAGACTTTTCGGCAAGGCCCAACATTGGTTTTACCATTTGACTCACCTATGCCCTTTTTCCCTTGGGTTTAGGGCAGGGTCATCTTTATTTAGCCCCGGACGGTGCTCCTTGAGTGCTGGCCCGAACGAAACAATGGCCCCTCAAGGCAACGAGGTTTGGTTTTAGTTGTATGGACTGCTCATCGGTGTGCCACGAGACAGAGATATGTGCAGCTCCTATCGGGATTGTCGGCACATCCAGGCGGCTTCTTGGTCTTGTTTTATTCTTTGTCGAAATGTCTTGTGGCAGGATTCGAGACTGTCGGGTCTTCCGGGGAAGAATATCCTTCATTGATCGCGAGAGCTTATCATGGGCTAAGTTGGGACACCTGCAGGGTTTGAACTTTGGCCGTGCCGCGGTTATGTGAGATGGGAATTTGTTAATGTCGGTTGTAGAAAACCGAAGTTGATCTTAATTAAAATACACCAACGCGTGTGTAACGTGATGGTCTCTTCTCGGAGTCCGGAAGTGAACTGATGTTGGAGTTATGTTTGGCGTAAGTAGTTCAGGATCACTTCTTGATCATAGTTGTTCGTAGTGCTTTGCCTTCTCTTCTCGCTCTCTTTTGCGTTTGTAGCCACCATATATGCTATTAAACGCTGCAGCTCCACCTCACTACCTGCCCTACCTTTAAGCTTAAATAGTCTTGATCTCGGGTGTGAGATTGAGTCTCCGTGACTCAGATTACTTCAAAACCAGTTTGCGGTGGCGGATCCAGCTCAAGGAGGAGCTAGATGAACTTTGTGCATTGTGTTGTTTCGTTTCAGTGATGAGTGGAGCTCAGTTGGGACGATCGAGGATCTGTGTAGCATTTGGGGTAGTCTTCTTTTATTTTGGTTCCGTAGTCGGACCTTGATTGTATCTGTGATGTAATGTTTTACCCATGTATTGTGTGAAGTGGCGATTGTAAGCCAACTATGTATCTCTTTCCCTTATGTATTACATGGGTTGTGTGAAGATTACCTCACTTGCGACATTGCTTTCAATGCGGTTATGCCTCTAAGTCGTGCTTCGACCGTGGGAGATATAACGCGCCAGTGATCAATAAAACCCCTGGCGAGATCGTAGTGTCCAGGATACCCATGGCTTTTATCATTGCATAGTGTTCTCTAATGAACAATCATGCAGCCGCCCAAAGAAATGATTGCCACCGTCGGCGGGTCCCACAGTTAAATGGAAATGGAGTACCTTCGACCGCCTCCTCTCCATTAATTGTGCCGGTGGTGCCCCAAGGGGGCTGGTCGAAGGAGGTGGCGCGGGAGGCGCCACAAAGGCAACCTGCCGGACTCCAGGCATGGGGCAAGACCCCGGGGCTCTAAGCCCGACCTTGTCCAGGACTCCATCTTGGGAACCTTGGCGGATTCAGAGTCAAACAGCGGTCCCTTCGTAAGAAGGTAAGGCAGTGTCCTCCGTCAACCGAAGGACTGGATAGCTCTTGGGCGCAACAGCGCCTCCATCGAGAACCTTGCTTGTATAAGTGCGGTGATCCAGGCAGATCGATCCGCCAAATGGGCTGACCCGGCTTCTGACCTTCCTTCTTGAGCTTTGAGGTAAGTTTAGAATATGTAAAATACGGCATAGACAGTAGCCACGATGCTTAGTTGATTGGGAAAGCGGGACTAAGGATCTAAAAGATATCTGTGAGGTCTAACATAAGTATGTCAATATGGAAATGCAGGCTCTTGCTGAGACCTCTGCCGTGCTTGTTGCAGATGGTACATTGAGCGAGGGCCTCGAGGTGGTCAAAGCAGCTCGGCCAAGCCAAGAAGCAGCTCGAGGACAAGGAAGGTAAGTAGTACCTTATTAAAGAAATACCTTATAGAAAGGTTTGGTTGCAAAAATAATAGGAATAACATGGTCTGCAGGGGGCCCACGACGAGGTGGCGACCACGAAGGAAGCGTGTCCGTGGGCTCGCAAGCTGCAGGCATACCGGCGAGAAGGCGCAGCTGGCCAAATCGGCAAGAGCTCAAGCTGGTGGAAAAACACGAGAGTTTGGGCGTGACTCGAGACTTCGAGTCGAGCTTCGCCTCGGCTCTTGAGAGTGCCAAAAGCTGCTAAGGAGGCCAAAGCCCTCAAGAAATTGAATCATTAAAGAAGATAGCGGGTAAGGCATTCTTTATGCAAAGCAAGCATGTGAAAGTGAATTACCTATTACTTACCGGATTCGGAGCTCGGGGCATTCAGATTTGCCCGTGGTGTATGCGATCTTGCGCATTCTACAGCGCCAGGAGGGGCTCGGCGGAAAGGTGTTACGGTCTCGGTATCTTTGGGCGGACATCAGTGCCCTGACGACCAAGTGACGGTTGTCGAGCTCCACAAGGTCGCCGAACAGGCCATGAAGAGGCTTATAGCGCAGTGTGCCATTGGAAGCCATGCAGGGGCTACTTGACTTAGTGCGCGGTGGTGGACATCGTCACGTGTTAAGTCATCAAAGCGCTCCTTGCATTGAAGGTGTCCGTCGGGCCCTTGCCGTGCTAAAGTGCTTTGGGACAAGCAGGATCGGAGAAGCTTGTGACAGACCAGACCCCGAAGGAGCAGGAGCATCATCGCCGAAATGTACTATGAGGGCCTCTGAAGGTGCCCGCCGAATAGCGGATGAGTGCTCAAAGATGTAATTTTGAATAGACTGCATTTGTTATACATCTGCTGAAAACTTGTTCATATCGCTAAGCAAGCTTGTTAATTTAAAATATTACCTTGCGGCCGTTTATCAAATTTGAGAGATGGCAAATCGTTGGCTTAGCCCCATGCCCACGAGTGGTGTTGGGATAAACTTGAGCTCTTGTTCCCATTCTTGGGTCCATCTGAGGCGCTCAACACAGCGAACAAGGCAACCGGACTTATAATGCTTGAACACTCTCCTTAGCCATAGAATTCTATAATTTTAAATTTAGTGAAGCCCCTAGTATTCGGAAGACCGAGTTAGGCGCTATCACGCTTATGGGACAATTCGGTTCCTCGCTCAAGCGGCATAAGTCTTTAGGGACCGAAAAACCTCTCGAAGCACCGGCTCTCGCCCTATCATGATGATCAGTTTAGCTTTCTCCAGAGGTGCTCGACCAGCTCAAGCTGGGCACAATCGCTGATGGTTCACCGGTGCTACCTTAGCGATATAGCGGAAAGTAAGGTACCAAAGCAGGGCAGGGCAAACCAACTATTGACCCAAGACATGATTAGTAGCGATTCATATAATGCTATAAGTTAGAGTGCGCACTTGTGAAAGTGTTGGACTTATCACACCATAATTTTGGGTACTTAAGCCCACAGTGTGCAAAAGTATGCAGGTGCGTAATGTCATGAAATGAACATATATATAGATAAAGAAAGTGCAATAATAGTAAAGCTATGTATTGTTTATATCAAAAGTCTAATGAAAGCGAGCGATACAAATAGTGCGATAAGCAAGGGATGGGACTATCTAACATGTCCCCCTCCGGGGTAAGGTCGAGGATGGTATGTAAAGCAGGTATAATGCTCGTAATAGAGACCACACAGACACTGGCTTACACTTCCATTGAGTTGGCGATTCTAGTGCGGACGGACTTGGAAAATGGAGTCTGAAAGTGAAAAAAAAAGAAAAAAGGAAAAAAAGAAGAAAGCAGTCGGGAGCCTTGTGCGGTTGAGCCTCATTCCAGGCGTCCGTGGTGATGCCCCTCCCTGCCCATGGTATCTCGGGCGTAGTTATATGCGTGTAATACTGGCTTCCTTGATTTGTGAGGTTGGGGCGGATTACTCTGTGATGCTTGAATCGTGCGAGCGGTCTTGTTGCAGTTACTCGGCGCTTGGCGGTGTCCGGGCGCTTAGTGGCGGACTCGAAATGCTGTGAGAGCTGCTTTGTACCTCCGCGCGAGGGCCGTGTGTGCTCCTCCGTTCGGAGAAGGCGTTGGTGTTCCATTGACGTGATTACTCCTCGAGGGCTGGCATCTTGAGCTTGAGGTCGCGTGGTCGCGGCACCGCATTGTGAAATGCGGTTCGTCCGGCGATGCATGATAGCCGCTGCGGAGCGGGACTATGTTGAAGATTAACTCTTTGCCGGAAGTTATCCGGGATCGAAGACCACTTGAGTGTAGCGAGCACATTGGCCTCTACACGGTATGGCGCCTTTAAAGGTCGTCTTTGTAGGTTTAATCCTTGAGGTCTATGCCCATTTTGCTTATCTGATAAAGCGGAGTTGGTTGCTACCGCCGTCCATCGGGACTCGGTGAGGTGAAATCCGTCGATAATTGGGTCAAGGACCAATGCGGCAAAACCGCCGTGAATGCTAGTGGGGTGGTCCCTTGATCGAAGGTGATCGGCAGGAAGACCATGGGTTGAACTTGAGGCGTGGCTCCATCGCATATCGTCCCTTAGCGCGCTTCCGCTCCTTTGGGTATATGGGTTGCGTATATCATGTTCACCGTCCGCACTTGTGTGGGAAAACCCTTTGTCCTCTATTTTTGGTAGGGGCTCTTCCTCGTCATCGCTATACAGCCTTGTCGTTGAGTTCGGCACTAACTTGCTGCTTGCTTGAACACAACAATCCCTGTTGGTGTGATTGGCTGGTTTTTCGAGTGCCATGTATCGCTGGCGATCGTCGGTCCAAGTTGGGCCAGACCTGGGTATTTCTTTTGAATGGCTTCTTCCGTGACGGGTTTGATGATATGGGTAGTACAAGGTAGATCTACCGAGATCAAGGAGGCTAAACCCTAGAAGCTAGCCTATGGTATGATTGTTGTTAGTCCTCGGACTAAAACCCTCCGGTTTATATAGACACGGATAGGTTAGGGTTACAGTCGGTTACAATGGTGGAGATCTACATATCCGTATCGCCAAGCTTGCCTTCCATAAGTCCCATCCGGACACGGGGCGAAGTCTTCAATCTTGTATCTTCATAGTCTTGGAGTCGGCCCGTGATGATAGTTCCGCTATCCGGACACCCCTAGTCAGGACTCCTCGGTAGCCCCTAAAGGCTTCAATGGCGGAGTGCGCGCATATTGTCTTCGGCATTGCAAAGCGAGTTCCTCCTCGAATACTTCATAGAAGGTTTTGAATACGGATAGTGTCGGCTCGCAAAACAAGTTCCACATACCACCGTAGAGAGAATAGCTTTTGCGGATCGCTAACGTATTCAGCGGCGTGACATCCGCCGGCCGGCCTCTATATGAATCGTTTTTACCGCTCCACCTTAAGCGCGTTTAGCGGCGATTTCATGCACGTCTTATCAAAGCATAGATCGTGCCCCTTATTCAAGATTCTCATCAATCTGAGCGTGGGTAACCCATCCGGCGCCGTTGAATGACGCAGGAGATAGCGAGTTTTACCGGGCTGGTGGGGGCGCATAACCGTCCGGTATATAAGGGATAAGGATCCACCTTTTCACCTAAGCCTTCTTCCTCCTTTGCTCATCCATTTCCGCTTTCGAGATCCAGCGCCCAAGTCGCATCCACCTCAACCTTCTCCAACCATGTCGGGAGGCGGGAGGCGGTGGATGGCCTCCTCCGTCAGGAGGGCACATCCTGAGCTGCGGGGGCGGATATTTGTCCGTGACATCAGCCTGAGCTGCCCAGCAGGCAGCTCATTCAACCCGAGGCCCCATGAGAAGGTGGTGTTTCTCCCCCACTTCCTCCATGGACTAGGTTTTCCACTTCACCCATTTGTGGGGCTCATGTTCTCTACGGCACAGACTTCCCGACCTGGCCCAATTTTATCCTCAACATCTGGCGTTTATCGTGGGTGTGAGAAACCTTCCTCTGCATCCACCCCCACTTGACCTATGGCTGAAGATCTTGTCGGGCCGAAGGTAGTGGGCGTCAAGCGAATCTTGGTGCCATAGTCGGCAAGATGGCCAAGTCCTATGGCTTAGGCGCCTTTGTGGAACAATGAAGGGGTGGCAATCGGTGGTTCTACATCACCGAGCCACGCGACCCGAATGGGTGGCGGCCCCAATTTAGATCGCTTCCCCACAGCTCGTCATGGAAAGAGCGGGCACGATGTGGGAATTGGACGAGCTATCCGGACTCAAACATGCGTCAAAACACGGTGGACAAGAATCTCGGGCTTGTCGGCGTAATCGGTGATGCTCATCCGCGGATTCTCCCATGCAACCACCTTTAATTTGTGGGAGTTCGATCAACCTGACACAAACCTTGAGCGGCTCTTGACACTTCACGAAGATGCACGGAAGAGTCTTTGTTCAAGAAACCCAACATCCGCTAACAAAGATCGCGGATACAGTTCAGCGTCAAGCGGCGGTAAGATATTACCCTTCTGGGACTCTTTTTTCATAGATTTACTCTATATGGTCTAAAACTCCCTAATCTTTGGCGGGGTATTTGAAAGGCGTCGGACGGTCTTGTCCGGCTCCTTTAGGAAGACCAATGGGCCTGATTGGCAGGGCTGCTGGCTCCGTTACCATGTGTCTTGGGAGAAAACAAGAAGGAGGCCACAGGGAACTCGAAGGAGCTCCGGCGCCCGGTCTTTGTCAGTTACGAAGCGAAATCTTCTCCTGGGCGAGGCGAGGAAAAAGCTTCTCCCAATGAAGGAAGAAAAAGGATGGCCCAGGGAGGCGGAGGAATCAGAGGAAGAACTCTCCTCGGACTTCTCCACCAGCGTCGACAACGGCGAGGAGGATTGGCCAACAAGGGCCATGTGGCCTAAGACCCGGGCTTGATTGCCTTCGGGGTTTAGAGTTTTGTCGTGTGGTTTGTTTTGTTTTTGCATTGCATCATCTCATCATGCCATCATATCATTAATTTTGCAACTCATCTAAATAAATTGTATGGATTTTTTGATCCATTTAAATCGGGAATTCATGGTGTTTCTCTTTATATATCCTCCCAATATTAGGGAGCTATATTAAAAATATTCCATTGTTTGGAATCACCATAACACACTTGCAAAATCCCAATGCCTTTGTTATCTAAATTCTTGGCGTCAACTCTACCCATAAATCTTTTGTCATTTTCCAGAGCTCCACCTAATTTCTCAACATTTTTTGAAACTTGGATCCTACTCTTTTCAAATGAGTTGAATTAAATTCAAATACATTTGAATTTATTCTTCAATCTTGGTCTTTCCTAATTTTCGGTCCTAACATATTTTTTGTGAGCTCGGGAAAATGGTCCTCGTTCCCAAATTCTTTCCTATCCCTCTCTTTCTTTTGTCTCTCTATTTTTTTCTTTTACGCTATATATATAAAGTGAAAGGAGAGAAGAGATCTGACCAGCCGGCCTCTAAGGCCCGGCCCACCTAGCTCCCCTCGGGCCCGCTTCCAGTCCCGCATGGGCCAAGGCTCCTCCGCCCGGCCTCCCAGGCCAAGAGCCCCCCCCCTCTAACCCCTAGCCCGCTCCATCCCGCAGCCATCTCCTCGACTCCTCGGTGCCGCACACCCCTGCCCGATCCTGTCGCCTCCTTCCCCTCATCCCTCGTCCATCTCTCCCTCGACCCCCTCCTTCTTCCACACCTTCATGAGGAGGAGCTCCCCGATCCCTCCTCCTCGTCACCTCTGCCTCCTCGTCGCCTGCTCTGCGCCATGGCCGTGGCCTCAGCCCGACCCGTCGCTGCCTTGTGACCGCCTGCACCCAGCCGGCTCCGTCGCGCCCTGCGCCGTTTGTCACGAGGAGCGTCGACCTGCTGGATCCGGCAAGTCCGGCGCCTCCCAAGACCCGCCTGGCGCCCCCGTGCGTGTCTTCCCCTCCCTTCGCGCCGTCTGGCCAGGGGGCGAGCTCCTCCGATCGAGCTCCTCCATCCTCCTCGCTCGCGTCCACGACCACGAGGCGGTGCCTCCTCGCGCGCCCGTACTCCTCGAAGTCGCCTTGCTTCCCACAACCACCGAACGAGGGCGCCAAGACTGCCATGTTGCTGCCCGTGTGAACCGTCAAGTACCACCACGACGAATAGCGAGCTCCCGGATCGCCAAGTATACCACGGCCGGCATAGTACCTCGTTTGCCTTGTACATCTACCGTCACGAAGACCCGTTTGTGGATTTCGTCAAGTTCAGCGGTGAACCGAAGCCCTCGGTTCGTCGAGTCGTAACGCTGCAGTACCACTCCGAACCATGTACGGCGACCGTCGCGAAAACCGTGAAAGCGTGTATGAGCGACTCTGCGTCGCGTGAACCTACTTCCCTCTCGGCGAAATGACTACTTCCTCTACTTCCCTCTGAGCGAACGTCTCCTTGCCGTTCGAAGGTATAACCCGAAGTCGCCGAGAAAAGAATGTTGTCGATGTATGAGTTGAACCCGCGTGTTGCAGTTTGCGGTTGTTCGTTCGATGCCGTTCTTTGCCATGCCACCGACTCGTGGGAAACCGGTGGCAGGATCACCCACCTTCTATCACGTGTCGCTCGCCATGTTTCCTTTTGCTCCATATCTCCGTGAGTTATCGGAACCAATATGTTGCCATGGCATCATTTCGGATTAGTTGCCGTGGCACCTTTTCTTCATACGGTGACACAATGCTTCATATACTCATGTAACGTTTTCATAAAATTGCATAAACTTGCACATCATCCGCATCATGATAACAACATTTAAATGTTTATAATTGTTGTTTGCATTAATTTGCTTAAATGCCATGCTAAAATGATTTATTTCATAACTAAATAGTAGCTCCATTTTAAATAAATTATATATGTAAATGGGGTGAGAAAAATGCCTAGTTTAACATGGTAGCATTACTTTGCATGTTTAACAACTCTAAAATATGCTTTAGGTCAGATCTGTTCCAAATCCATAATATGCTCATGGGATTTTCGAATTGTTGTTGTTGTTTCGGCCTCATTTAATCTTGCCTAAATAGTTAGTTTCATTTGCTTCACCTCTTGCCATGTTTAATAACATTTAATATTGTTGGGTAGCCTAAACAAGATTGAACTAAATAAGTGATGTGGTGTTTTATCAATATGCAACTCGTTGCATATTGAGCTCCTAATTGTAGGATTGTTTGTGCATATTGCCATGCCATGCCTCATTAAACGGACATGCATCATACTTGATTGTGCATCATGCCATGTTTATGTGATGGTTGTTTACCATGTTGCTTCTTTCGGGTTGCTTCTCTCGTTAGCTTGGTTCCGTTCGGATTGTGAGATTCTTCGACTTCGTCCGTTTGTCTTCTTCATGGATTCGTTCTTCTTCCTTGCGGGATTTGAGCAAGATGACCATACCCTCAAATCACTTCTATCTTTGCTTGCTAGATGCTCGCTCTTTTGCTATGCCTATGCTCTGATGCCTACCACTTGCTATCATGCCTCCCATATTGCCATGTCAAGCCCTAACCATCCTTTCCTAGCAAACCGTTGTTTGGCTATGTTACCTTTTACTCGGCCCCTCTTATAGCGTTGTTAGTTGCGGTGAAGATGAAGTTTGTTCCTTGTTGGAACATGGAGATGTTGTTCCTTGTTGGAACATGTTTACTTGTTGGGATATCACAATATATCTTATTTAATTAATGCATCTATATACTTGGTAAAGGGTGGAAGGCTCGGCCTTATGCACAGTGTTTTGTTCCTCTTGCCGCCCTAGTTTCGTCATATCGGTATTATGTTCGGATTTTGCGTCCCTAACGGTGGGTGATTTAGGACCCCTTGACAGTTCGCTTTGAATAAGACTTTTCAATAAGGCCCAACATTGGTTTTACCATTTGCTCACCTATGCCTTTTTCCCTTGGGTTTCCGAGCCGAGGTCATCTTTATTAGCCCCCCGGTGCTCCTAGTCTTGGCGAACTAGAACCTGCGGCGCCCCTCAGGCAACTTGAGTTTTTTTAGTTGTATGGACTGCTCATCCAGTGTGCCTGAGACGAGATATGTGCAGCTCCTATCGGAGTTGTCGGCTTTGTCCAGGCGGCTTCTGGTCTTGTTTTATTGCGTAAAATGTCTTGTGCAGGATTCGAGGCTGATCGGGTCTTCCGGAAGGAATATCCTTAGTTGATCGCGAGAGCTTATCATGGGCTAAGTTAGGACACGCAGTTTGAACTTTCGGCCGTGCGCGGTTATGTGGCGATGGGAATTTGTTAATGTCGGTTGTAGAAAACCGAAGTTGATCTTAATTAAAATACACCAACGGCGTGTGTAACCGTGATGGTCTCTTCTCGGTGGTCAAGAAGTGAACAGTGTTGGAGTTATGTTTGGCGTAAGTAGTTGAGGATCACTTCTTGATCATAGTTGTTCGACCGTGCTTTGCCTTCTCTTCTCTCTCTTTGCGTTTGTAGCCACCATATATGCTGATTAAGCTTGCTGCTCCACCTCACTACCTTGCCTACCTTTAAGCTTAAATAGTCTTGATCTGAATTGTGAGATGCTTTGAGTCCCCGTGACTCACAGTACTTCAAAACCAGTTTGCGGTGTGGATCCAAGCTCAGGAGGAGCTAGATGAAGATCTTTGTGCATTGTGTTGTTTCGTTTGGTGATCGTAGTGGAGCCAGTTGGGACGATCGGGGATCTGTAGCATTTGGGGTAGTCTTCTTTTATTTTGGTTCCGTAGTCGGACCTTGATTGTATCTGTATGATGTAATGTTTTACTCATGTATTGTGTGAAGTGGCGATTGTAAGCCAACTATGTATCTCTTTCCTTATGTATTACATGGGTTGTGTGAAGATTACCTCACTTGCGACATTGCTTTCAATGCGGTTATGCCTCTAAGTCGTTAACCCGACACGTGGGAGATATAGCACTTGTCGAGAAGGCATCCCTGAGTTAGTTTCTTGGTTATGTGTTGTGAGGATGGATATATTTGGATCTAGGTATTGTTAGTTGGGTGATATATTTTTATTGTCCCTATTATCTAACACAGTTGCATAACGAGAAAGTTCGGGGAGTTTATAGGTGGAATTCTAGTAGCACAGGATATTCTTTAAGCCGGATGTTATGATTTGAGATTGGGGTTCAACGTCTAGTGGTGGCAATTCCGCGATTAGATTCTGATGGTCATGAGGCGTCTTAAAAGATCCTAGCTATGCTGATTCGGGGACGTCTTGTTAGTCATCGTGGCGTCGCTATCTCGTCGTGTCGATGGGCCCTACGAACACTTTAAGTGAAAATCTCTATCATGTGTTTGTTCGAACTTATTCATAAGCCAAATCCTTTGTTTTGTTCCGTTTTGGTATTCAAGTTGCTTCAATGCCAAGTGTTGATTCCATACCTTTCCTAAATGGTGTTCTCATATTGCTATGAATACTAATCCTTCTTGATCCGAGCTTGTCATGTCAATTTTTTTCTTGGCGTGCTTCTCTTCAAGTGGATCCGATCATTCCAACATTAAAGATCAATTCTAACCTTTTCAGCGGTGTTAGTTTCATCCGACCCAAGTTGTTTTGTTTCCCCCTCCACCCTTTTTCTTCAAGGACTCAGATTTCTTAATCAAGTATCCATTTTGTTGAGTGAAGTTTCTTCATTCTTTTCCTTTAATGTTTTATCGATTTCTCATGAAAGGCTTTTACCTTATCATTGTTCCATTCTAATTTTCTTCTCCGGTTGGATTTAAGTCAAGTTTTGGTGTTGATCATATTCTTTTCATCGTTTTCAAATGCTTTCTCATCGATGCATCTCTTAATCATCACTTCTCGCTATTCAATTGTTAGGAGTGTTGAAGATATCTCGAAGATTCGTGTTTCCATTCTTAATCCGTTCAAACTATTTCAAGATTGTTATCTCATTCAAGCCATTTAATTCAGGTTGCAATCTCTTTTCAAGCAATTGTTCAGCGGTGGTTCTTTTGAGTGGGCCCTAACCCGGGTCTTTTCAGGATCTTACGACTCTTCTAATTTTCGGAGTATTCTCAAATTCATTTGCAAAGTTTGGCGTAAGAATGAGTTATCATCGATCAAATGTCTTTCTCCAAGATCTTTCAAATTATTTTCATTGTTGGTTCAACCTTTCTAATTTTCATTCGGTGTCTCAACAATTCATGGTGATGTTTCTCGTCATTCTCGATTTTGAAGACCGAAGAAGAGTTTCTTAATCTTGCTCCATTCTCTTCAAGATTCATGGTTCTAGTTTGTTGCCATCCTCTCATAATTATTTTGATTGTGAGAATTCTTTTAACCCACCAGAGCATTTGAGAGTCTTTTCGGTTTGATTCTCGAGCCCATCATCTCGAAATTATCCATTCCAGCGTTCAGCTCTTGTTCTCCAAATCGACGGTGCATCATTCAAGTATTCACTAATCAGTTCATGTTTCTCCGTTCTCATATCTAAATTCTCTCAAGTATCTTCGTTCATTTCTAATTCCTTACGGTGATTCGTTCTTTTTTTCTTCGTTCTTTTTCAATTCTTCACGGTGGTTTGTTCTAGTTTTTCACTTCCTTTGGTATCACTAATTTATTAGTTGTTTCAATTCCTTATTAGGAGGATCGTCAAAATTCTTGGTTTCATTTGTTCATCTTTCTTTCCGGAGTTCAAAGTTTTCTCGGTTATATCATTTTAAAGCTTCATCTTATCACTTCAAGTTTCACCTTGTGTTTTCAACATCTTTTTCTTTATCATCCTTTTCTTACGGAGTTCATCATGGAGGCTCTACATGGTGCTTCCTCAAGGATTCTTTTCATTCTTCAATTGTTCATCAAGATTTCTCTCGGAGTTAAGATCCGTCAAGCTACTCTAAAATAAGCATGGTGTTCAACACATGTTTTGTTTGAGGAGTTCAAGTATTCTTCTTCTTTTGAAGTGCAATTCTTTACCTTATCTCTTGAGATGGTGTTATGTCATCTTGGCAATTTTCCTTGTGTTTCATGATTCACATGTTGTCAAGAATGAGTATTTTAAATCCATCAATCTCTTCATTGGAGTTGTCTTGGGCTATATTTCACCTAAAGCTTTCCCTAAGGATTGTTGCTATTTATGGTGCTTATTAATGACCCAAGTTTCATTTGTCCTCCGGTGATATAAGTTTCGTCTCCTGTTGATATCAATCCAATCGTTTGTTTCCGTTGGTGGCGAATTTCACCTCGTTTTGTAAGATCATGTCCTTTTCCTTGCTTATCGTTTTAACGGTGTTGTGTCTATCGTTCCTCTTTTAACGGAGTCTCATCGGTGCTTTCATTTTGACAGTTCATGATTCTAATTCCTTCCATTTCGGTGGTCTTTGCCCAAATTATATCAATCTTATTCCTTCGATCTAGTTTTAACAGAATTGGTTTCAATATCTATTTATCACTAAACCTCTTGGTTCTCATTATCTCTTGTTCCTTTTTTTCTAACAGAGTGTTTTCAACTTTCTTCATCTTCATTGTTTTCTTTCTTTCATTTTGTTCAACCTCTCAAGGTTCTTTGGTTTCATTCGTTTGTCAAAGAAGCAACGTTTACCTCTTCCTCTTCCGCTTTTCTCGGTGCCATCCTAGATCTCGGGGCGAGATCCTATAAATAGTGGTGGAGTGTTGTGGCCCCAAGACCGAACTTGATTGCCTTCGGGGTTTCAGAGTTTTGTCGTGGTTTGGTTTTGTTTTGCATTGCATCATCTCATCATGCCATCATATCATTAATTTTTGCAACTCATCTAAATAAATTGTATGGATTTTTTGATCCATTTAAATCGAGAATTCACATGGTGTTTTCTCTTTATAACATATCCTCCCAATATTAAGGAGCCATATTAAAAATATTCCATTGTTTGGAATCACCATAACACCTTGCAAAATCCCAATGCCTTTGTTATCTAAATTCTTGGCGTCCAACTCTACCCATAAATCTTTTGTCATTTGGACTCCACCTAATTTCTCAACATTTTTTGGAAACTTGGATCCTACTCTTTTCAAATGAGTTGAATTAAATTCAAATACATTTGAATTTATTCTTCAATCTTGGTCTTTCCTAATTTCTCGGTCCTAACATATTTTTTGTGAGCTCGGGAAAATCATCCTCGTTCCCAAATTCTTTCCCTATCCCTCTCTTTCTTTTGTCTCTATTTTTTTCTTTTACCTATATATATAAGAGTAGAAAGGAGAGAGAAGAGATCCCCAGCCCAGCCTCTAAGGCCCAGCCCACCTAAGCGCCTCCCCTCGGTAGCCCGCTTCGATCGCATGGGCCAAGGCTCCTCATTGCCTCCCAAGGCCCAAGGCCCACCGACCCCCCCTCTAACCTCCCGACTCCATCCCCGCAGCCATCTCCTCGACTCCCTCAGTGCTTCCGCACACCCTTGATCCTCTCCGCCTCCTTCCCTCATCCCTCGATCCATCTCTCTCTCGACCCCTCCTTCTTCCACGCCACGCCGGGGAGAGGCTCGCCCGATCCCTCTGCCTCCTCCTCGTCACCTCCACGCCTCCCGTGGACCATCGCCTCTGCGCCATGGCCGTGGCCCTCGAGCCGGCCGTCGCCTTGACCTCGCCTGCACCGCGCCCGGCTCCGTCGCCGCCCTGCCGTTTGTCACTAGGGGCGTCGTCCTCGCTGGATCCAGCAAGTCAGCGCCTCCCAAGACCCATGGCGCCCCCGTCGCGTCTTCCTCCCTTCCGCGCCGTGCGCCGAGGAGCAGGCTCCTCCGATCAGGCTCCTCCATCCTCCTCGCTCGCGTCCCACGTACAGGCGGTGGTGCCTCCTCGGCGCCGTACTCCTCCCGAAGTCCGCCTTGCTTCCACAACCACCAGAACCGGGAGCGCCAAGACTGCCATGTTGCTGCCCGTGTGAGACCGTCAAGTACCACGACGGACCCCTTGATACCAGTTCGCCAGTACCACGACGATGAAGCATAGTACCTCGTTTGCCTTGTACATCTCCGTCACGAAGACCCGTTTGTGGATTTACGTCAAGTTCAGCGGTGAACCCAAGCCCTCG
Organism: Aegilops longissima; assembly: GCA_021605205.1. Lineage (NCBI taxonomy): Eukaryota > Viridiplantae > Streptophyta > Magnoliopsida > Poales > Poaceae > Aegilops > Aegilops longissima. The sequence continues at coordinate 451,305,293 of CM038681.1, read as the reverse complement.
GATTCGTCAAGTCGTAACTGCAAGTACCCTCCGAACCATGTCACGGCGGCCGTGGCGAAAACCCGTGAAGCGTGTACACTTGACTACCATCGCGTGAACCACTACTTCCCTCTCGCGAAACGACTACTTCCTCTACTTCCCTCTCTGACGAAGCGTCTCCTTGCGTCAGTATAACCCGAAGTCGCCGAGAAGAATGTTGTGTGATGTAGGTTGAACCGGCGTGTTTACCGTTTGCGGTTGTTCGTTCGCGATGCCGTTCTTTGCCATGCCACCGACTTCGTGGAAACCCGGTAACGGGATCACCCACCTTCTATCACGTGTCACGCTCTCGCCATGTTTCCTTTGCTCCGGTATCTCCGTGAGTTATCGGAACCAATATGTTGCCATGACATCATTTCCGGATTCGTTGCCGTGGCACCCTTTCGTTCACCACGGTGACACAATGCTTCATAACATGCTCATGTTGCGTTTTCATAAAATTGCATAAACTTGCACATGCCATCCGCATCATGATAACAACATTTAAATGTTTATAATTGTTGTTTGCATTAAATTTGCTTAAATGCCATGCTAAAATGATTTATTTCATAACTAAATAACCGTAGCTCCATTTAAATAAATTATATATGTAAATGGGGTAGAAAAATGCCTAGTTTAACATGGTAGCATTACTTTGCATGTTTAACAACTCTAAAATATGCTTTAGGTCAGATCTGTTCCAAATCCATAATATGCTCATGAGGATTTTCGGAATTGTTGTTGTTGTTTCGGCCTCATTTAATCTTGCCTAAATAGTTAGTTTCATTTCTTCACCCTCTTGCCATGTAATAACCTTTAATATTGTTGGGTAGCCTAAACAGATTGAACTAAATAAGTGATGTGGTGTTTTATCAATATGCAACTCGTTGCATATTGAGCTCCATAATTTGTAGGATTATGTGTGCATATTGCCATGCCATGCCTCATTAAAGGACATGCATCATACTTGATTGTGCATCATGCCATGTTTATGTGATGGTTGTTTACCATGTTGTTTGCTTCTTTCGGGTTGCTTCTCTCGTTAACCGGTTCCATTCGAATTGTGAGGATTCTTTCGACCGTCCGTTTGTCTTCTTCATGGATTCGTTCTTCTTCCTTCGGGATTTCGGGCAAGATGACCATACCCTCGAAATCACTTCTATCTTTGCTTGCTAGATGCTCGCTCTTTTGCTATGCCTATGCTCACGATGCCTACCACTTGCTAGTCATGCCTCCCATATTGCCATGTCAAGCCCTAACCATCCTTTCCTAGCAAACCGTTGTTTGGCTATGTTACCTTTACTCGGCCCCTCTTATAAATTGGTGAAGATGAAGTTTGTTCCTTGTTGGAACATGGAGATGTTGTTCCTTGTTGGAACATGTTTACTTGTTGAGATATCACAATATATCTTATTTAATTAATGCATCTATATACTTGGTAAAGGGTGGAAGGCTCGGCCTTATGCAGGTGTTTTGTTCCACTCTTGCCGCCTAGTTTCCGTCATATCGGTATTATGTTCCCGGTTTTGCGTCCCTAGCGGTCGGGTGATTTATAGGACCCCCTTGACAGTTCGCTTTGAATAAGACTTTTCGGCAAGGCCCAACATTGGTTTTACCATTTGACTCACCTATGCCCTTTTTCCCTTGGGTTTAGGGCAGGGTCATCTTTATTTAGCCCCGGACGGTGCTCCTTGAGTGCTGGCCCGAACGAAACAATGGCCCCTCAAGGCAACGAGGTTTGGTTTTAGTTGTATGGACTGCTCATCGGTGTGCCACGAGACAGAGATATGTGCAGCTCCTATCGGGATTGTCGGCACATCCAGGCGGCTTCTTGGTCTTGTTTTATTCTTTGTCGAAATGTCTTGTGGCAGGATTCGAGACTGTCGGGTCTTCCGGGGAAGAATATCCTTCATTGATCGCGAGAGCTTATCATGGGCTAAGTTGGGACACCTGCAGGGTTTGAACTTTGGCCGTGCCGCGGTTATGTGAGATGGGAATTTGTTAATGTCGGTTGTAGAAAACCGAAGTTGATCTTAATTAAAATACACCAACGCGTGTGTAACGTGATGGTCTCTTCTCGGAGTCCGGAAGTGAACTGATGTTGGAGTTATGTTTGGCGTAAGTAGTTCAGGATCACTTCTTGATCATAGTTGTTCGTAGTGCTTTGCCTTCTCTTCTCGCTCTCTTTTGCGTTTGTAGCCACCATATATGCTATTAAACGCTGCAGCTCCACCTCACTACCTGCCCTACCTTTAAGCTTAAATAGTCTTGATCTCGGGTGTGAGATTGAGTCTCCGTGACTCAGATTACTTCAAAACCAGTTTGCGGTGGCGGATCCAGCTCAAGGAGGAGCTAGATGAACTTTGTGCATTGTGTTGTTTCGTTTCAGTGATGAGTGGAGCTCAGTTGGGACGATCGAGGATCTGTGTAGCATTTGGGGTAGTCTTCTTTTATTTTGGTTCCGTAGTCGGACCTTGATTGTATCTGTGATGTAATGTTTTACCCATGTATTGTGTGAAGTGGCGATTGTAAGCCAACTATGTATCTCTTTCCCTTATGTATTACATGGGTTGTGTGAAGATTACCTCACTTGCGACATTGCTTTCAATGCGGTTATGCCTCTAAGTCGTGCTTCGACCGTGGGAGATATAACGCGCCAGTGATCAATAAAACCCCTGGCGAGATCGTAGTGTCCAGGATACCCATGGCTTTTATCATTGCATAGTGTTCTCTAATGAACAATCATGCAGCCGCCCAAAGAAATGATTGCCACCGTCGGCGGGTCCCACAGTTAAATGGAAATGGAGTACCTTCGACCGCCTCCTCTCCATTAATTGTGCCGGTGGTGCCCCAAGGGGGCTGGTCGAAGGAGGTGGCGCGGGAGGCGCCACAAAGGCAACCTGCCGGACTCCAGGCATGGGGCAAGACCCCGGGGCTCTAAGCCCGACCTTGTCCAGGACTCCATCTTGGGAACCTTGGCGGATTCAGAGTCAAACAGCGGTCCCTTCGTAAGAAGGTAAGGCAGTGTCCTCCGTCAACCGAAGGACTGGATAGCTCTTGGGCGCAACAGCGCCTCCATCGAGAACCTTGCTTGTATAAGTGCGGTGATCCAGGCAGATCGATCCGCCAAATGGGCTGACCCGGCTTCTGACCTTCCTTCTTGAGCTTTGAGGTAAGTTTAGAATATGTAAAATACGGCATAGACAGTAGCCACGATGCTTAGTTGATTGGGAAAGCGGGACTAAGGATCTAAAAGATATCTGTGAGGTCTAACATAAGTATGTCAATATGGAAATGCAGGCTCTTGCTGAGACCTCTGCCGTGCTTGTTGCAGATGGTACATTGAGCGAGGGCCTCGAGGTGGTCAAAGCAGCTCGGCCAAGCCAAGAAGCAGCTCGAGGACAAGGAAGGTAAGTAGTACCTTATTAAAGAAATACCTTATAGAAAGGTTTGGTTGCAAAAATAATAGGAATAACATGGTCTGCAGGGGGCCCACGACGAGGTGGCGACCACGAAGGAAGCGTGTCCGTGGGCTCGCAAGCTGCAGGCATACCGGCGAGAAGGCGCAGCTGGCCAAATCGGCAAGAGCTCAAGCTGGTGGAAAAACACGAGAGTTTGGGCGTGACTCGAGACTTCGAGTCGAGCTTCGCCTCGGCTCTTGAGAGTGCCAAAAGCTGCTAAGGAGGCCAAAGCCCTCAAGAAATTGAATCATTAAAGAAGATAGCGGGTAAGGCATTCTTTATGCAAAGCAAGCATGTGAAAGTGAATTACCTATTACTTACCGGATTCGGAGCTCGGGGCATTCAGATTTGCCCGTGGTGTATGCGATCTTGCGCATTCTACAGCGCCAGGAGGGGCTCGGCGGAAAGGTGTTACGGTCTCGGTATCTTTGGGCGGACATCAGTGCCCTGACGACCAAGTGACGGTTGTCGAGCTCCACAAGGTCGCCGAACAGGCCATGAAGAGGCTTATAGCGCAGTGTGCCATTGGAAGCCATGCAGGGGCTACTTGACTTAGTGCGCGGTGGTGGACATCGTCACGTGTTAAGTCATCAAAGCGCTCCTTGCATTGAAGGTGTCCGTCGGGCCCTTGCCGTGCTAAAGTGCTTTGGGACAAGCAGGATCGGAGAAGCTTGTGACAGACCAGACCCCGAAGGAGCAGGAGCATCATCGCCGAAATGTACTATGAGGGCCTCTGAAGGTGCCCGCCGAATAGCGGATGAGTGCTCAAAGATGTAATTTTGAATAGACTGCATTTGTTATACATCTGCTGAAAACTTGTTCATATCGCTAAGCAAGCTTGTTAATTTAAAATATTACCTTGCGGCCGTTTATCAAATTTGAGAGATGGCAAATCGTTGGCTTAGCCCCATGCCCACGAGTGGTGTTGGGATAAACTTGAGCTCTTGTTCCCATTCTTGGGTCCATCTGAGGCGCTCAACACAGCGAACAAGGCAACCGGACTTATAATGCTTGAACACTCTCCTTAGCCATAGAATTCTATAATTTTAAATTTAGTGAAGCCCCTAGTATTCGGAAGACCGAGTTAGGCGCTATCACGCTTATGGGACAATTCGGTTCCTCGCTCAAGCGGCATAAGTCTTTAGGGACCGAAAAACCTCTCGAAGCACCGGCTCTCGCCCTATCATGATGATCAGTTTAGCTTTCTCCAGAGGTGCTCGACCAGCTCAAGCTGGGCACAATCGCTGATGGTTCACCGGTGCTACCTTAGCGATATAGCGGAAAGTAAGGTACCAAAGCAGGGCAGGGCAAACCAACTATTGACCCAAGACATGATTAGTAGCGATTCATATAATGCTATAAGTTAGAGTGCGCACTTGTGAAAGTGTTGGACTTATCACACCATAATTTTGGGTACTTAAGCCCACAGTGTGCAAAAGTATGCAGGTGCGTAATGTCATGAAATGAACATATATATAGATAAAGAAAGTGCAATAATAGTAAAGCTATGTATTGTTTATATCAAAAGTCTAATGAAAGCGAGCGATACAAATAGTGCGATAAGCAAGGGATGGGACTATCTAACATGTCCCCCTCCGGGGTAAGGTCGAGGATGGTATGTAAAGCAGGTATAATGCTCGTAATAGAGACCACACAGACACTGGCTTACACTTCCATTGAGTTGGCGATTCTAGTGCGGACGGACTTGGAAAATGGAGTCTGAAAGTGAAAAAAAAAGAAAAAAGGAAAAAAAGAAGAAAGCAGTCGGGAGCCTTGTGCGGTTGAGCCTCATTCCAGGCGTCCGTGGTGATGCCCCTCCCTGCCCATGGTATCTCGGGCGTAGTTATATGCGTGTAATACTGGCTTCCTTGATTTGTGAGGTTGGGGCGGATTACTCTGTGATGCTTGAATCGTGCGAGCGGTCTTGTTGCAGTTACTCGGCGCTTGGCGGTGTCCGGGCGCTTAGTGGCGGACTCGAAATGCTGTGAGAGCTGCTTTGTACCTCCGCGCGAGGGCCGTGTGTGCTCCTCCGTTCGGAGAAGGCGTTGGTGTTCCATTGACGTGATTACTCCTCGAGGGCTGGCATCTTGAGCTTGAGGTCGCGTGGTCGCGGCACCGCATTGTGAAATGCGGTTCGTCCGGCGATGCATGATAGCCGCTGCGGAGCGGGACTATGTTGAAGATTAACTCTTTGCCGGAAGTTATCCGGGATCGAAGACCACTTGAGTGTAGCGAGCACATTGGCCTCTACACGGTATGGCGCCTTTAAAGGTCGTCTTTGTAGGTTTAATCCTTGAGGTCTATGCCCATTTTGCTTATCTGATAAAGCGGAGTTGGTTGCTACCGCCGTCCATCGGGACTCGGTGAGGTGAAATCCGTCGATAATTGGGTCAAGGACCAATGCGGCAACGGTTCATCTTTATAAAGTTAAGCGGGCACTTGGGGGCTACTTGATGAAGTTCAGATGCAAAGCATAAAAGTTTTACTAAGTCCCGGTTTAGATTGATATCTTAAACCGTCACTTGGGGGACTACTGGAGTTTGATAAGACGCAGTTAAAAAATAAGGGAGCAACACTTATGAAATTACCTCATATCGTTCCTTCATCATATTCACCAAGCCAGCTTCATAGTCACGACTGGTATATAGACGGTTCATATAGTCGGAATGAAGATCCTGAGCATTCAGATGAGCGTAAGTGGACAGATCGGCATTCCATTTGCCTTTGCCAATTGCAGAAAATTCCTCTTTGGCAGTGTGCCTTGACAAAGCGACAGGATTTCCTGGGTCTGTATGGCCAATGCCAGTAATCAAAACGTCATCGTCTTTGTCGGTGTCAAAACCGGCGGATCTCGGGTAGGGGGTCCCGAACTGTGCGTCTAGGCGTATGGTAACAGGAGACAAGGGACACGATGTTCTTACCCAGGTTCGGGCCCTCTCGATGGAGGTAATACCCTACTCCTGCTTGATTAATATTGATGATATGGGTAGTACAAGAGTAGATCTACCACGAGATCAAGGAGGCTAAACCCTAGAAGCTAGCCTATGGTATGATTGTTGTTAGTCCTCGGACTAAAACCCTCCGGTTTATATAGACACGGATAGGTTAGGGTTACAGTCGGTTACAATGGTGGGAGATCTACATATCCGTATCGCCAAGCTTGCCTTCCACGCCAAGGAAAGTCCCATCCGGACACGGGGCGAAGTCTTCAATCTTGTATCTTCATAGTCTTGGAGTCGGCCGTGATGATAGTTCCGCTATCCGGACACCCCTAGTCCAGGACTCCTCGGTAGCCCCTAAACCAGGCTTCAATGACGGCGAGTGCGGCGCGCATATTGTCTTCGGCATTGCAAAGCGGGTTCCTCCTCGAATACTTCATAGAAGGTTTTGAATACCGAGGATAGTGTCGGCTCGCAAAACAAGTTCCACATACCACCGTGAGAGAGAATAGCTTTTGCACAGATCGCTAACGTATTCATGGCGTGACATCACGCCGGCCGAAGGCCTATATGAATCGTTTTTACCGCTCCACCTTAAGCGCGTTTAGCGGCGATTTCCTTGGCACGTCTTATCAAAGCATAGATCGTGCCCCCTTATTCCAGGATTCTCATCAATACAGACGTGGGTAACCCATCCGCGCCGTTGAATACGACGCTTGGGAGATAAGCGAGTTTTACCAGGCTGGTGGGGGACGCATAGCTTCGTCCGTCTATATAAGGGGATAAGGATCCACCTTTTCACCTAAGCCTTCTTCCTCCTTTGCTCATCCATTTCCGCGCACTCGAGATCCAGCGCCCAAGTCCGCACATCCCACCTCAACCTTCTCCAACCATGTCGGGAGGCGGAGGCGGTGGATGGCCTCCTCCGTCCGCGAGGGGCACATCCTGAGACTGCGGGAGGCGGATATTTGTCCGGCGACATCACGCCTGAGCTGCCCGACGCAGGGGCAGCTCATTCCAACCCCTGGCCCCATGAGAAGGTGGTGTTTCTCCCCACTTCCTCCATGGACTAGGTTTTCCACTTCACCCATTTGTCAGGGGCTCATGTTCTACTACGGCTGGACTTCCACGACCTGGCCCCGAATTTTATCCTCAACATCTCGGCGTTTATCGTGGTGTGCGAAACCTTCCTCGCATCCAGCCCCACTTGGCCTATGGCTGAAGATCTTCAATGTCGGGCCGAAGGTAGTGGGCGGCCGTCAAGCGAAGTCTTGGAGGTGCCATGGTCGGCAAGATGGCCAAGGTCCTATGGCTTGGGGCGCCTTTGTGGAGACAATGAAGGGGTGGCAATCGGGTGGTTCTACATCACCGAGCCACGCGACCCGAATGGGTGGCGGCCCCAATTTAGATCGGCTTCCCCACACGGCTCTCGTCATGGAAAGAGACGGGCACGATGTGGGGAATTGAGACGAGCTATCCGGACTCAAACATGCGTCCAAACACGGTGGACAAGAATCTCGGGCTTGTCGGCGTAATCCAGGTGATGCTCATCCGCGGATTCTCCCATGCCAACAACGGGCCTTTAATTTGTGGGAGTTCGATCCGGCACAACACCAAACCTTGGCGGCTCTTGACACTACGTGCGAAGATGCACGGAAGAGTCTTTGTTCAAAAGCGCTGAAGCCCCAACATCCGCTAACAAAGATCGCGGATACAGCTCGCAGCGTCAAGCGGCGAGTAAGTTATTTACCCTTCGGGACTCTTTTTCATAGATTTACTCTATATGGGATCTAAAACTCCCTAATCTTTGGCAGGATGGTGAAGGCGTCCGGACAGATTAACTGTCCGGCTCCTTTGCGGAAGACCCAGCGGGCGCTTTGATTGGCCAGGGCTGCTGGCTCCGGTACCCATGTGGTGCGGAGAAGAAGGCCAAGAAGGAGGCCACGGGAACTCGAAGGAGCTCCGGCGCCAGTCTTGTCGATTCTGAAGCGAATCTTCTCCTAAGGGCGAGGGCGAGGAAAAAAGCTTCTCCCCGGTGAAGGAGAGGAAAAGGAAGGCCGCCCCAGCCCAGGGGAGGCGGAGGAATCAAGAAGGAAGAACTCTTCCTCAGGACTTCTCCACCAACGTCGACAACGACGAGGAGGATTGGCCAACAAGGGCCAATGTGACGCCCCAAGACCGGAGCTTCAGTTGCCTTCCAGGGTTTCCGAGTTTTGTCGTGTGGTTTGTTTTGTTTTTGCATTGCATCATCTCATCATGCCATCATATCATTAATTTTTGCAACTCATCTAAATAAATTGTATGGATTTTTTTCGATCCATTTAAATCGAGGGAATTCACATGGTGTTTTCTCTTTATAACATATCCTCCCAATATTAGGGAGCTATATTAAAAATATTCCATTGTTTTGGAATCACCATAACACACTTGCAAAATCCCAATGCCTTTGTTATCTAAATTCTTGGCGTCCAACTCTACCCATAAATCTTTTTGTCATTTTTCCGAGCTCCACCTAATTTCTCAACATTTTTTTGGAAACTTCGGATCCCTACTCTTTTCAAATGAGTTGAATTAAATTCAAATACATTTGAATTTATTCTTTCAATCTTGGTCTTTCCTAATTTTCTCGGTCCTAACATATTTTTTGTGAGCTCGGGAAAATCGTCCTCGTTCCCAAATTCTTTCCCTATCCCTCTCTTTCTTTTGTCTCTCTATTTTTTCTTTTCTGCTATATATATAAGAGAGGGAGAGAAGAGATCCCAGCCCAGCCGGCCTCTAAGGCCCAGCCCACCTAGCGCCTCCCCTCAGGCCGGCCCGCTTCCCAGTCCCGCATGGGCCAAGGCTCCTCCGCCGGCCTCCCAAGGCCCAAGGCCCACCGACCCCCCCTCTAACCCTAGCCCGACTCCATCCCCGCAGCCATCTCCCTCGACTCCCTCCAGCGCCGCACACCCCTGCCCGATCCCCTCGTCGCCTCCTTCCCCTCATCCCTCGATCCCATCTCTCTCCCTCGACCCCCTCCTTCTTCCACACATCGCCAGGGAGAGGAGCTCCCCTCGCCCGATCCCCTCTGCCTCCTCCTCGTCACCTCACCGCGCCTCCCCGTAGACCATGTCGCCTCTGCGCCATGGCCGTGGCCTCGAGCCGGCCCGTCGCTGCCCCGCGACCTCGCCTGCACCCATGGCTCCGTCGCCGCCCTGCCGTTTGTCACCGGGAGCGTCGACCTCGCTGGATCCAGCAAGTCCGGCGCCTCCCAAGACCCATGGCGCCCCCGTGCGTGTCTTCCCCTCCCTTCCAGCGCCGTGCAGCGCCAGAGGGCCGAGCTCCTCCCGATCGAGCTCCTCCATCCTCCTCGCTCGCGTCCACAGCCACGAGGCAGTGCCTCCTCGCGCCCGTACTCCTCCCGAAGTCCGCCTTGCTTCCACAACCACCGAACCAGAGCGCCAAGACTGCCATGTTGCTGCCCGTGTGAGACCGTCAAGTACCACGACAGACCGCGAGCTCCACGGATTCGCCAAGTACCACGGCGATCGAAGCATAGTACCTCTCGTTTGCCTTGTACATCTACCGTCACCGAAGACCCGTTTGTGGATTTCGTCAAGTTCAGCGGTGAACCCGAAGCCCTCGGATTCGTCAAGTCCGTAACTGCAAGTACCACTCCGAACCATGTCGACGACCGTCGCGAAAACCCGTGAAGCGTGTACATGAGCGACTACCGTCGCGTGAACCACTACTTCCCTCTCGCTGAGAATGACTACTTCCTCTACTTCCCTCTCTGACGAGAACCGTCTCCTTGCACGCGTCGAAGGTATAACCCCGAGAAGTCCTTCTGAGAAAGAATGTTGTGTGATGTATGAGTTGAACCGCGTGTTTGCACCGTTTGCGGTTGTTCGTTGCGATGCCGTTCTTTTGCCATGCCACCGACTCGTGGGAAACCCGGTAACCGGGATCACCCCACCTTCTATCACGTGTCACGCTCTCGCCATGTTTCCTTTTGCTCCGGTATCTCCGTGAGTTATCGGAACCAATATGTTGCCATGACATCATTTCCGGATTCGTTGCCGTGGCACCCCTTTTCGTTCCGCCACGGTGACACAATGCTTCATAACATGCTCATGTTAACGTTTTCATAAAATTGCATAAACTTGCACATGCCATCCGCATCATGATAACAACATTTAAATGTTTATAATTGTTGTTTGCATTAAATTTGCTTAAATGCCATGCTAAAATGATTTATTTCATAACTAAATAACCGTAGCTCCATTTTAAATAAATTATATATGTAAATGGGGTAGAAAAATGCCTAGTTTAACATGGTAGCATTACTTTGCATGTTTAACAACTCTAAAATATGCTTTAGGTCAGATCTGTTCCAAATCCATAATATGCTCATGGGGATTTTCCGGAATTGTTGTTGTTGTTTCCGGCCTCATTTAATCTTGCCTAAATAGTTAGTTTCATTTGCTTCACCCTCTTGCCATGCTTAATAACCTTTAATATTGTTGGGTAGCCTAAACAAGATTGAACTAAATAAGTGATGTGGTGTTTTATCAATATGCAACTCGTTGCATATTGAGCTCCACTTAATTTGTAGGATTGTGCATGCATATTGCCATGCCATGCCTCATTAAACCGGACATGCATCATACTTGATTGTGCATCATGCCATGTTTATGTGATGGTTGTTTACCATGTTGTTTGCTTCTTTCCGGGTTGCTTCTCTCGTTAGCTTCGGTTCCGTTCCGGAATTGTGAGGATTCTTTCGACTTCGTCCGTTTGTCTTCTTCATGGATTCGTTCTTCTTCCTTGCGGGATTTCAGGCAAGATGACCATACCCTCGAAATCACTTCTATCTTTGCTTGCTAGATGCTCGCTCTTTTGCTATGCCTATGCTACGATGCCTACCACTTGCTAGTCATGCCTCCCATATTGCCATGTCAAGCCCCTAACCATCCTTTCCTAGCAAACCGTTGTTTGGCTATGTTACCGCTTTGCTCAGCCCCTCTTATAGCGTTGTTAGTTGCAGGTGAAGATGAAGTTTGTTCCTTGTTGGAACATGGAGATGTTGTTCCTTGTTGGAACATGTTTACTTGTTGGGATATCACAATATATCTTATTTAATTAATGCATCTATATACTTGGTAAAGGGTGGAAGGCTCGGCCTTATGCAGTGTTTTGTTCCACTTTGCCGCCTAGTTTCCGTCATATCGGTATTATGTTCCCGGATTTTGCGTCCCTAACGGTCGGGTGATTTATGGGACCCCTTGACAGTTCGCTTTGAATAAGACTTTTCCAGCAAGGCCCAACATTGGTTTTACCATTTGACTCACCTATGCCCTTTTTCCCTTGGGTTTCGGAGCCGAGGGTCATCTTTATTTTAGCCCCCGGACGGTGCTCCTTGAGTGCTGGCCCGAACTAGAACCCTGTGCAGCGCCCCTCAAGGCAACTTGAGGTTTGGTTTTAGTTGTATGGACTGCTCATCCGAGTGTGCCACGAGACCGAGATATGTGCAGCTCCTATCAGGATTGTCGGCACATCCGGGCGGCTTTGCTGGTCTTGTTTTATTCTGTCGAAATGTCTTGTGGCAGGATTCGAGACTGATCGGGTCTTCCGGGAGAAGGAATATCCTTCGTTGATCGCGAGAGCTTATCATGGGCTAAGTTGGGACACCCTGCAGGGTTTGAACTTTCGAAAGCCGTGCCGCGGTTATGTGGCAGATGGGAATTTGTTAATGTCGGTTGTAGAAAACCGAAGTTCATCTTAATTAAAATACACCAACGCGTGTGTAACCGTGATGGTCTCTTCTCGTGGTCAGGGAAGTGAACACGGTGTTGGAGTTATGTTTGACGTAAGTAGTTCAGGATCACTTCTTGATCATAGTTGTTCGACCGTGCTTTTGCCTTCTCTTCTCGCTCTCTTTTGCGTTTGTAGCCACCATATATGCTAGTCGCTTGCTGCAGCTCCACCTCACTACCTTGCCCTACCTTTAAGCTTAAATAGTCTTGATCTCGCGGGTGTGAGATTGCTGAGTCTCCGTGACTCACAGTTACTTCCAAAACCAGTTTGCAGGTGACGGATCCAAGCTCAAGGAGGAGCTAGATGAAGACTTTGTGCATTGTGTTGTTTCGTTTCAGCTGATCAGTAGTGGAGCCAGTTGGGACGATCGGGGATCTGTGTAGCATTTGGGGTAGTCTTCTTTTATTTTGGTTCCGTAGTCGGACCTTGATTGTATCTGTATGATGTAATGTTTTACCCATGTATTGTGTGAAGTGGCGATTGTAAGCCAACTATGTATCTCTTTCCCTTATGTATTACATGGGTTGTGTGAAGATTACCTCACTTGCGACATTGCTTTCAATGCGGTTATGCCTCTAAGTCGTGCTTCGACACGTGGGAGATATAGCCGCATCGAGGGCGTTACAAGTTGGTTTCTTGGTTATGTGTTGACGGATGGATACAGCTGGATCTAGGTATTGTTAGTTTGGGTGATATATTTTGTGTCCCCTGTATCCCCAACACCAGATTGCATAACCAGAAAGTTTCGGGAGTTTATAGGTGGGAATTCTAGTAGCTTACGGGATATTCTTTCCGGCGGATGTATGATTTGAGATTGGGGTTCAGCGTCTAGTGGTCCGCCCATTCACGGTCGATTCTGATGGTCGCGAGGCGTCTTAAAGAATCCTTGGCTATGCTGATTCGGGGACGTCTTGTTAGTCATTCGTGACGTCCGCTATACGTCGTGTCCGTGTGGGCCCCACCACGAACACTTTGGGCGAAATCTCTATCATGTGTTTGTTCCGGCTTATTCTGCAAGCCAAATCCTTTGTTTTGTTCCGTTTTGTGGTATTCAAGTTGCTTCAATGCCAAGTGTTGATTCCATACCTTTCCTAAATGGTGTTCTCATATTGCTATGTGAATACTAATCCTTCTTGATCACTGAGCTTGTCATGTCAATTTTTTTTTTCTCAACCGGCGTGCTTCTCTTCAAGTGGATCCGATTATTCCAACATTCGCAAGATCAATTCTAACCTTTTTCTCAGCGGTGTTCGTTTCATCCGACCCAAGTTGTTTTGTTTTCCCGCCCTCCCAACCCTTTTTCTTCAAGGACTCAGATTTCTTAATCAAGTATCCATTTTGTTGAGTGAAGTTTCTTCATTCTTTTCCTTTAATGTTTTATCCGGTGATTTCTCATGAAGACGCTAAGGAAGCTTTTACCTTATCATTGTTCCATTCTAATTTTCTTCTCCGGTGGATTTAAGTCAAGTTTTCAGTGTTGATCGTATTCTTTTCATCGTTTCAAATGCTTTCTCATGTCGATGCATCTCTTAATCATCCACTTCTCGCTATTCAATTGTTCCGGAGTGTTGAAGATATCTCAGAAGATTCGTGTTTCCATTCTTAATCCGTTCAAACTATTTCAAGATTGTTATCTCATTCAAGCCATTTAATTCAACCGGTGCAATCTCTCTTTTCAAGCAATTGTTCAACGGTGGTTCTTTTGAGTGGGCCCTAACCCACAGGTCTTTTCCCAGGATCTTACCTGACTCTTCTAATTTTCCGGAGTATTCTCAAATTCATTGCAAAGTTTGACGTAAGAATGAGTTATCATCAGTCAAATGTCTTTCTCCAAGATCTTTCAAATTATTTTCATTGTTGGTTCAACCTTTCTAATTTTCATTCCGGAGTGTCTCAACAATTCATGGTGATGTTTCTCGTCGTCATTCTCGAATTTTGAAGACCGAAGAAGAGTTTCTTTAATCTTGCTCCATTCTCTTCAAGATTCATGGTTCTAGTTTGTTGCCATCCTCTCATAATTATTTTCGATTGTGAGAATTCTTTTAACCCACCGGAGCATTTCAGAGTCTTTTCAGGTTTGATTCTCGAGCCCATCATCTCGAAATTATCCATTCCAGCGTTCAGCTCTTGTTCTCCAAATCTGACCGGTGCATCATTCAAGTATTCACTAATCAGTTCATGATTTCTCCGTTCTCATGTATCTAAATTCTCTCAAGTATCTTCGTTCATTTCTAATTCCTTACGGTGATTCGTTCTTTTTTTCTTCGTTCTTTTTCAATTCTTACGGTGGTTTGTTCTAGTTTTCACTTCCTTTGGTATCACTTCAATTTATTCGTTGTTTCAATTCCTTATTCCGGAGGATCGTCAAAATTCTTGGTTTCATTTGTTCATCTTTCTTTCCGGAGTTCAAAGTTTTCTCGGTTATATCATTTTAAAGCTTCATCTTATCACTTCAAGGTTTCACCTTGTGTTTTCAACATCTTTTTCTTTTATCATCCTTTTCTTACCGGAGTTCATCATGGAGGCTCTACATGGTGCTTCCTCAAGGATTCTTTTCATTCTTCAATTGTTCATCAAGATTTCTCTCGGAGTTAAGATCCGTCAAGCTACTCTAAAATAAGCATGGTGTTCAACACATGTTTTGTTTTGAGGAGTTCAAGTATTCTTCTTCTTTTCGAAGTGCAATTCTTTCTACCTTATCTCTTGAGATGGTGTTATGTCACTCTTGGCAATTTTCCTTCGTGTTTCATGATTCACATGTTGTCAAGAATGAGGTATTTTAAATCCATCAATCTCTTCATTGGAGTTGTCTTGGGCTATATTTCACCTAAAGCTTTCCCTAAGGATTGTTGCTATTTATGGTGCTTATTAATGACCCAAGTTCTTCATTTGTCCTCCCGGTGATATAAGTTTCTCGTCTCCTTGTTGATATCAATCCAATCGTTTGTTTCCGTTGGTGGCAGAATTTCACCTCGTTTTGTAAAGATCATGTCCTTTTCCTTGCTTATCGTTTTTAACCGGAGTGTTGTGTCTATCGTTCCTCTTTTAACCGGAGTCTCATCCAGGTGCTTTCATTTTGACCAGTTCATGATTCTAATTCCTTCCATTTTCAGTCGGAGTGCTGCCCAAATTATATCAATCTTATTCCTTCTCGATCTAGTTTTAACCGGAGTGGTTTCAATATCTATTTTATCACTAAACCTCTTGGTTCTCGTCGTATCTCTTGTTCCTTTTTTTTCTAACAGAGTGTTTTCAACTTTCTTCATCTTCATTGTTTTCTTTCTTTCATTTTGTTCAACCTCTCAAGGTTCTTTGGTTTCATTCGTTTGTCAAAGAAGCAACTTCGTTTTACCTCTTCCTCTTCCGCTTTTCTCCGGTGCCATCCTAGATCTCGGGGCGAGATCCTATCGTAGTGGTGGAGTGTTGTGGCCCCCAAGACCGGAGCTTGATTGCCTTCGGTGGTTTCGAGTTTTGTCGTGTGGTTTGTTTTGTTTTTGCATTGCATCATCTCATCATGCCATCATATCATTAATTTTTGCAACTCATCTAAATAAATTGTATGGATTTTTTTCGATCCATTTAAATCGAGGGAATTCACATGGTGTTTTCTCTTTATAACATATCCTCCCAATATTAGGGAGCCATATTAAAAATATTCCATTGTTTTGGAATCACCATAACACACTTGCAAAATCCCAATGCCTTTGTTATCTAAATTCTTGGCGTCCAACTCTACCCATAAATCTTTTTGTCATTTTTCGGAGCTCCACCTAATTTCTCAACATTTTTTTGGAAACTTCGGATCCCTACTCTTTTCAAATGAGTTGAATTAAATTCAAATACATTTGAATTTATTCTTTCAATCTTGGTCTTTCCTAATTTTCTCGGTCCTAACATATTTTTTGTGAGCTCGGGAAAATCATCCTCGTTCCCAAATTCTTTCCCTATCCCTCTCTTTCTTTTGTCTCTCTATTTTTTTTCTTTTCTGCTATATATATAAGAGTAGAAAGGAGAGAGAGAAGAGATCCCAGCCCAGCCGGCCTCTAAGGCCCAGCCCACCTAGCGCCTCCCCTCAGGCCGGCCCGCTTCCCAGTCCCGCATGGGCCAAGGCTCCTCCGCCGGCCTCCCAAGGCCCAAGGCCCACCGACCCCCCCCCTCTAACCCTAGCCCGACTCCATCCCCGCAGCCATCTCCCTCGACTCCCTCCAGCGCCGCACCCCCCCCTGATCCCTCGTCGCCTCCTTCCCTCATCCCTCGATCCCATCTCTCTCCTCGACCCCTCCTTCTTCCACATCGCCAGGAGAGGAGCTCCCTCGCCCGATCCCTCTGCCTCCTCCTCGTCACCTCACGCGCCTCCCGTAGACCATGTCGCCTCTGCGCCATGGCCGTGGCCTCGAGCCGGCCCGTCGCTGCCCCGCGACCTCGCCTGCACCCCGCCGGCTCCCGTCGCCGCCCTGCTTCGTTTGTCACCGGGGAACGTCGTCCTCGCTGGATCCAGCAAGTCCGGCGCCTCCCAAGACCCATGGCGCCCCCGTCGCGTCTTCCCCTCCCTTCCGCCGTGCGCGCCAGGGGAGCCGAGCTCCTCCCGATCGAGCTCCTCCATCCTCCTCGCTCGCGTCCCACAGCCACGAGGCAAGTGCCTCCTCGCGCCCGTACTCCTCCCGAAGTCCGCCTTGCTTCCACAACCACCGAACCAGAGCGCCAAGACTGCCATGTTGCTGCCCGTGTGAGACCGTCAAGTACCACGACGGACCGCGAGCTCCACGGATTCGCCAAGTACCACGACGACGAAGCATAGTACCTCTCGTTTGCCTTGTACATCTACCGTCACCGAAGACCCGTTTGTGGATTTCGTCAAGTTCAGCGGTGAACCCGAAGCCCTCGGATTCGTCAAGTCCGTAGCTGCAAGTACCACTCCGAACCATGTACGACGACCGTCGCCGAAAACCCGTGAAGCGTGTACCTTAACGACTACCATCGCGTGAACCACTACTTCCCTCGCGCCGAGAACGACTACTTCCTCTACTTCCCTCTGACGAGAACCGTCTCCT
The DNA here is from genome assembly GCA_021605205.1 of Aegilops longissima. NCBI lineage: Eukaryota > Viridiplantae > Streptophyta > Magnoliopsida > Poales > Poaceae > Aegilops > Aegilops longissima. Next base: position 451,288,028 of record CM038681.1, on the reverse strand, counting down.
TGCACGCCGAAGGTATAACCCGAAAGTCCTTCCGAGAAAGAATGTTGTGTGATGTATGAGTTGAACCGCGTGTTTGCACCGTTTGCGGTTGTTCGTTCGCGATGCCGTTCTTTTGCCATGCCACCGACTCGTGGGAAACCCGGTAACCGGGATCACCCCACCTTCTATCACGTGTCACGCTCTCGCCATGTTTCCTTTTGCTCCGGTATCTCCGTGAGTTATCGGAACCAATATGTTGCCATGACATCATTTCCGGATTCGTTGCCGTGGCACCCCTTTTCGTTCATACGGTGACACAATGCTTCATAACATGCTCATGTTAACGTTTTCATAAAATTGCATAAACTTGCACATGCCATCCGCATCATGATAACAACATTTAAATGTTTATAATTGTTGTTTGCATTAAATTTGCTTAAATGCCATGCTAAAATGATTTATTTCATAACTAAATAACCGTAGCTCCATTTTAAATAAATTATATATGTAAATGGGGTAGAAAAATGCCTAGTTTAACATGGTAGCATTACTTTGCATGTTTAACAACTCTAAAATATGCTTTAGGTCAGATCTGTTCCAAATCCATAATATGCTCATGGGGATTTTCCGGAATTGTTGTTGTTGTTTCCGGCCTCATTTAATCTTGCCTAAATAGTTAGTTTCATTTTCTTCACCCTCTTGCCATGCTTAATAACCTTTAATATTGTTGGGTAGCCTAAACAAGATTGAACTAAATAAGTGATGTGGTGTTTTATCAATATGCAACTCGTTGCATATTGAGCTCCACTTAATTTGTAGGATTGTCTGTGCATATTGCCATGCCATGCCTCATTAAACCGGACATGCATCATACTTGATTGTGCATCATGCCATGTTTATGTGATGGTTGTTTACCATGTTGTTTGCTTCTTTCCGGGTTGCTTCTCTCGTTAGCTTCGGTTCCATTCCGGAATTGTGAGGATTCTTTCGACTTCGTCCGTTTGTCTTCTTCATGGATTCGTTCTTCTTCCTTGCGGGATTTCAGGCAAGATGACCATACCCTCGAAATCACTTCTATCTTTGCTTGCTAGATGCTCGCTCTTTTGCTATGCCTATGCTCGATGCCTACCACTTGCTAGTCATGCCTCCCATATTGCCATGTCAAGCCCTAACCATCCTTTCCTAGCAAACCGTTGTTTGGCTATGTTACCGCTTTGCTCAGCCCTCTTATAGCGTTGTTAGTTGCGGTGAAGATGAAGTTTGTTCCTTGTTGGAACATGGAGATGTTGTTCCTTGTTGGAACATGTTTACTTGTTGGGATATCACAATATATCTTATTTAATTAATGCATCTATATACTTGGTAAAGGGTGGAAGGCTCGGCCTTATGCAGGTGTTTTGTTCCACTCTTGCCGCCTAGTTTCCGTCATATCGGTATTATGTTCCCGGATTTTTGCGTCCCTAACGCGGTCGGGTGATTTATGGGACCCCTTGACAGTTCGCTTTGAATAAGACTTTTCCAGCAAGGCCCAACATTGGTTTTACCATTTGACTCACCTATGCCCTTTTTCCCTTGGGTTTCCGGAGCCGAGGGTCATCTTTATTTAGCCCCCGGACGGTGCTCCTTGAGTGCTGGCCCGAACTAGAACCTGTGCAGCGCCCCTCAAGGCAACTTGAGGTTTGGTTTTAGTTGTATGGACTGCTCATCCGAGTGTGCCACGAGACCGAGATATGTGCAGCTCCTATCAGATTTGTCGGCACATCCGGGCGGCTTTGCTGGTCTTGTTTTATTGCTGTCGAAATGTCTTGTAGCCGGATTCGAGACTGATCGGGTCTTCCCGGGAGAAGAATATCCTTCATTGATCGCGAGAGCTTATCATGGGCTAAGTTGGGACACCCTGCAGGGTTTGAACTTTCAAAGCCGTGCCGCGGTTATGTGGCAGATGGGAATTTGTTAATGTCGGTTGTAGAAAACCGAAGTTGATCTTAATTAAAATACACCAACGTGTGTAACGTGATGGTCTCTTCTCGTGAGTCCGGAAGTGAACACGGTGTTGGAGTTATGTTTGGCGTAAGTAGTTCAGGATCACTTCTTGATCATAGTTGTTCGACCGTGCTTTTGCCTTCTCTTCTCGCTCTCTTTTGCGTTTGTAGCCACCATATATGCTATTAAACTGCTGCAGCTCCACCTCACTACCTTGCCCTACCTTTAAGCTTAAATAGTCTTGATCTCGCTGGTGTGAGATTGCTGAGTCTCCGTGACTCACGATTACTTCAAAACCAGTTTGCGGTGATGGATCCAAGCTCAAGGAGGAGCTAGATGAAGACTTTGTGCATTGTGTTGTTTCGTTTCAGTGATCGAGAGTGGAGCTCAGTTGGGACGATCGGGGATCTGTGTAGCATTTGGGGTAGTCTTCTTTTATTTTGGTTCCGTAGTCGGACCTTGATTGTATCTGTATGATGTAATGTTTTACCCATGTATTGTGTGAAGTGGCGATTGTAAGCCAACTATGTATCTCTTTCCCTTATGTATTACATGGGTTGTGTGAAGATTACCTCACTTGCGACATTGCTTTCAATGCGGTTATGCCTCTAAGTCGTGCTTGACACGTGGGAGATATAGCCGCATCGAGGCGCGCATGCCAAGCCCTGGCGAGATCGTAAGTGTCCGGATACCCATGGCTTTTTATCATTGCATAGTGTTCTCTAATGCCGAACAATCATGCAGCCCGCCCAAGGGCGAGTTCGCCACTCGTCGGCGGGTCCCTGAGTTCGTCGGAAATGGAGAGTACTTCACTTCGACCGCCTCCTCACCTCACGCTGCTGACGACGCCGAGGTGGTGCCCCAAGGGGGCCTGGTCAAGAGGAGGTGGCGCAGAGGCGCCACAAGGCAACCTGCCGGACTCGAGCGCATGGGGGCAAGACCCCGGGGCTCTAAGCCCGACCCTTGTCCGGACTCCATGCCGGAACCTTCAGCTGATTCTGAGTCCGGCAAGCGGTCCTTCGTAAGAAGGGTAAGACGCCGTGTCCTCCGTCCAACCAAGGCACTGGATAGCTTCTTGGCGCTTAACAGCGCCTCCATCGAGGAGGAACACCGCCTTGTTATGAGTGCGGTGATCCGACATTCGATCCGCCAAGAGCGGGCTGACGAAGCCTGTACCAGCCTTCTAACAGGCTTTGAGGTAAGTTTAGAATATGTAAAAATATTACGGCATAGACAAGAGCCCCGATGCTTAGTTCGATGTTCGGAAAGAAAAGCGGGACTAAGGATCTAAAAAGATATCGCAGGAGTCTAACATAAGTATGTCAATATGGAAATGCAGGCTCTTGCTGACTGACCTCTGCCCGATCATGGAGGTCAATGCATTGAAGCGAGGGCCTCGAGTGGTCCGAGAACGAGCTCGGCCAAGCCAAGAAGCAGCTCGAGGACAAGGAAGGTAAGTAGTACCTTATTAAAGAAATACCTTATAGAAAGGTTTGGTTGCAAAAATAATAGGAATAACATGGATACTGCAGGGCCCACGAGCGAGGTGGCGACCACAAAGGAAGCGGTGTCCGTGGCGAAACTCAGCGGCTGCAGAACGCACCGAGCGAGAGAAGGGGAGGCGCAGCTGGCCAAAATGCGGCAAGAGCTCAAGCTCGGTGGAAAAACACGAGAGTTTGGGCGTGACTCGAGACTCGAGTCCGAGCTCGCCTCGGCTCTTGAGAGTGCCAAAGCTGCTAAGCCGAGGCCCAAAAGCCCTCAAGAAATTGAATCATTAAAGAAGATAGCGGCGGTAAGGCATTCTTTATGCAAAGCAAGCATGTGAAAGTGAATTACCTATTACTTACCGGATTCGAGCTCTCCAGGAGCATTCGCAGATTTGCCCGTGGTGTATGCGATCTTGCGCATTCTACCGCGCCAAGGAGGGAGCTCGGCGGAAAAGGTGTTACGGTCTCGGTATCTTTGAGGCGGACATCCGTGCCTGAGCGACCAGTGAAGCAGCTGGTCGAGCTCCACAAGGTCGCCGAACAGGCCATGAAGGGCCTTATAGCACGAGTGTCGCCATTGGAAGCCATGCCTGGGAGCTACTTCGGCTTAGTGCAGCGGCTGGTGGACATCTGTCCACGTATTGAAGTCATCAAGCGCTCCGTCTGCATTGAAGGTGTCCGTCGGGCCCTTGCCCGTGCTAAAGTGCACTGGGACAAGCAGGATGCGGAGAAGCTTGTGACGGACGGGCCACCGAAGGGCAAGGAGCATCGCACGCCCGAAATGTACTATGAGGGCCTCCTGAAGGGTGCCCGCCGAATAGCGGATGAGTGCTCCAAAGATGTAATTTTGAATAGACTCGCATTTGTTATCCTGTGCGCTGAAAACTTGTTCATATCGCTAAGCAACGCTTGTTAATTTAAAATATTACCTTCACATGCGGCCGTTTATCAAATTTGAGAGATGGCAAGTCGTTGGCTTCAGCCCCATGCCACGAGTCTTTGGGGTGTTCGGGATAAACTTGAGCACTCTTGTTCCCATTCTTGGGTCCATCTAGGAGGCGCTCAACACAGCGAACAAGGCAACCGGACTTATAATGCTTGAACACTCTCACTTAGCCATAGAATTCTATAATTTTAAATTTAGTGAAGCCCCTAGTATTCGAAGACCGAGTTGAGGCGCTATCACGCCTTGGCGGACAATTCCGGTTCCTCGCTCTAAGCGGCATAAGTCTTTAGGGACCGAAAAACCTCTCGAACAGCGACCGGCTCTCGCCCTATCATGACAATCAGTTTTAGCTTTCTCCTTTGAGGTGCTCGACCCAGCTCAAGCTGGGCACAATCGCGATAGTTCACCGGTGCTACCTTAGCGATATAACGGAAAGTAAGGTACCAAAGCACGGAGCAGGCAAACCAACTATTGACCCAAGACATGATTCGTAGCGATTCATATAATGCTATAAGTTCGGGTGCCGCACTTGTGAAAGTGTTGGACTTATCACACCATAATTTTGGGGTACTTAAGCCCTGGTGTATTGGCCGTACCAAAGTGTGCAGGTGCGTAATGTCATGAAATGAACATATATATAGATAAAGAAAAGAGTGCAATAATAGGCGAAAGCTATGTATTGTTTATATCAAAAGGTACTGCAATGAAAGCGAGCGATACAAATAGTGCGATAAGCAAGGGATGGGACTATCTAACATGTCCCCCTCCGGGGTAAGGTGCGAGGATGGTATGTAAAACAGGTATAATGCTCGTAATAGAGACCACTGAACACTCGGCGTGGCTTTCGCTTCCTGGCTGTTGCATCGTGAGTTCGGCGATTCTAGTGCGGACGGGACTTCTGGAAAATGGAGTCCCGAAGTGAGAAAAAGAAGAAAAAGGAAAAGAAAAAGAATGAAACGGTCGGGGCCCTTGTGCGGTTGAGCCTCATTCGGGCGTGCGTGGTCGTGCCCTCCCTTATGCCCATGGTATCTCCAGGCGTAGTTATGTGCGTGTAATCTTGGCTTCGCAGATTTCGCGAGGGCTGGGGTTGGGGCGGATTACTCTGCGATGCTTGAATCGTGCCAGCGGTCTTGTTGTAGGTTACTCGGGCGCGCTTGCGGTGTCCGGGCGCTTAGTGGCGGACTCGAGAATTGCTGTGAGAGGCTGCTTTGTACCTCCGCGCGAGGGCTGCCGTGTGCTCCTCCGTTCGGAGAAGCGTTCGGTGTTTCCATTGACCGTGATTACTCCTCGAGGGCTGGCATCTTGAGCTTGAGGTATGCGTGGTGCGGCACCGCATTGAATTTTGCGAATGCGGTTCGTCCGAGCGATGCATGATAGCCATGCGGAGCGGGACTATGTTGAAGATTAACTCTTTGCTTCGAAGTTATCCGGGATCGAAGACCACTTGAGTGTAATCGAGCCTGTACAATTGGCCTCTACACGGTATGGCGCCTTTAAAGGTCGTCTTTGTAGGTTTAATCCTTGAGGGTCTATGCCCATTTTGCGCCTTTGTATCACGATAAAGCAGGTTCAGGCTGCTACCGCCGTCCATCGGGACTCGGTGAGGTGAAATCCGTCGATAATTGGGTCAAGGACCAATGCGGCAAAACCGCCGTGGCGAATGCTAGTGGGGTGGTCCTTGATCGAAGGTGATCGGGCAGGAAGACCATGGGTTGAACTTGAGGCGTGGCTCCATCGCATATCGTCCTTAGCGCGCTTCCGCTCCCTTTGGGTATATGGGTTGCGTATATCATGTTCACCGTCCGCACTTGTGTGGGAAAACCCTTTGTCCTCTATTTTTCGGCGGCCGGGGCTCTTCCTCGTCATCGCTATGCAGCCCCTTGTCGTTGAGTTCGGCACTTAACTTGCTCGCTTGCTTGAACACCCAACAATCCCTGTTGGTGTGATTGGCTGGTTTTCGGGGTGCCATGTATCGCTGGCGATCGAGTATTCGGTCCAAGTTGGGCGGGCCTGGGTATTTCTTTTGAATGGCTTCTTCCGCTGACCGGGTTTAGAGCCTCTGAATCCAGCATTGGCGGCCATATCTTGACATTATCGCCGTTAATGCGGCGTTTATTCTTGTTGCGACGCGACCTGCCATTGCTGTCCTTGGTATCCGAACTATCGGGGTGTTTGGCCAAGTTGTTGCTTGAGCTAGCCAGCTGTCCTCTCCCGCACAAAAGCGGGTCATGAGTGTTGTGAGGGCTGCCATGGATTTGGCTTTTCTGTCCTAGGTGCGGGCAAGCCATTAAATCACGGATGTTATGTTTGAAGGCTGCAAGGGCCTCTGCATCCAGACAGTCGACGATTTGATTTTTCTTTGTTAGGAACCGTGTCTAGAATTGTCTGGCCGATTCTTCTGGCTGCTGAATTATGTGGCTAAGGTCATCGGCGTCTGGTGGTCGCACATATGTGCGCTGGAAGTTATCAAGGAATGCGGCTTCGGGTCCTCCCAACAACCAATTGATTCTGGCGGCAAGCTGTTGAGCCAATGCCGAGCTGGTCCTTTAAGCTTGAGTGGGAGGTATTTGATGGCATGTAGATCATCACCGCGGGCCATGTGGATATGGAGGAGATAGTCCTCGATCCAGACCTTAGGATCTGTGGTACCATCGTACGATTCGATGTTTACGGGTTTGAATCCCTCGGGGATTTGATGATCCATTACTTCATCTGTGAAGCATAGTGGGTGTGCGGCGCCTCTGTATTGGGCTATATCACGACGTAGCTCGTATGAGCTTTGTCTACTGTGTTCGGCCCGGCCGGCTTTCTTGTATCCGTGCGACGGTAATCATCCAGCGTCGTTAGGCGTCCACGCGATCCGTGAGATCGATCTTGTATGTTTTGCCTTATCCTCAATATATCTACATAAGTCCGGCGTGTTTTCCGTGCCTTGGTACTTTTTGAGGCGTCGGGGTGTGGCTTGAGCGGAGGGCCGAGAGGCTTCTCGTCATGACCACAGGGTGGCGATCTGCCATGTCGTCGCGTTGGTGACTTGGGTGCTTCCTCCTCTGATCGAGGCAGCGGCCTGCGTTTGGGGTAGCTTTTGGAGGCGTTCGAGTTCATACTCTTGGCTGCAAAGACTTTAGTGCATCTGTCATTAGCAGGTCTTGGTCAGCTCTAAGCTGTTGCTGCTTTTCTTGAGGCTGCTTGCCGTGGCTATAAGCCTGCGTTTGAAACGCCCTGTTGGCGGGATCCTCGAGCACGACAAATTAAATCGTCGTCGAGGCTTGCCTCATCTTCGGGGAGGCGCATAATTATCGTCCTCGACCTCTCTTTACTGCCGCCTTGTCATGCGGACTTGCTTCTCCCTCCTCCCGCGCCGAGTCCTGCTGGAGGGGTTGTCTTCGCATTGTCCGGTGTTATTATCTCCCGTGCGGAATGACCGTTTTATTGTGGCGGGATTTAGAGCGGCGCCACGACGTCGGCGCTTCGGTTGCTTCTTGGAGGGGTCATCCTCCGTTGTTCCATCGCCGTTCCCATCTTTTGGGATGTCCACCATGTATATGTCATATGATGAGGTGGCCTTCCAGTGCCCTATAGGCGCTGGGTCTTGGTCGTCTCCGGCATCGTCGTCCATACCGTCGATGTCTTCAGAGTCGAAGTCGAGCATGTCGGTTGAATCATCGACAGTGGCTATAAAGTGAGTGGTGGGTGGGCGTTGAATTTCTTTGTCGTCCGTATCCCAACCTTCCTGACCGTAGTCCGGCCAGGGCTCTCCGGATAAAGAGAGACTTTAGTGAATTCAGGATTTCGCCAAAGGCGAGTCTTTGAAAGATGTCATGGCGATGAACTCCATGACGGCGCCCAATCGGATTCGATTGGCGGTCGCAGAGGGTTGGAGTCGGAGAGAGTCCGACACCACAGGTCAAGGTCTTCGCAAAGGACGAGGATGGAGTTCGGCTAGATCGCCGTAGAGATTGTAGCCCCGGGCGGTGTCGATCCACTCGTCCTCGATCGGGAATCCGGCTCGGATTAAGGGTGGGCTGATGCTCGTGCGGCCTCGAGGCCTTTGTTTGGCTGCGAGCTAGATCATGCCCATCGAGATAGTGTGAATGCGGCTTGCTGCGGCTCGAATCCGTCGAAGATCAAGTCTCCGCGGATATCGGCCGTATAGTTCAAACTTCAAATCTGACTTGATGGCGGGCGTAGCTTCGATCTGCTCCGGATGGCCAAGAGAATTGGCCCGCATGCAAAGCCGCGAATATGAAGATCTGTCGGGAGAAAATCTCACCTGGACGCGTCGTTGTTGATGATCGAAGGAGCCATCGGGCCTATCGGTGGCGACACGGAGGAACTCTCAATGAAAGCACCAATGTCGGTGTCAAAACCGGCGGATCTCGGTAGGGGGTCCCGAACTGTGCGTCTAGGCGGATGGTAACAGGAGACAAGGGACACGATTTTACCCGAGTTGGGCCCTCTCGATGGAGGTAATACCCTACTCCCGCTTGATTAATATTGATGATATGGGTAGTACAAGAGTAGATCTACCACGAGATCAAGGAGGCTGAACCCTAGAAGCTAGCCTATGGTATGATTGTTGTTAGATCCTCGGACTAAAACCCTCCGGTTTATATAGACACCGGATAGGTTAGGGTTACACAGAGTCGGTTACAATGGTAGGAGATCTACATATCTGTATCGCCAAGCATGCCTTCCACGCCAAGGAAAGTCCCATCCGGACACGGGACGAAGTCTTCAATCTTGTATCTTCATAGTCTTGGAGTCCGGCCGTGATGATAGTTCGACTATCCGAACACCCCCTAGTCCAGGACTCCCTCAGTCTTTCTCCTCAGCAGCTCATACTGGAGTTGCCGGTTTGTCAGCATTTTTTGCTGGACTGACCAGATTGTCAGTCCGGATGGGGCTTGTTGGCTGGTCGGCATGGCCGGTGGCATCAATTTCTGCCTGCTCAGCAACAAAGTCATGTTCTTGAGGCGGTGGATCATTCAACATATCATCAATATTGGCCTCTTCAGGATCTGTAATTTTCTCCGGTTCAGCAGCTGTGTCTTCCTCTGTCGGTTTATTCAGACGAGCCTTTTTGCTGGGTCTGGGCTTGGCTCTGAGAAAAATAAAAAGAAGAATCAGTACAACATATATTAAGTAAAATATCAAGAACATAAGTAAGAGTATGGCTCACCCAAGCACTATTTTAAGCGGTGGAAGTTTTGTGGCAGACGACTCGCCAGAGGATGAATGAGAAGTGCCCTGATAATTTGAGACAGAAAAATTAAGAGGTTGACGAAAAAAATCCGCTTTGGGGCAGGAAATGTCAAGTGAATAAGAGACCTCTGATCAGTGTTTTCGAACCGGACTGTTCGGTAAACCGGCGGAGGTAACTACCTGGCCGCTATGCCAGGTTGTGCGGCGAGACTCGTGTTGTTGTGTCTTCACAAGAAAGTTTGGATCCAGATAAGCAAGAGGATGAGAAAATTTAACTTTTCGGTTTGCTCGACGGATTTTTAATGATGGCAAAGGGTTTGAATCGGAGGAAAGAACGATTACCTCTACAACATCGGCGTGAGTGACTTCAGCGTCGTCCTGACAATAATCATCATCAATAAGGCGTATGAAAAATGAACCAAGTGAGTCAAGTTCTACCTCTAAATCCGGGTTACCCACATCATCGTCGTGGTGGATCGGAAGATCACGTGGTCCTCTTCCTATTGGCGGTTTCTTTACAACTTTGGTTTTTGACGGGTTGGCTTCACGGTTTGTCTTGTGGGGTTTCTTGTTCGAGCGGATCATCGCCTGTCAAGAAAATAATCACACTTTCAGAGAATGTTGGGACAGAAGCAATTTCAGATAAACAAGTTATATGATTCTTACAGCTGGCGGTCTGTTGGTGGTGCAGAAAGGGAGTAGTCCGGTTTGGGCACAAACATCCTCCGGTTCATTCAACATCTTTTTTACAGCTTCAGTGACTTCATCGTCTGTAAGCTGAGCATCCTTCAAGTTCCTAGTATACTCACACATCAAACTGGGGCGCCGGCTTAAGGGCAGAACGCTCCAGCTTATCCAGCAGCGCGTAAGATCAACTCCTGTCAAACCGTTTGCCATAAAGGCCCTGAGCTTTGATAGTTGAGGAGCATATTTGGCCCTTTCTTTGGTGGTCAGTCTTTGAGGAAGGGGATGTGTGTTGCTCAGACGTTCAGGACGGTAACCCGGCAAGGGATTTTCATCAGCTGGAGACGTGTCCTTGCAATAAAACTAGGTCTGGTTCCATCCTTTGGGGTGACTGTGGAGACTGGGATGAGGAAAGGTGACTTCTTTTCTCTTCTGAACCGCCATTCCACCCAATTATGTGTTGGGTCTGTCTTTGAATTCCGTGCGACGGTTTAGGTGAAAGAAATCCCTGAATAGTTCTACTATGGGTTCCTCTTGAAGATAAACCTCACAAAAAACTTGGAAGTGGCAGATATTGGTCACCAAGTTAGGACCGATGTCTTGTGGGCGCAGTTGAAAGCTGGCCAGTACGTCCTGGAAATTTTTTGAACCGAGAGGGTTGAAACCCCGGCCTAAGTGATCAGCAAATACAACAACCTCTCCATCCTTGGGTGTAGGAGGACATTCTAGGCCAGGGACCCTCCAGTGAATGATATCTTTCTGGGTCAAAGCGCCCGTTTTGACAAGGTTGTCTAACTGTTCCTTTGTTACTCGAGAAGGGACCCAGTTGCATTCATACACTTGCTTGGCCATGGCAATGAATGATCTACAACATGACAGTTACCGGTTTAAGAATTACAGTGGACAACTATGCGGCGGTTCAAGGATATAAGCATGTTGCTAAACCGGAGTTGGTAATCCTAAACCGGAATTTACTAAATAAAGGCTATAAGTGGAAGTACATTGGCGGTTCAACAAGGGGACTAATGGTATATACCGGGTCATCATTTTTTCAAAGTTAAACCGCCTAGTTTGATATTGAAGATGCAAATCTACAGATACGTAAGTGAAGGACAAACAAGTTCCACAAATTGGCGGTATACCTTTGGATCTACCATATATGAGAAAAGGGAAATATATTCAGACCTAAGAAGTAGTGCCGAAGCAGTGGATGAAGGTTCAGATGGGATCTTCTATTTTAACAAGGTGCATTAGATGGAAAAGGAGAGCTACGGCTATCATTGAACAGGATGAACATCAAGTTTTGGATCAAAAGGTTACTACGCAGGCAATGAACACCGACGAACACCGAAGAACACCAAAACCCTAGAACAGATCTATGGCAGAAGAGCAGAAAGCTTACCAGTGCTGATGAAGAAGCGGGGAAGCACCGCAATTCTCTGGTGCGTTCAGGGTGATGCAGCGGCTAGAGTTGAAGCAGAGGCGACGATCGATGGCGGCGGCGGAGCTCCAGAGGTTGAGCGGCGCGAGAAAGACGATGACGCGAAGAGGCACGAGGGGGAAAGGTGAAAATGACCCCTCGGCCCTATTTATAAAGGCAAGGGATAAGTGTCAGGCGCGAAAATCGAGGAGCCAGAAATTTGGAAATAAGGCGGAGCTATCGCCTCGATTGTCGGAGACCCATTAATGAAGATGTGTCATACACCGTCTTTAATAACAGATGACGTCACGACGGATTACCACGGCCTGGGAAGATGACGTCACGGCGGTTTACAAAATTTCGTGAAGATGTTGAAGTCGAAGTCTTCTTGAGGACTGACATGAACCAGTTCAAATCAGTCTGGGGCCTAATGTTGGGGATATTACTACTAGGCGTAAACCGGCCAGGAGAGGCTGGGTTAACTTCATCAGTAGTTCATTGTACTTGAAGCCCATGAAGACAGACGGAGACGCTGTGTAAAGGCCCAGGGCCCAGAACCGGTTTAAGGCCTGTAGCTATAAACCGGCATTGATATGTAACTTGCATTGTAAGGTAGAAAGAGCGGAGACCGAGCTGGACACGTTTATGAGCCGGCCTCGGGACTCTGTAAACCGACGGGCGTCAACCCATGTATATAAGGGGACGACCCAGCGGTGGTTCAAGAAAACAGAACAACTCGAGACTCAGGCAAAGCGTATTCGCTCCCTGGTCATCGAAACCCCATCAATTCCATCACAACTAGACGTAGGCTTTTACCTTCATCGCAAGGGGCCGAACTAGTATAAAACTCTCTTGCATCCCTTGTCCGGTTTAACCCCTTTAAGTTAACCCGTAGCGATGGCTCCACGACTATGTCCTTTCACGAGGACGTCTGCCGTGATAAACTTGATCATAAACCCACAATTCACCGGTCTCAACAAACACACCGCAAAAGAATATTACATCGAATAGATCTCCAAGAGAGAGGGGGAGAACATTGTATTGAGATCCAAAAAGAGAGAGGAAGCCATCTACCTAATAACTATGGACCCGAAGGTCTGAGGTAAACTACTCACACTTCATCGGAGAGGCTATGGTGTTGACGTAGAAGCCCTCCGTGATCGATGCCCCCTCCGGCGGAGCTCCAGAACAGGCCCCAAGATGGGATCTCATGGGTACAGAAGGTTGCGGTGGTGAAATTAATTTTTTGGCTCCGTGTCGATCGTTTGAAGTGCGTGGGTATATATAGGAGGAAGAATGCGTCGGTGGAGCAACATGGGGCCCACGAGGGTGGAGGGCGCGCCTGGGGGGGGGGGGTAGGCGCGCCCCCTACCTCGTGGCTTCCTGGAAGCTTCCTTGACCTAGGGTCCAAGTCTCCTGGATCATGTTTGTTCCAAAAATCACGTTCCCGAAGGTTTCATTCCGTTTGGACTCCGTTTGATATTCTTTTTCTGCGAAACTCTGAAATAGGCAAAAAACAACAATTCTGGGCTGGGCCTCCGGTTAATAGGTTAGTCCCAAAAATAATATAAAAGTGAATAATAAATCCCAATAATGTCCAAAACAGAAGATAATATAGCATGGAGCAATCAAAAATTATAGATACGTTGGAGACGTATCAAGCATCCCCAAGCTTAATTCCTGCTCGTCCTCGAGTAGATAAATGATAAAAACAAAATTTTTGATGTGGAATGCAACTTGGCATAATTTCAATGTAATTCTTCTTAATTGTGGTATGAACATTCAGATCCGAAAGATTCAAGATAAAAGTTCAATATTGACATAAAAATAATAATACTTCAAGCATACTAACTAAGCAATTATGTCCTCTCAAAATAACATGGCCAAAGAAAGTTCATCCCTACAAAATCATATAGTTTAGTCATGCTCCATCTTCGTCACACAAGAATGCTCTCATCATGCACAACCCCGATGACAAGCCAAGCAATTGTTTGATACTTTGGTAATCTCAAACTTTTTCAACCTTCACGCAATACATGAGCGTGAGCCATGGATATAGCACTATGGGTGGAATAGAATATGATGATGGGGGTTATGTGGAGAAGACAAAAAAGGAGAAAGTCTCAGATCAACGAGGCTAATCAATGAGCTATGGAGATTCCCATCGATTGATGTTAATGCAAGGAGTAGGGATTGCCATGCAACGGATGCACTAGAGCTATAAATATATGAAAGCTCAACAAAAGCAACTTAGTGGGTGTGCATCCAACTTGCTTGCTCGCGAAGACCTAGGGCACTTGAGGAGGCCCATTGTTGGAATATACAAGACAAGTTCTATAATGAAAAATTCCCACTAGTATATGAAAGTGACAAAACAAGAGACTCTCTATCATGAAGATTGTGGTGCTACTTTGAAGCACAAGTGTGGTAAAGGATAGTAACATTGTCCCTTCTCTCTTTTTCTCTCATTCTTTTGGGCCTTCTCTTTTTTTGGCCTTTCTCTCCCTTTTTTTATTCCTCACTTGGGACAATGCTCTAGAAAATGATGATCATCACACTTCTATTTATTTACAACTCAATGATTACAACTCGATACTAGAACAAAGTATGACTCTATATGAATGCCTCCGTGATGTACAGGATATGCAATGAACCAAGAGTGACATGTATGAAAGAATTATGAGCGGTGGCTTTGCCACAAATACTATATCAACTACATGATCATGCAAAGCAATATGACAATGATGAACGTGTCATGATAAACGGAACGGTGGAAAGTTGCATGGCAATATATCTCGGAATGGCTATGGAAATGCCATAATAGGTAGGTATGGTGGCTGTTTTGAGGAAGATATAAGGAGGTTTATGTGTGAAAGAGCGTATCATATCACGGGGTTTGGCTGCGCCGGCGAAGTTTGCACCAACTCTCAATGTGATAAAGGGCAATGCACAGTACCGAAGAGGCTAGCAATGATGGAAAGGTGAGAGTGCGTGTAATCCATGGACTCAACATTAGTCATAAAGAACTCACGTACTTATTGCAAAAATCTACAAGTCATAAAAAACCAAGAACTACGCGCATGCTCCTTGGGGGATAGATTGGTAGGAAAAGACCATCGCTCGTCCCCGGCCGGCACTCATAAGGAGGACAATCAAAGAACACCTCATGTTTCAAATTTGTTACATAACGTTTACCATATGTGCATGCTGCGGGACTTGCAAACTTCAACACAAGTATTTCTCAAATTCACAACTACTCAACTAGCACGACTTTCATATCAACACCTCCATGTCTCAAAATAATCATCAAGCATCAAACTTCTCTTAGTATTCAACACACTCATAACAAAGTTTTTACTAATCTTGAATACCTAGCATATTAGGATTATTTAAGCAAATTACCATGCTATTTAAGACTCTCAAAATAATCTATGTGAAGCATGAGAAATCAATAGTTTCTATAAAACAAATCCACCACCGTGCTCTAAAAGATATAAGTGAGGTACTAGAGCAAAACTATATAACTCAAAAGATATAAGTGAAGCACATAGAGATTCTAATAATTTCCGAATCATGTGTCTCTCTCTCAAAAGGTGTGTACAGCAAGGATGATTGTGGTAAACTAAAAAGCAAAGACTCAAATCATAGAAGACGCTCCAAGCAAAACACATATCATGTGGTGAATAAAATATAGCTCAAGTAAAGTTACCGATGGAAGTAGGCGAAAGAGGGATGCCTTCAGGGCATCCCCAAGCTTTGGATTTTGGTGTCCTTAGATTATCTTGGGGGTGCCATGGGCATCCCCAAGCTTAGGCTCTTGCCACTCCTTGTTCCATAATCCATCAAATCTTTCACCAAAAACTTGAAACCTTCACAACACAAAACTCAGCAGAAAATCTCGTGAGCTCCGTTAGCGAAAGAAAACAAAAGACCACTTCAAGGTACTGTAATGAACTCATTCTTTATTTATATTGGTGTTAAACCTACTGTATTCCAACTTCTCTATGGTTTATAAACTCTTTTACTAGCCATAGATTCATCAAAATAAGCAAACAACACACGAAAAACAGAATCTGTCAAAAACATAACAGTCTATAGTAATCTGTAACTAATGCAAACTTCTGGAACTCCAAAAAATCAGCCAAAATATGACGACCTAGACAATTTGTTATTGATCATCAGAAATTGGAATCAATATTTTATCACGTTCTGGTGATTTTTAACAATTATTTTCGTGAACAGAAAGTTTGTGGAATTTTCTGCAAGATCAAATAACTATCATCCAAGAAGATCCTATAGGTTTAACTTGGCACAAACACTAATTAAAACATAAAAACACATCTAACCTGAGGTTAGAACAAAAATTTATTCCTAAACAGAAGCAAAAAGCAAAAAACTAAAAATAAAATTGGGTTGCCTCCCAACAAGCGCTATCGTTTAACGCCCCTAGCTGGGCATAAAAGCAAGGATAGATCTAGGTATTGCCATCTTTGGTAGGCAATCAATAAGTGGCTCTCATAATAGATTCATATGGTAATTTTATTTTCTTCCTAAGGAAGTGTTCCATGCCTTTCTTTAATGGAAATTGGAATATAATGTTATCTTCCTTCATATCAATAATTGCACCAATCGTTCTAAGGAAAGGTCTACCAAGAATAATAGGACATGAAGGATTGCAATCTATATCAAGAACGATAAAATCTACGGGCACATAGTTCCTATTTGCAACAATAAGAACATCATTAATTCTTCCCATAGGTTTCTTAATAGTGGAATCCGCAAGGTGCAAGTTTAAAGAGCAATCATCAAAATCACGAAAACCTAGCAAATCACACAAAGTTTTTGGAATCATGGAAACACTAGCACCCAAATAACACAAAGCATAGCATTCATGATCTTTAATCTTAATTTTAATAGTAGGTTCCCACTCATCATAAAGTTTTCTAGGGATAGAAACTTCCAACTCAAACGTTTCTTCATAAGATTGCATCAAGGCATCAACATATGTTTGGTAAAAACTTTATTTTGACTATAAGCATGAGGAGAATTTAGCACGGATTGCAACAAGGAAATACAATCTATCAACGAGCAATTATCATAATTAAATTCCTTGAAATCCAAAATAGTGGGTTTATTAATATCTAGGTTTTTGTTCTCTTCAATCCCACTTTTATCAATTTTAGCATCAAAATCTAAAAACTCCGAATTTTTGGAACGCCTTCTAGGTAAAGGTGGATCATATTCAGTCCCATCATTATCAAGATTCATACTGCAAAACAAAGATTTAATAGGGGACACATCAATAAATTTTAGATCTTCATCTTTATTTTCATAGAAATTTGAAGAACACGCTTTCATAAAACAATCTTTCTTAGCACGCATCCTAGCGGTTCTTTCTTTGCACTCATCAATGTAAATTCTCATGGCTTTGAGAGACTCATTGATATCATGCTTAGGAGGAATAGATCTAAGTTTTAAAGAATCAACATCAAGAGAAATTCTATCAACGTTCCTAGCCAATTCATCAACTTTAAGCAATTTCTCTTCAAGCAAAGCATTGAAATTCTTTTGCGAATTCATGAACTCTTTAACACTAGTCTCAAATTCATAGGGCATATTATTGAAATTTCCATAAGAATTGTTGTAGGAATTACAATAATTATTAGAAGAATTGCTAGGATAAGGCCTAGGATTAAAGTTTCCTCTATACACGTTATTACCAAAATTATTCGTACCACCAAAATTCACATACATAGATTCATTATTATTCTCAATCAAAGTAGACAAAGGCATATCATTAGGATTAGAAGAAACACTCTTAGTAGCAAATAATTTCATAAGTTCATCCATCTTTCCACTCAAAACATTAATTTCTTCTATCGCATGCACTTTTTATTTAGTAGTCTTTCCAGTGTGCCATTGAGAATAATTAACCATAATATTATCTAGGAGTTTAGTAGCTTCTCCTAAAGTGATTTCCATAAAAGTGCCTCCCGCGGCCGAATCTAAAAGATCTCTAGAAGCAAAATTCAATCCGGCATAAATTTTTTGTATAATCATCCACAAATTCAAACCATGAGTAGGACAATTACGTATCATTAATTTCATCCTCTCCCAAGCTTGTGCAACATGTTCATGATTAAGTTGCTTAAAATTCATAATATGGTTTCTAAGAGAGGTGATCTTAGCGGGAGGAAAATACTTAGAGATATAAGCATCTTTGCACTTATTCCAAGAATCAATATTGTTTTTAGGCAAAGAAGAAAACAAAGCTTTAGCACGATCTCTAAGCGAAAAAGGAAATAGCTTCAATTTAACAATATCATTATCAACATCTTTCTTGTTTTGCATATCACACAAATCAACGAAGCTATTTAGAAGAGTAGCGGCATCTTCACTAGGAAGGCCGGCGAATTGATCTTTCATGACAAGATTCAACAAAGCAGCATCGATTTCACAAGATTCAGTATCGGTAAGAGGAGCAATCGGAGTGCTAAGGAAATCATTATTGTTGGTATTGGTAAAGTCACACAATTTGGTATTATCTTGAGCCATCGTGACAAACAACCAATCCAACACACGAGCAAACAAAAATCAAGCAAAAAAGAGGCGGACAAAAAAGAGAGGGCGAATAAAACGGAAAGGGTGAAGTGGGGGAGATGAAAATGAGAGGCAAATGTCAAATAATGTAATGCGGGAGATAAGGGTTTGTGATGGGTACTTGGTATGTTGACTTTTGCTTAGACCTCCCCGGCAACGGCGCCAGAAATCCTTCTTGCTACCTCTTGAGCATTGCGTTGGTTTTCCCTTGAAGAGGAAAGGGTGATGCAGCAAAGTAGCATAAGTATTTCCCTCAGTTTTTGAGAACCAAGGTATCAATCCAGTAGGAGGCTACGCGCGAGTCCCTCGCACCTACACAAACAAATAAATCCTCGCAACCAACGCGATAAGGGGTTGTCAATCCCTACACGATCACTTACGAGAGTGAGATCTAATAGATATGATAGGATAATATTTTTGGTACTTTTGTGATAAAGATGCAAAGTAAAATAAAAGCAAAGTAAAAGGCAACGAAAATAACTAATTGTTGGAAGATTAATATGATGGAAGATAGACCCGGGGGCCATAGGTTTCACTAGTGGCTTCTCTCAAGAGCATAAGTATTTTACGGAGGGTGAACAAATTACTGTTGAGCAATTGATAGAATTGAGCATAGTTATGAGAATATCTAGGTATGATCATGTATATAGGCACCACATCCGAGACAAGTAGACCGACTCCTGCCTGCATCTACTACTATTACTCCACACATCGACCGCTATCCAGCATGCATCTAGAGTATTAAGTTCATAAGTATAGAGTAACGCCTTAAGCAAGATGACATGATGTAGAGGGATAAATTCATGCAATATGATAAAAACCCCATATTGTTATCCTCTATGGCAACAATACAATACATGCCTTACTGCCCCTCATCCTTTGGGAAAGGACACATAAGATTGAACCCAAAGCTAAGCACTTCTCCCATTGCAAGAAAGATCAATCTAGTAGGCCAAACCAAACTGATAATTAGAAGAGACTTGCAAAGATAACCAATCATACATAAAAGAATTCAGAAGATTCAAATATTGTTCATAGATAAACTTGATCGTAAACCCAGAATTCATCGGTCTCAACAAACACATCGCAAAAGAAGATTACATCGAATAGATCTCCACGAGAGAGGGGGAGAACATTGTATTGAGATCCAAAAAGAGAGAGGAAGCCATCTAGATAATAACTATGGACCCGAAGGTCTGAGGTAAACTACTCACACTTCATCGGAGAGGCTATGGTGTTGATGTAGAAGCCCTCCATGATGGATGCCCCCTCGTGAAGCTCGGAACAGGCCCCAAGATGGGATCTCGTGGAGTACTGAAGGTTGCAGCGGTGGAATTAGGTTTTGGCTCCGTTTACGATCGTTTGGGGTATGTAGGTATATATAGGAGGAAGAATGCGTCGGTGGAGCAACATGGGGCCCACGAGGGTGGAGGCGCGCTGGGGGGGTGGCGCATCCCCTACCTCGTGGCTTCTGAAGCTTCCTTGACTTAGGGTCCAAGTCTCCTGGATCATGTTCGTTCCAAAAATCACGTTCCCGAAGGTTTCATTCCGTTTGGACTCCGTTTGATATTATTTTTCTGCGAAACTTTGAAATAGGTAAAAAATAGCAATTGTGGGTTGGGCCTCCGGTTAATAGGTTAGTCCCAAAAATAATATAAAAGTGAATAATAAAGCCCAGTAATGTCCAAAACAGAAGATAATATAGCATGGAGGAATCAAAAATTGTAGATACGTTGGAGACGTATCACTGGCCTCGGCGGTCACCACGCCGCAGCTCGGGCCCTTGTAAGTAAGGCTTTGCGTACATGTTTCTTTTGGCCGACGGCCCAAGCAGATGCACAGGACCTGGTCCAACTTTGTGTCGGATGCCAGCTTTTCGCCAATCAAAGCCATATGCCGCCTACCTCTCTACAAACAATCCCCATTACTTGGCCCTTCGCGGTCTGGGGGCTTGATATGGTCGGACCCCTTAAAGGAGGAAGCCATAAGAAAAAATATCTACTGGTCATTGTGGATAAATTCACCAAGTGGATAGAGGCCAAGCCAGTTAAGGCGGCCGAAGCTGGACCGGTGATAGACTTTATATTCGGTGTCATGCACCATTATGGTGTCCCACACAGCATCATCACCGATAATGGCTCCAATTTCACATCCGATGAAGTGAAAACTTGGTGTGCTAAATTGGGCATTAAGCTCGATTACGCCTCGTCTATCATCCACAAACAAACGGTCAAGTCGAACGAGCTAATGGTCTTATTATGAGCGGCATTAAGCCTAGACTAGTGCGGTAATTGAGGAATCAGACAAGCACTGGGTTGAGGAGCTCGACTCTGTACTCTGGGGGCTGCGGACCACGCCCAATCGCACTACCGGATACACACCATTCTTCATGGTGTACGGCGGAGAGGCCGTTTTGCCCTGCGACATTATTCATGAATCAGCGTGAGTGCGCATGTATGAAGAAAGAGAAGCCGAGTTGGATCGGCAGGACAGTCTAGATGCCTTGGAGGAGGAGCGCCACGTTGCAAAAGCCCGTTCTGCATTCTATCAACAAGAGGCTCATAGATATCAAAGCAGAGAGGTGCGGGCCAAGACTTATAATGTTGGT
The DNA here is from genome assembly GCA_021605205.1 of Aegilops longissima. Taxonomy (NCBI): domain Eukaryota; kingdom Viridiplantae; phylum Streptophyta; class Magnoliopsida; order Poales; family Poaceae; genus Aegilops; species Aegilops longissima. The sequence goes on along the minus strand of CM038681.1, from coordinate 451,267,116 downwards.
GAACTCGTTCTGTGCTTGCCAGAAAAGAAAAAGGACAAACACAAGCCCAAGTATGAGGGTCCCTTCATCATAGATGAAGTTCTCACTTGAGGAGCGTACCGCCTGCGTGATGCATCGGACAATCGCCTAGAGCCAAACCCGTGGAATGCCGCCAGACTCCAAAGATTCTACGCCTAGAGCCGGACTCTTTGTTCGTTTTCTTCTCCCTTTATCTCCATTTTTCCCTCTGAGGGAGTCCTGGATTAGGGGGTGTCCGGATGGCCGGACTATAACCTTTGGCCGGACTCCTGGACTATGAAGATACAAGATTGAAGACTTCGTCCCGTGTCCGGATGGGACTTTCCTTGGCGTGGAAGGCAAGCTTGGCGATACAGATATGTAGATGTCCTCCCATTTGTAACCGACTCTGTGTAACCCTAGCCCTCTCCGGTGTCTATATAAGCCAGAGGGTTTTAGTCCGTAGTACGAACAACAATCATACCATAGGCTAGCTTCTAGGGTTTAGCCTCTTTGATCTCGTGGTAGATCTACTCTTGTACTACCCATATCATCAATATTAATCAAGCGGGAGTAGGGTTTTACCTCCATCGAGAGGGCCCAACCTGGTAAAAACATCGTGTCCCTTGTCTCCTGTTACCATCCGCCTAGACGCATAGTTTGGGACCCCTACCGAGATCCGCGGTTTGACACCGACATTGGTGCTTTCATTGAGAGTTCCTCGTATGCGTCATCTTTAGGCCCGATGGCTCCTCCGATCATCAACAACGATGCGGTCCAGGTGAGACTTTTCTCCCGGACAGATCTTCGTATTCAGCGGCTTTGCACCGCGGGCAATTAACAGCCATCTGGAGCAGATCGAAGCTACGCCCCTGGCCATCGGTCAGATTTGGAAGTTTGAACTACGGTGGCGTCGCGGAGACTTGATCTTGACGGGTTTGAGCCACAGCCGGCGTGCCACACTTATTACGATGGGCATGACCTAGCTCTGCCGCGAGCAGTGCCACGAGGCGCACCGTGTCGCTCCGACCCTTAGCCCGGAGCCGACTGCGCCAATCAAAGACGGGTGGCTGGACACCGCCTCGGGGGCTGCAATCTCTACAGCGATCGAGCCAAACACCAGCCTTGTCCTTTGCGAAGCCCGTGACTCCAAAGTGCCGGACTCCTCTCCGGACTCCGAACCTTCCGCGCCCCTACCAATCGAATCCGATTGGGCGCGATCATGGATTTCACCGCCGCAGACATCTTTCGGCACTCGCCCTTCGGCAACATTCTGAATTCATTAAAGTCTCTCTCTTTATCAGGAGAGCCCTGGCCGGACTATGGTCAACAAGGTTGGGATGCGGACGACGAAGAAATTCAAAGCCCACCCACCACCCACTTCGTAGCCACGGTCGATGATTTAACCGACATGCTCGACTTCGACTCTGAAGACATTGACGGTATGGACGACGATGTAGGAGACGAATAGGAACCAGCGCCTATAGGGCACTGGACAACCACCTCATCTCACGATGTATACATGGTGGACACACCTAAAAGAAACGACGACAAGGAACAAGGGGGCAACGAGGATCGTTCCTCGGCGATCAAAGCGGCGGCGTAAGCGCTGCTCCAAACCCCACCTCGGCAGAGACAGCAGCCATCTAAGACCCAGCCATAGAGCAGGGCAAACCGGCGGACGCCGAACATGCCATCGAGCAACCGTCCGAACAGGGCAACTTGGATAAACAACCCGTCCCGGCGAAGATAACAGATCCGGGCGACCTCACGCGGACAAGTTCTTTGGAGCGAAGAACCTCAAAAAAGGCTCGTCGCCACTCGCATAGCCTGAAAAAGCGAAACGGAAGCTCAAAACAGCGGAAGATGCACTCAGAATTAGATGGAGCAAAGTACTCAACACATGAGATGAATCGGCGACGATCGCCACACAAAGAGCTACCCGGCGAAAATTACTGCGAAATTTGATGAAGAGGCCTTAGAGCCTCCGCAATCAAAAATAAGGAAGTCACCGGTCGGATAAACGACCCCATGGCCAACATAGTGCGGCAAGCGGCGCCGCACACAAGCCGACACGCGATCCGCTGAGATTCGCATCAAAAGGATGGCCCAGCCAGATCTATCTACGGTCCAAGAAAGCAAGCTCTAGTAAGCAGCATAGCGCAACAAGTATCCGAACATCACGGCACACCCAAATACAGGGTGCTGCACACCCCTATGTTTCACCGATGAGGTGCTGGACCATAATTTCGGCGGATTCAAGCCCGTAAACATAGAGGCATCTGGCGGAACAACAGACCACAGAGTGCGGATTGAGGATTATATCCTCCACATGCACATGGCTAGAGGAGATGACCTCCACGCCATAAAGTACTTACCCCTCAAGCTCAAAGGGCCAGCCCGACATTGGCTTAAAAGCCTTCCCGAAAACACCATTGGAAGTTGGGAAGAGCTCGATGATGCCTTTCGGGCAAATTTTCAAGGGACCTATGTCCGACCTCCGGATGCAGACGATTTAAGTCATATACCTCAACAACCCGGAGAGTCAGCCCAGAAACTCTGGAACATATTTCTTACTAAAAAGAACCAGATAGTCGATTGTCCGGACGCCGAAGCCTTAGCAGCTTTCAAACACAGCGTTCAAGACGAATGGCTCGCCAGACACCTCGGCCAAGAAAAGCCAAGAACAATGGCCACATTAACAAGCCTCATGACCCGCTTTTGCGCAGGGGAGGATAACTGGTTGGCAAGATGCAGTACCAGCGAACCAAGTACATCCGAAGTTAGGGATGGAAACGGGAAACCGCGACGTAGCAAGGACCAGCGCCGGACCAAGGGAAACAGCCCGAAGAGCACGTCAGTCAACGCCGGATTCAAAAGCTCTCGGCAGAATCAGAAAAAGCTACCCTTCAAGGATAAAAGGGACGAGCTATCTAACCTAAACAAAATCTTGGATAAGATATGCCAAATCCACAGTACTCCCGAGAAGCCTGCAAACCATACCCACAGAGATTGTTGGGTCTTCAAGCAATCCGGCAAACTCATCGCCGAACACAAGGGGCTCGATGCACCAAGCGAGGACGATGACGAACCCCACAAGCAGAGCACCGAAAAAAAAAGAGTTTCCCACAAGAAGTCAAAACAGTAAACTCACTTCACGTGACCAAAGGGAAAAACAGAGTGGCGCCTATAGAGATACGCGCCATACGGCCTATCCCAGAGGAGTCCCGCCACTGGTTGTTAAAACCAATCACCTTCGACGAACATGATTACTCTAGAAGTATTCGAAACGCAGGCTGGACTGCCTTGATATTAGATCCAATAATTGACGGACTCCACTTTACACAAGTCCTAATGGACGGCGGCAGTGGTCTAAACCTGTTATATCAGGACACAATCCGCAAAATGGGTATAAACCCAACAAAAATTCGCCATAGCAACACCTCCTTTCAAGGGGTAACGCCAGGCCCAGATGCCCATTGTACGGGTTCTCTCCTGCTAGAAGTTATGTTCGGCTCCCCCGACAACTTCCGCCGCGAAAAGCTAACCTTCCACATCGCCCCATTTACAAGTAGCTATCAAGCACTACTGGGACGCGAAGCTTTCGCCCGTTTCAACGCAATTCCGCATTATGCATCTCTTACGCTTAAAATGCCCAGTCCTCGAGGCATCATCTCATTAAAGGGAAATATCGAGTGTTCCTCGAGCGTGGAAGACTGTGCGGCTGCCTTGACAGCCACACACTAAACCGACTTCACTAATCAAAGCACCTAAACAGGTCGTTCAGACCCCGGACATGGCTAGACGAGTCCGGCGTAAACATACAAGGGCTTACTAGCCGCATACCCCCATACAAGGGGCTCTGCGCATGTACAACAAGAGACAACAAAGCTCAATTTTACCCATTTTTTGGAATTATACTTTGTTTATTTAGTATAACATACATTTTAGCATGATCTTTTTCAACTAAGTTCCTCTCTTTTATAGATGAACATCATGCTACACCCGTCGAGATCTGCACTGCGGAGACACAGTAGCAGACGTGCGATGAGGGACCCGTTCAAGGATTCTTTTCAGATTAAGACCCTCGTAAACCTTTTTACTGTCTCTTGTTGATACATCCCCGGTTTCTTGCTATAACCGAGGAGGAGGCTGGCGTCTTGGCATGTGGCCACATCAGAATTTTGCGCGTACCTGGACACCAGGGGCTTATTACCAAGGGCATTGGTCATCCCGTTTTCGTAAAGACCGAATACCTTAGGGAGTGTTCGGCGTCGCGAGTTTGCCTTATATGCATCAGCTCCGAATCATGTCTTTGGTCAAATGTTGGGTTTGCCCGGCTCCTGTGTTTTGCTGCCTTACGTTCCGCTCTATCGGCTAAGGCGGCACCAGGAGAACTATTGCGATTGTGCCCCGGTTCGGCCAGGCGAGCACCTCAGTAGAGAAAGCCGAAAACTGACTGTCATGATATAGCGTGAGACTGGTCAACCACTCGATGACCCGTCGGAATCTTTAGGATTCCTCCGCATTAACGAAGGGCCGTTTCCCGGCCAGGCACACACGCGCCCCGAATTCGGGTGAGCGCGGTGCCCCTAGGGGCTATACAGTAGCCCCACTATCAAACTCCTATGGCTAAGTGAAAGTGATAAAGCATTATAGTCCGGTTGCCTAGCTCGCTGCGCTATCATCTCCTTAATAGGACCAAGACGTTGGACCAAGTGTGAAAACGCGCCTTCTGCGAACACCCCCGCATTATATGCGTGGGGGCTGAAGCCGAAGACTGCCATCTTTCAGGTTATATACACATTTAAACATATAAGGCTGCTAGCCAACTTGCCTCCACGGAGCTCCCCCGATTGGGGCTTTGTTGGCCATCCGATCTGTCTTCTTGCGCATCTGAGCCGTAGGATCTTCACCTGCAGTTAAACCTGATTTTACCTCGCGGTCGTTTTCGTAGTCCAATGACGAGTGGGCTCACGTCGGGCGCTCGTTGGTTGGGTTGGATGTTTCCGTGTGCAGGAGGTTTTGCACATTCACCTCGTGCCGCTCCGCACCCAATCACCCGCATCTCGCCCCACTCGCACCCCAGCAGCCAAACCAACCCTAGCCCCCTTTCTCCTTCCCCTCGATCCCCACGAGCCGCTGTGCCCCTCCCTCTCCCTTCTGTGCGTGCGCTCGGCCAAGGACGCCGTCGTCTCCCTCGGCTGCTCTCCACAACCTCGCCTCTTTCTCCTCCTCGCCTTCCCATCGCCCGCGTGCAGGTTGCCGCAGTCGGAGAACAGGACAGTGCGTGTCGCTTCCTCCTTTTCCTCCCATCGGATCTAAAGCATGCGGTCGCGGAGGCGAGCCTCTCCTGCAGGGGAGAGAAGATGGGAGAGAGGGGGAGAAGGAAGGAGAGGAGGGAGGCCCAACGGCGAACTGGAGAGGGCAGGCCAGCGCCGGCCAGGTCAGGTGCGACCTGGTGGTTGGTGGTGGCTCGATCCACTACTGGATCCTTTTTCTTCCACCTCCCCACTGCCTAACATCGAGCACCGGTCAGGGAGCATGGGATCAACAACGACGGCTGGAAGCCAAGAGGGAGGATGAGGGGATTGAAGAGGGTCTTCTTGTGTTCATCGCGTGACCAAGGAAGAGGAGGACGACGCAGGGTGGAACATGTCATCCCTCTGGTTATGGCCTTCCTTTCTGCTGCTGGGTGAGCTTCTTCTCCCTTCTCGTCAATGAGAGGTAGTTACAGTAGTTGATATGTCGCCTTGCTCCCAGGCTGAGATGAGGGTTTCCACTGATTGTGGTGGCGTGAGGCGGAGTTCGACAGCCAGATGCTTGTGGCTGCCACACAAAACATGCTCTCTTGCTGACCTTGAGGTCCAGCCGCAATGGACCATCTCCAAGGTATGTAGCCTGATGTTCCTCCTGTTTCAGATCATATATGTTGGTCTGATGTATGTGTAAGAGAACAAAATTCGAATTGGGGAAGGGAGCTTTCAGACCAATCTAATTGTCATTATGTATGTAGATTCTTGTTTTTGCTCTTCTCATACTTTAGGCTGGGTGTATTAGCAATGATGGTGAGCTAATAATGGCTTTCATTTTGTTTTTCCAGTGTGGATCATTGGAGCTATCATGAAGATATAAGCAAGCTGCTGGTTTCGGCAACTTGACATTTTTGTACTGATTAGTGAACTAGCAAGGTATAATGGTAATTCTTCTACATCCAGATGAATGGGATGGATAGTAGTTCTGCTATGCAGAATGGTAGTGTTTCCTACACGATCCTTTGTTTGTCATGTATGCCATCACTGAGTATTGTAGAGGCTGTAGTAATCTTACACTTTATATGGATGGTGTGCAAGTTAAAGGTCTACAAAATAATGTGCTAAGCTCTTATTTGTGGGCCAGGTTAAAGATCCCATGTTAGTTTGTTTGGTTTAAGTTCAGAAGCAACAATACAATGTTGTTTAAGTCAAGTTTTTAACTTTATATATATTCTGATTACTGCTTCATTATTTATCAACTGAGGCATGGTTGCTGTTTGCACTTCTTACTGATGATGATCCTGGTGTTGTTTTTGTGAGAACAGAAAGAGATGGCTCGATGTGCATATTTATCCTTATTTTGTTCAATTATAATGGGATGAAGTAACTTAATTGACTAATAGTGTTGTTAGTAGTGATAGATAATAGGAAATTTACTAGATCAGTTCAAGCAAAAATACTTCCAGAATCCATCTTGTGATCTGTTGGTAACAACACCAAGTTTGCCTATTTGTTCAACCAAACAATGTGTATAACACGCTTCATTTTGCAGGTATAGAAGAAGGACCTTTGCTTAATGGTTGATTTTCTTCTGCTCACGGCAGCTTGCTCGAGGAAAACATGTAAGCCCGACGTGCACCGATGGCGTTGCCAGCAGCATCAAGGATAGAATCAGCAAGACACTCTTTTAGGTTAGAGAAATTGGCGGTCCAATGATTAAACCTGAATCTTCGTGGCTGCTACAGCCACCATCATGTTGTAGCTCATCCAGACCACGACTATGAATAGGTGACCATCTTCATTGAGGTACAGAAAACAATCCATGCATTGCCATGCTTTTCTTCTCTGAACTTTACATCATTCAATCCCACTCATTGACAAGACTTAGATATCATGAGGATGATGATGGAGGACAGCAATGTCTCCATCAGCTGCTACCATAGAAGGTGGAGACAAGTGGCGAGTGACAGTATTGCAGCTATCAATGAAGATCATGGTTGCTTGCCCCCCTACAAAGATTAAGGTCCCTTGGAGGCTACAAATGATAGGTCCTTCGTCACTCGTGCTGATGTTCGAGAAGAACTTGGGCCTGACATGGCACCTGAACATGTGCTAGGTTTGCCTACCCGCCTCTGAACTCTCTCAATGTCAAAAGAACTAAAGTGGGTACTTCCTAATGGCAATATTCTCTTCCTTGCTGGTGAGGGTAGGTTCTAGCTCATCAGTTCTAGCTTCTTGCTGTTTCATTGTATTCGGTTATGATATATTTTTCAACTATACAAGCACTCGGGGAAGTCAGGAAAACTGAACCAAAGACAAACACTTTTACTGGCGATGTTCGGGCTTTTTTTAACTGAGATGTGAAAGATGCATCTTATCCCCTAAGAAATATTGCCTTTAATTTCTTGATTTTTTCCTGACATGCTAATTTAGAGCCAAATATTCATGATTCATCATACACATTACAATCAATTATCCATTGGAATCTTTTGTCCATAGAGGTGATTTTGTTTGGACCATTAGTCTAGGTAGTGACATTTTGATCTATCAGGCACAAGTTTATTTTCTTTTTCACTCGGGGTACACTAAAGTAAGCATCACCATCAATGAAAAGAAGGCATACAAATCATGAAGTTTTTTCCATGGTTTTGTGCATCATTTAGTTGTCACTTATTTGTTTCAAGGAAGTTATTCAATTCTCATCGACCTTTTCTTATTCTTTCCATTGCTAAAGGAGAAATTTAATATGCAATATTTTTAATATTCGAGGAGACCAGAGGAGAAGAAAAGGGGCTGTCAGGTCGGACTTTGGTGCGTCTCTGACCAAAGATGGCTGGATCCATCCGACGTTCTTCCAAATAGTGCAATGCAGATTTGCTGACTGGTACAACATCTAAACCTTGGCTACTCTAGCTTATTTTTACATCTCTTAGTATCAACAAATAAGTTGGCTACACTATATACTTGAAGATTGCAGCAGGCACAAAATGCTTGGCTGACCACCCAGTTAATTGAGTTGTGCCTACGAAGGGTCAGTAGAGTAGTTGCTTTTTCTAAAAAAATGAGGATCAGTTTGGTTGCCACGTGACGGTAAGGCCAGAATGGTGGTACCGAAAAGTGGTTCTGTAATGGTCATATGTGTCGTGGAGTTGGAACTTGGTTCTTTTGAAGTTGGAGTGGCTAGGTTGTCTATAAATACATGCTGCCCACTAAAATCAGATTTTAGTATACTGTTTAAATCAAGGGTGGATCATTGTGTTGTGTTCAGAATTAGAGCTAGAGAGAAGGGAAGAGTTGCGACCATACCATTTATTTATACCGCATGGTCCCACTGTCGATTTTCTTAAAGTACATTAGCCTTTTCTAAGTACATTACCCTCTTGTTCTTGGAAGAATAGATTGATGCTCCCTACCTCAGATTTAACAATGCATGTAGGTTGGTCAGTGTACTAATTTTGACGCTTCTTGATCGGTGTTTCGGAAGTCATGGGCTTTTGTGTATTTGTACAAGCTTCCTTCGTCTTTACTATTTTCTATCTTTAGTGTTTTTTATGTTCCTTTGTAACTGTCCGATGTTCTGCCTTGGGTGGCCTCTGTCTTGGTTTACAGCTCCATATGGCTAGCTATGTATACATATGTAGGTTTTGTTTGGACTGTACTCAATTGCACAGATGTTTTCATATTCATGCATTCCTCTTTTTTACTCGTGATTGTTAGATAGTTGAATATCATTGGTTTATGTCGGCATTCTGTTTTTGCAATTTGAAATAGGTTTTGGTCCAATGATATTAAACTTCACAATAGGTAGTGGCATCTTCAGGAAAAAGTAGTGGCAGATACAATGGAAACTTCTTTTCCGGTGCAGAAATGATGCTATTGACTTGAGTCCTCAACACATATTTTTCAGTAACGGAGAGGATTATTCACCTTTGCCGCTGCAGGCGTTAAGACCTGGCGGAGCCAGGCCATCAAGCACTATTAGCGTTCAACACTTGGCCCTGAAGAGCATGACAGCCTGTGCTACCGTCCGAACATCTTCTATTCTTCTTTTGGCCTGGAATGAGTTACCAGTAGGGGCACCTTGAGCGAGTACTCAAGGAATGCAGTCAAGTCATGATGCCGGTTCCCTTTCGCTAGATCTTACATATTTAATTATGTGAGTTTGGAAGCCAAAACTGATTGAGATCTTCTGTTCTTACTTGCAGATGTTATGTTATTCAGAGTACTTCGGTTTCCAGTCTCTATATATTATCAAATTATGGGTTATTTTGAACCTTATAGGATTCTATTATATGTTTAGTTATGCTTCCATTGGTTTTGCATATGTATTAACAAAAGAACCAGACTACTATTTTTTTTATACTTGAATCGAAGGACGTACAGTTAATTTGCTCTTACTAAAGGACTGAGTAGGCAGCTAGCTGAATGAAGGACAATCATGACAAGCAAACCAACACATAAATAGTAAACCCACAATTTTTACATCTGCATCCCGGTGAACTTTTGGTATGGATATGCATTTTTATCCTTGGGAGTACTTTGGATTTTAAGTGGGAATCATAGTTATTTTCTTCTAAACTTTGTATGACAAGCAATGCGGGTGATATTCCTAATGGTTGCTGCTGACGCTGAAAAACTACTCCTGAAGCACAAGAAGTGCCCTCTCTATGGTTCATCACTCACTGGATCCAGATGGGCAACCTTCCGCTTCAAAATTAAAAGAGCACAGTTTTTGCCTGCTATCATTGCTTACGAAGAGTAATCTACCATGTCCCTAATATATATACAAAATTGTTGCACCAGCACAAGATTTCCATGATATGCATGGGCATAACTTTCTTTACTCAGGAAAGGCAGGCTGTCATTTCTTAAGGTTGAGATTTTCTGTTTTATAGAATGGCAACTATCTGTTCCTTATCTGGCATGTGTATTTGCTTTGTCCTCTACTTCTGATAAGGCAAAACAGATCAAACCAACACAGTAATCCTCTAATCCTTCATTATATTCTAAAAAAACACTATGATTTTCCGTGTCAGGATAGTACTATTTCAAACTGATGCTTTGTATTACATGTTCCGGTGTATACCCTGGCAATATTAGGCATTTGCTTTGTTTGTTCACACCACATTAGTTTTTTTAGTTATAGCCGGTTTTATTTCCGATTCAAACCCATCCATTTGTCCTGTTTTCATTTGTTTCTTATAAATTCTTTATGATAAGATGTTGTCTTTCAGTTGTATATTTATTCTCTTAATTTCATTTGTTTCTTATGCAAGGTTCTCAAAAATAACTTTTGTAGGCAAGACAAAACTGAAAAGGCGATCTGGGACAAGTGAAAGGAGGGAAGCCATTGTAAGATCGATAATAACTTGCCGACAAGATCATGTTCGTTTAGACCTTTCCTTACTAAAAGTTATTTATCATGCATAAGTGTTTCATTGGAACTATCAAATTCAAACTCCTAGATGTCTATGTCAGGATGTATGACTTTGTCCAGGTAGAGATATCCCCACTGATCTTTTCGTGAATCATTTCACACTTATTTCTGTAAAGTGCTGCCGATTTTAGTAAACTCCATTGGTTCAAAAAATAATATAATTCAAGCTCCTAGAAGAGCTTGTTCATTCAGACCTTTCCTTACATTTAAACTATGACAGTGACCTCTTTTATTTGTCTATGTAACGATCATATGCATAAATAGTTGAAAATGGTGTCTCAATGGCGCATTTTTAGCTAATTCTTACCATATGAACCTAAATGATTTCTAAAACTTAAAAGATATTAAAGAAATGCAAATTGTTTCAAAACAACATGTTTGAATTTGGACCTTGGGCCATTTGGTCTTATGTTATTTGAATAAGATAAAAAATATGCATGTTCAAGTATATATTTTCAAAGATAAAGTATCCTTCATTTTTCATCTTCAAGGATTTGAATTAGTACCTAAGTGGTTGCGAAAACCTACTTATATTACAAGTTAAATATTTTCAAAACACTTAGAGTTGACATGGTACTTGCGCTTTCTCAAACATAAAGTTATTGAAAAATGCAAATATTTTCGTCGCGCACATGGTTGCTTGTCCGCACCTATAAAACAACTAAACCATGAATTCTCTTTTCAGTGCGAACATGGATTTAGTGTGTCTCTGCATCATTTGGCGCAACGGTTTTTCAAGCACATATTGGATATTCTCAAGAAACCATATTTTCAATATAGAATGATTTAACACATAAGCTTTCTACTACCAATATCGAATATGTCCTTGCAAAATGAAACTATTTTCATCGACAACATGGCTTTAGCGGGTCTCTGCGCCATTTGGCGCAACGGGTCAACTAGTATACATTAACGGCCGCACAGGAGGTATTTTAATTCTTGAAGGCACAAGTATAAAAAGCTTTTATATTCCCTCGAAACATTGTTTTACAATAATACATGTTATTCGAACATAATATCCTTCGAGCACTGCATTTCTATTAAACGAGCGCCCAACAGAACTTCCTGAAAATAGTGCTCGGCAGGTACTCGGCTCCCGTCCGAATCTTGGGATGCAACAACGGTGGCCTTCATCTCCGCCTAGTATGTCTTGACACGGGCAAGAGCCATCCGCGCACCCTCTACGCACGCTGACCTCTTCATTGCATTGATATGCGGTACCGCACCAAGGAACTGCTGCACCAAGCTAAAATAACTCTTCGGCTCAGGCCTTTCCGGCCACAGATGACTCACGACATACTTCATGGCGAGTCCGGATAACCTATTCAGCTCTGCCCATGCGGCCAAATGATCGGTTAATGGAAGTGGGCGCTCTGGATTGTGGAACTTCGACCAAAAAAGCTTTTCCACTTCGTGATCCTTTTGATCTCGGAAGTGTTCGGCCGCGTCCGCGGCACTCGCCGCCAAGTCCAGATAAGTATCCGCCGCACTCCACAACCGGTCCCACTGAGCATATTTAGGATCCCCGAACTTCATCCGTAGCATAAAGGGCTTTCGGCGCGATATCTCGGCCTGACGTAGCTCCTCCTTCATAGCTCTCATTGCAGAGCGAGCATCCTTGGCCTCGGTAGTGGCCTTCTCCAGGTCCCTCTGTTCCGCCCGATCTTCTTTTTCAAGAAGTTTGCAGTGGTCGGCAGCATTCTTCAACTTCACAGCCATCTCGGCCATTTCCTTCTGGCTTCGGCAGTGAGCAGCCTGTTCGGCTTTCAGCTCTTCAGCCGCCTTTAAGGCAGCCGCATCACTTTTCCTAGCCTGCTCCTTGGCTCGGGCGAGTTCCGCCCGAAGGTTCTCCATGGCAGCGGCACCATCTGCGTCAAGCATACATGTTGTAAGATACGGGCATCAAGCTCCTCTTACCAGGTGTCTGCGAAGAAATTACATACCTTGTGACTCGTCAAGCCGCTTGTTGACAAGCACGATGTCGGCATCTGCCACGTCAAGTTGCCGCTTTAGCTCGGCAAATTCATCAGTCCGGCTAGCCACGGACGCCGCCACCTACATAGGAAAGGCGACATATCATACTGGGATTATGATCCTCGGCGCGTCATTTTTGACAACGCACCGAGTCTCGAGAACTACTATCTATACAGTAGCGTCTTATATATGCGGAACTGTCAAAAGGTACATCATTTCGCGTAGCTCAAAGCCTGTCAGTAAACTCCTGACGGCCTCGTACAACCCGCTCTCCGCGGATGAAATCCTTTCAATCACCGTACCCATCAATGCACGGTGTTCTTCTGAGATAGACGCTCGCCCGAGCAGATCCTTCAGCTCCTCCGACCGTGCACCGGACGGTGCCGGACTCGTCCGATTGCCATTTTCGAAGGCCGGACACGGAGGGCTTTGGGGGGCCATATGACTGCCTTCCAGCCCTGCCGGATTCGGAGAAACCCTCCGTGACGACACCTCAGGGTCGCCCGCCTCGCAAGGTGGTACGGCAGTGGGAGGCGTTCCGCTCTCCATCATCTCCGGACGAAGATCCCCTAAAGATGAGCTCTGCTGAGAAGGGCTGAGATCCGAACTACAAGGTAAAATTTCGGTTATCTTCCTCAGAAATAGAACAGGGATGTCTCTTATTTTAAAACTCCCCTCTCTACTTACGGCTCGGTGGAGGGCTGATCCCCTTGGGGGCACAGTGCGGCCGAGGCATCCCCCGGCGCAGGACCCTCTGACGAAGATTTCTGCCCCCGCTTTGAGACCATGGTCTCCGGGTCTTCAGATGTGGTCCTCTTCTTCCCCTGGATAGAGTAATTCTCGATTCCTCCTTTCCCGACGGCCTCCTTCGGGGAGGCGGTAGCTTCCTTGTTCCCCTTCGCCTTCTTCCAAAGGCGCAACCTCCAACATCTGGTTAACACGGGATCCGCGTGGTCTCGGGGAGGGGCAGACACCTGATTAGCTTTGCTTTCGCTATCCACTCCTGTTTAAGGGATAGCTCTTTTAAGGGCAATTTTATGATAAATATACGGATAGTGTGTCCGGGTACAGGGCTACTTACTTGAGTATCCCGGCGATTGCAGCTCAGACCTGCGTCCTCGGTCGAGCCCGGACACATTGCTTGTGATCCGAAGAACAATTTGTACATCTCCATGGGCGTCGCGCCCGTAAAATGTTGGAGAGCTCGTGGTCCCTCCGGATTAAACTCCCACAGGCGGAGGGGGCGACGTTTGCAGGGCAAGGTGCGGCGAATCAACATGACCTGCGTCATTATGAACAAATTGATCTCTCTCTCTCTAGGAGGTCTCGAATGCGGCCCTACAACAAGGGCACGTCCTTGGACAGCCCCCAGTTAAACCCTTTATTGACCCATGACGCTAGCTGTGGTGGGGGACCCGAGCGAAAGGCAGGTGGCGCCACCCACTTGGTCCCCCTTGGAGCTGTGATATAAAACCACTCTCATTGCCATAAGCTGAACTCCTCTTGAAAAGATCCCTCGGGCCATCGAGCGTCAGCATTCTTGCTTATAACAGCACCTCCGCACTCTACGTGCCGCCCCTCGATCATCTTCGGCTCTACTTTGAAGGTCTTAATCCACAATCCGAAGTGAGGAGTAATACGGAGGAAGGCTTCGCACACGACGATGAACTATGAGATGTGGAGGATGGACTACGGAGCCAAGTCATGAAATTCCAGCCCGTAATAAAAGATGAGCCCCCTCACGAAGGGGTCCGTCGGGAAGCCTAGCCCCCGAAGGAAGTGAGACACAAACACCACGCTCTCACCAGGCTTGGGAGTGGGAATAAGCTGCCCTTGAGCAGGCAGCCTATGCGAGATTTCGCCGGTTAGATACATGTCATCTCTTAGCTTTAGCACGTCTTCTTCCGTAACGGAGGAAGGCATCCACCGGCCTTGAAGGTCGGAGCCGGACATCATCGAAGGTCCGAAGCGCCTGAATCTGGAGCTTTGGGTGTTGGAACTCGAGGCGAGAGGCGGATTCGATTGAGATTGAAAGAAAGGAGTAGAGCCTTGGTCTCTTTATAAAGAGGTTCAATACCAAGAGCCCTCCCGTGACCGTTTGGGACTCGCCTTGATTGAGGAGACATACCAGCAGACACGATTGGATTCTACGCCCGTATTGATGAGAACCCAGGAATAAGGGGACCGCGATCTCGCTTGACAAGGCGTGCCAAGAAACCGCCTCGCTAAGTCGCTTTGAGGTGGGACGATAAAACGATTGAATAAAGGCTTGGCGTGGTGTGATGTCATCTTTGCGGAATCGCCAGCAGATTGGATTTGTGTAAATATTATTCTCTCTGATGGTATGTGGAACTTATTTTGCAGAGCGGACACTATCCTTGTGCTCAAAATCTTCTATGAAGTATTCGGAGGAAGAACCCGCCTTGCAATGCGAAGACAATCTGCGCGCCGGACTCGTCGTCATTGAAGCCTGGTTAGAGAGACTCTTGAGGAGACACTGGATTAGGGGTGTCCGGATGGCGGACTATAACCTTTAGCCGACTCTGGATTATGAAGATACAAGTTTTAAGACTTTGTCCGTGTCCGGATGGGACTTTCCTTGGCGTGGAAGGCAAGCTTGGCGATCTGGATATGTAGATCTCCTCCCATTTGTAACCGACTACTGTAACCCTAGCCCTCTCCGGTGTCTATATAAACCGGAGGGTTTTAGTCCGTGGGGCGAACAACAATCATACCATAGGCTAGCTTCTAGGGTTTAGCCTCTCACGATCTCGTGGTAGATCTACTCTTGTACTACCCATATCATCAATATTAATCAAGCGGAGTAGGGTTTTACCTCCATCGAGAGGGCCCGAACCTGGGTAAAAACATCGTGTCCCTTGTCTCCTGTTACCATCCGCCTAGACGCACAGTTCGGGGCCCCCTACCCGAGATCCGCCGGTTTTGACACCGACACCCTCTCTTTAATTTTTTAATATATAGCTTTAAACTCTTGTGCGGCTAAGTCACGCAACTATGACGTACACATCCTTGAATATATACACTCATAATACCCGGGGGCTTCTTTTACAGAAGCTTATTATTATTTTCCGAGCATCAAGCTCAACACATATGTGTCCTCTTCCGCATATGTACCTTTTCTTCGCCATTATATGCATCGTTATGACTTAAGTTTTTGCCAAGCCGGGTTGCCTGGCTCTTGTGCTTATGCCCTACGTTCCTGTTTGTTCGGCTAGGGCATAAAGGGAGCACCTCTGCGATTGTTACAGCCAGGTCATCCGGACGTGTACCTCAGACTGGGTGAAGCCTAAAGCTAGTGTTCTTAAGGAATATTCGCTCATGTTTTACACTCATTACACTATGAACCCCCGGATTTTACGTCTACTTCGACTATTTGGTCACAGTTCGGACATGCATACCAACACATGTTCACCCAGGGAAAGGAACCCTTAACGAAACTATTCTCCCTGGAAGATGTTTCTTACAATCAACATGTAATACTCCCTCCGTTCCTTGATATAAGGTGTATAGATTTTTGAGAAAAAGTCCGAAATATATGGTGTATTGCGTTGCACCACTCGTTTGGATAATTATTTTAGGGATTTGATTTCATTTCCTTATATGAGGCAAGCTCCTCTATTTTGTCATGTCAATTAGTCAGGTATAATCTCGCCCAAAACTTGTGATTTCTCCCCTCCATGTGTGTTCTTTAATTTCCGTGCCAAAAACTATACACCCTATATCTAGGAACGGAGGGAGTATAACATAGCTAGCTGGATACAACTTGTCTGTTCAAGCAACTACGACCCCTACGCCTGGTTTCCATGCATACCCAGTCATATTGCATACAGTATTGGAAACACTCCGCACCTTCGGGTCCAGAGGTCGAAGCAAAAAGGTCCGCCATGAAAATCGTTTTACTATCCGGCTAGGGACAAATTTGTCAAATGAAGTACATAGTCACTTGGACTCAAAAACTTCTTCCTCTACGCCGTCTAACATGCTATCTAGCTTACAATCCTGTTGGGAAAACTTGGCGGCTATCTTTACTTGGTCATATACTAGACTAACGGGAATTTCTTTTCCATCTGACCCCTAAGGTCCGACCCGGGCCATATGATTTAGATCAAGCTTGGTGTATCGTGTTTCTACCATGGCCCAGGCCTCTCGTGCACCTTCTGGCAGATATCTTCCATAATCGGAAGCGCCACCGAGCTCCCTGGAATAGCTTCAAAAGCTCCTCCATACTTCCTGGAGGAGAGGCGGATGGCCACAAAGCTTTGGCAACGCTCCGCATTGCTTGCCGAGCTTGCTCGTGCAGTTGGGACAACTCTTGCAGCAGGTCGCCTTGAGAGCCAGACATTTCCTCTTCGGGACGGCCAGTCAGCATACCTGCAGACATAAATCTGTTAGATCATTTCTTCGCTGAATTACATGAAGGTAAGTTCAAAAGCATACTGAATATGTTGTCTCGTAGTGTCCTATTCTCCTTGACAGCGTCAGCTAGCTGGGCTCGCACATCTTTTAGTTCTTCGCCCAGCAGGGTGTTGGAATCCTGCAGCTTGGTCTTTTCATCCCTGACCCGTGTCAGCACATGTTCGCCTGCAGCCAGTTGACTTTTGACCTCTTGTTCACCCACCTGCGACACTTTCAGTTGATCAGCCGATCCTGTCATCGGAAACGCAACAGTATTAACATTACTGGTATATGATTACATTTTTCTGGATGGAGGGGAACATTACCAGGCGTTGTGAGGGAGTCCTGGACTAGGGGGTGTCCGGATAGCCGGACTCCTAGACTATGAAGATACAAGATTGAAGACTTTGTCCCGTGTCCGGATGGGACTTTCCTTGGTGTGGAAGGCAAGCTTGGTGATACGGATATGTAGATTTCCTACCATTGTAACCAACTCTGTGTAACCCTAACCATATCCCGTGTCTATATAAACCGGAGGGTTTTAGTCCATAGGACGAAAAACAATCATACCATAGGCTAGCTTCTAGGGTTTAGCCTCTCTGATCTCGTGGTAGATCTACTCTTGTACTACCCATATCATCAATATTAATCAAGCAGGAGTAGGGTATTACCTCCATCGTGAGGGCCCGAACCTGGGTAAAAACATCATGTCCCTTGTCTCCTGTTACCATCCGCCTAGGCGCACAGCTCAGGACCCCCTACCGAGATCCGCGGTTTGACACCGACATTGGTGCTTTCATTGAGAGTTCCTCGTATGCGTCATCTTTAGGCCCGATGGCTCCTTGATCGTCAACAACGACGCGGTCCAGGTGATACTTTTCTCCCGGACAGATCTTCGTATTCGGCGGCTTTGCCTCAAGCCAATTCACTTGGCCATCTGGAGCAGATCGAAAGCTACGCCCAGCCATCAGGTCAGATTTGGGAGTTTGAACTACGGCCGATATCCGGAGACTTCGATCTTGACGGATTGAGCCACAACCAAGCGGCGCCGCACTATCTCGATGGGCACGATCTAGCTCTGCCGCGAGCAAAGCCACGGAGGCCGCACGGCGTCCGCTCCGACCCTTAGCTCGGTGCCGACTCCCCGATCGAGGGCGAGTGGTTGGACACCGCCTCGGGGCTACGATCTCAGCGGCGATTGAGCGAACTCCATCCCTGTCGCTGCGAAGACCGTGACTCTAAGGTGCGGACTCCTCTCCGGACTCCAACCCTCCGCGCCCCGCCAATCGAATCCGATTGGGCGCCGGTCATGGAGTTCACTGCGCGGACATCTTTCAGCACTCGCCCTTTGGCGACATCCTGAATTCACTAAAGTCTCTCTCTTTATCGGAGAGCCTGGCGAGACTACGGTCGGGAAGGTTGGGATGCGGACGACGAAGAAATTCAACGCCCACCCACCACCCACTTTGTAGCCACTGTCGATGATTTAACCGACATGCTCGACTTCGACTCCAAAGACATCGACGGTATGGACGACGATGCCGGAGGTGACCAAGAACCAGCACCTACAGGGCACTTGAAGGCCACCTCGTCATACGACATATACATGGTGGACATCCCAAAAGATGGGAACAACGATGGAAAAGCGAAGGATGACCCCTCCAAGAAACAGCCCAAGCGCCGACGTCAGCGGCGCCGCTCTAAATCCCGCCATAGTAAAAACGGCGATTCCGGCACGGGAGATAATAACACCCCGGACGGTGTCGAAGACAACCCCTCGGCAGGATTCAGCACGGGAGGAGGAGAAGCCAGCCCTCATGATAGGCGGCGGGGGAGGTGGAGGACGATAATTATATACCTCCCTCCGAAGATGAGGCAAGCCTTGACGATGACGAATTTGTCGTGCCTGAGGATCCTGCCGAACAGGAGCGTTTCAAACGCAGGCTTATGGCCACGGCAAGCAGCCTCAAGGAAAAGCAGCAGCAGCTTAGAGCTGACCAAGACTTGCTAACTGACAGATGGACTGAAATCCTTGCAGCCGAAGAGTATGAACTCGAACGCCCCTCCAAGAGATACCCCAAACGCAAGCTGCTACCCCAATTAGAGGAAGCAGCACCCAAACCTACATCACCAGCGCATGATGCGGCCGACCGGCCACCCCGTGGTCGCGACAGAGAGGCGTCTAGACCCTCCATTCAAGCCGCACTCCGCGTCGCTCGAAAAGTACCAAGGCACGGGGAAACGCGCCAGACCTGCGAGGCATATTGGAGGACAAGGCAAGGCAAACAAGATCGATCTATGGATCATGTGGGCGCCCCACGACACGTGACGATAACCGTCATGCCGGATACAGCAATTCCGGCCGGGTCGAACACAGTAGACAAAGCTCATTTGAGCTGCGTCGTGATATAGCTCAATACAGAGGCGCCGCACACCCACTATGCTTCACAGATGAAGTAATGGATCATCAAATCCCCGAGGGTTTCAATCCCGTAAACATCAAATCATACGATGGCACAACAGATCCTGCGGTTTGGATCGAGGACTACCTCCTCCATATCCACATGGCCCTTGGTGATGATCTACGCCATCAAATACCTCCCACTCAAGCTTAAAGGACCAGCTCGGCATTGGCTCAACAACTTGCGGCCAGAATCAATTGGTTGTTGGGAGGACACGGAAGCCGCATTCCTTGATAACTTCGGGGCACATCGATGCGACCACCGAGCGCCGATGACCTCAGCCACATAATTCAGCAGCCGAAGAATCGGCGGACAATTACGGACACGGTTCCTAACCAAGAAAAATCAAATCGTTGATTGTCCGGATCACGAGGCCCTTGCAACCTTTAAACATAACATCCATGACGAGTGGCTTGCGGCACCTAGGGCAGGAAAAGCCAAAATCCATGGCAGCCCTCACCACACTCATGACCGCTTTTGCGAGAGAGGACAGCTAGCTAGCTCAGACCAACAACTTGGCCAAACACCGATAGTTCGGATACAAGGACAGCAATGGCAGGTCGGCGTCGCAACAAGCATAAGCGCCGCGTGCGGTGATAATGCTGAAGATCTGACGATAAATGCGGATTCGAGGCTCTAAACCGGTCGTGGAAGAAGCCATTCAAAAGAAATACCCGGGCCCGTCCAACTTGGACCGAATACTCGATCGCTGTGCGGATACATGGCACCCGAAAAACCAGCCAACCACACCAACAGGGATTGTTGGGTGTTCAAGCAAGCAGGCAAGCTAAGTGCCGAGCTCAATGACAAGGGTCTGCATAGCGATGATGAGGAAGAGCCTCGGTCGCCGAACAATAGAGGACAGAAGGGCTTTCCCACACAAGTGCGGACGGTGAACATGATATACGCAACCCACATACCCAAAAGGGAGAGGAAGCGCGCACTAAGGGACGTATACGTGATGGAGCCAGTCGCCCCGAAGTTCAACCCATGGTCTTCCTGCCCAATCACCTTCGATCGAAGGGACCACCCCACTAGCATCCGTCACGGCGGTTTAGCGCATGGTTCTTGACCCAATTATTGTGGATTTCACCTCACCGAGTCGATGGGCGGGCGGTAGCAACTGAACCTGCTTTATCGGGATACAATGCGCAAAATGGGCATATAACCCTCAAGGATTAAACCCACAAAGATGACCTTTAAAGGCGTCATACCAGGTGTAGAGGCCAATTATGCGAGCTCGATTACACTCGAAGTGGTCTTGGATCCCGGATAACTTCGAAGCGAAGAGTTAATCTTCGACATAGTCCCGTTCATGGCGGCTATCACGCACTGCTTGGGCGAACCGCATTTGCAAAGTTCAATGTGGTGCCGCTTTTCGCATACCTCAAGCTCAAGATGCCAGGCCCTCAAGGAGTAATCACGGTCAATGGAAACACGAGCGCTCTTCCGAGCGGAGGAGCACACAGCTGACCCTCGCGGCGGAGGTGCAAAGCAGCCTCTCACAGCAATTCTCGAGTCCGGCTATTAAGCGTCGGCCCGCAAAGCGCGCCGGGTAACCTACAACAAGACCGCTTTGCACGATCCGAGCACCGCGTAGCAATCAGGCCCCAACCCCAACCCTCGCGGCTGCGAAGCCCGATTACTACTGGCGTACATAACTACGCTCTGGAGATACCATGGGCATAATGGGAGGAGCACGACCACGGCACGCCGAGAATGCGGCTCAACCGCACGGGGGGCTCCGATTGTGTCATTCTTTTATTTTCTTCTTTTTTTACTTTCAGGACTCCGTTTTCCGAAGTCTGTCGGCACTAAATTGCGAACTCACGATGCAACAGCCGAGGAAAGCGAAAGCTTCGTCGAGTGTCGGTGGTCTCTCTGCGAGCATTATACCTGTTTTACATACCATCCCGCAGCTTACCCTGGAGAGGACATGTTAAATAGACCCATACCTTGCTTATCGCACTATTTGTATCGTTCGCTCTTATTTACGATTTCTTTTGAATAAACAATACATAGCTTTTGCCTATTATTGCACTCCTTTCTTTATCTATATATATATTCATTTCATGGCATGTTGCACCCGTACACTTTAGTGCGGCCAATACCTGAGGGCTTAAGTACCCCAAAAGTATGGTGTGATAAGTCCGAACACTTCCCCAAGTCGGCACCCGAACTTATAGCATTATATGCATCGGCTCGAATCATGTCTTGGGTCAATAGTTGGGTTTTCCGGCTCCCATGTTTTGGTACCTTCGTTCCGTTATATCGGCTAAGGTAGCGCTGGGAGAACCACTGCGATTGTGCCCGGTTGAGCTGGGTTGAGCACCTCGGAGAAAGCTAAAGCTGGCCGTCACGATAAAGCGAGAGCGATCGCTGTTCGAGAGGTTTTTGGGTCCCTAAAGACTTATGCCGCTTAGGCGAGTCGGCATTGTCCGCCAAAGGCGTGGATAGCGCCCGAACTTCGGTCTTCGAATACTAGGGGCTTCGCCAAAATTTAAAATTATAAAATTCTATGGCTAAGTGAGAGTGTTCAAGCACTATAAGTCCGATTGCCTTGTTACGTTGCGTTGGCGCCTCCTCGACGGACCCAGAATGGGAACAAGAGCTCAAGTTTATCCGAACACCCCAACACTCGTGGCATTGGGGCTGAAGCCAGCGACTTGCCATCTCTCAAATTTGATAAGCGGCCGCCTGAAGGTAATATTTTAAATTAACAAGCGTTGCTTAGCGCATATGAACAAGTTTTCAGCGTCGGGATAACAAATGCGAGTCTATTCAAAAATTACATCTTTGGAGCACTCATCCGCTATCTGGCGGGCACCCTTGAGGCGCCCTCATAGTACATTTCGGGCTGCGATGCTCCTTGCCCTTGATGGCCGTCCGTCACAAGCTTCTCCGCATCTAGCCTGCCCCAGTGCACTTTAGCACGAGCAAGGGCCCGACGGGCACCTTCAATACAGACGGAGCGCTTGGTGACTTCAATCCATGGACAGGCGTCCACCAGCCGCCGCACTAACCCGAAGTAGCTCCCAAGCATGGCTTCCTATGGCCATAGCCAAACTATGAGGCCCTTCGTGGCCTGTTCGGCGACCTTGTGGAGCTCGATCAGCTGCTTCACTTTGGTCGCTCGAGGGCACGGACGTTCGGCCTCGACATCTTGAGACCAGAACACCTTCTCTGTCGAGCTCCCCTCCTTGGCGCGGTAGAACACGACACATCGGACACACTACTGAGGCAGATCTGTGAGCAGCTCTGGAGAGCTCCGGATTCGGGTAAGTACTAGATAATTGACTTTTACATTCTTGCGCTGCATAAAGAATGCCTTACCCTTGCGATCTTCTTTATTGCCTCAATCCTGGAGGGCTTTTGGGCTTGACCTTGGCGGCTTTGGCACTCTCAAGAGCCGAGGCGAGCTCGGACTCTCAGTCTTGAGTCACCTCCAAACTCGTGTTTTTCCACGAGCACAGAGCTCTTGCCGCACCTCCGCCACCCGCTCCTCCTGCTTCTCTCGCTTGAGTGCGCTCATGGCCACTTTGCTTTCGACGCGGACACCGCTTCCTTGAGTCGCCACCTGGTTCGTGGCCCTACAATACCATGTTATCCCTGTCATTTTTGCAACCAAATCCTTTCTATAAGGTATTTCTTTAATAAGGTATTGCTTACCTTCCTGTCCTCGAGCTGCTTCTTGGCAAGGCCGAGCTCGTTCTCGGACCGCTCGAGGCTCTTCTTCAATGCATTGACCTCCACAGTCGGTCTTGCCGGAGAGTCGGCAGCGCAGCCTGCATTCCCATATTGACATACTTATGTTAGACTCCTGCGTATATCTTTTTAGATCCTTAGTCCGGCTTTTCTATCTGAACACCGAGCTAAGCATCGAGGGCTACTGTCTGTCTTGGTAATATTTTCACATATTCTAAACTTACCTCAAAGCTTTGTTAGAAGGCTGATGCGAGGCTTCAGTCAGCCCGCTCTTGGCGAACTGAACTTTCTGGATCACCACACTCCTTAGGTGCGGTGCTCCTCCTCGATGGAGGCGTTGTTAAGCGCCTCCGATGAAGCTATCCGGTGCCTCCGGTTGGAGGAGTACACGGCGTCTTACCCTTCCTCTGAAGGACCACTTGCGGACTTGAACCGCTCAAGGTTCGGTATGGAGTCCGGACAAGGGTCGAGCTTAGAGCCCCAGGGGTCTCGCTCCCCGTGCACAGGTGCAGGAGGCTGCCTTGCGGCGCCTCTGCGCCACCTCCTCTTGACCAGGCCCCTTGAGGCCCCACCTCGGCGTCGTCCGCGGCGTGAGGTGAGGCGGCCGAAGTGAAGTACTCTCCACTTCCGGCGAATTCAGAGACCCGCTTCGGCAAGCGGCGAGCTCGTCCTTAGGCGGGCTGCATGATTGTTGGCATTAGAGAACACTATGCAATGAAAAAAAGCCATGGGTATCCGGACACTTACGATCTCGCTAGGGGCTTGGCCCTTGTTGGCCACTCCTCCTCGTCGTTGTCGGCGTTGGTGGAGAAGTCCGGAGGAAGGGTCCTTCCCTTCTTGGACCCTCCGGCCTTCCTTTTCCTCTCCCCCCCCCCCGCTGGGGGAGAGGCTTCTTTTTCCTCCTCCTCTTCCTCAGAGGAGGATTCCGCCTCACGGTTGTCGGACGATGAGTCCGATAGCACCTGGCGCTGGGAGCTCCTTCGAGTTCCCGTGGCCTCCTTCTTGGCCTTCTTCTCCGGCACCACGTGAGGTGTCGAGCGATCTTCCCGTCAATCGGGCGTCCGCTGGAGTCTTCGGCAAAGGGCGGACGGTTAATCTGTCGGGCGTCTTCAACCAGTCTGTCAAAGGTTAGGGAGTTTTAGATCCCACATAGAGTCGATCTATGAAAACAAGAGTCACATAAAGGGTAAAATAACACCTCGCTGGCTTGATGCTGCGAGCTGAATCCATGATCTTGATTTGCGGATGTAGAACCTCGGCGCCCTTGAACAACACCTTCCGAGGCATCTTCGTGCGTAGTGTCGAAGAGCCTTTTCAGAGATTGGGTGATGTGCGGATCGAACTCCCACAATTTGAAGGCCGTTGTTGGCATGGGAGAATCCGGCGGATGAGCATCACTGGATTACGTTGACAAGCACAGATTCTTGTCCACCAGGTTTGAGCCGCGAGGTTTGGAATCCGGACAGCTCGTCCGAATCCCCCCGTCGGGCCGTCTCTTTCCATGATGTGAGCAGCGTGGGAGGCCAGATCGAATTCGGGGTCGTCGCCCATTGAGAGTCGCGGCTCGGTGATGTAGAACCACCCGATTGCCACCTTTATGGTCTCCACAAAGGAGCCCTCAAGCCATAGGACTTTGGCCATCTTGCCAACCATGGCACCTCCGCACTCCGCTTGGCGGCCGCTCACTACCTTGACTTGACATTGAAGATCTTCAGCCATAAGCGAAGTGGGGCTGGATCGAGAGGAAGGCCTACGCACACGACGATGAACGCCGAGATGTTGAGGATGAAATTCGGGGCGGATCGTGGAAGTCCAGGCCGTAGTAGAACATGAGCCCCGGACAAATGGGTGAAGTGGAAAACCTAGTCCAGCGGAGGAAGTGGGTGAGAAACACCACCCTCTCATCGGGCTGGGGGGTTGGAATGAGCTGCCCCTCGTCGGGTAGCCGTCTTGCGATATTGCTGGACAAGTATCCAGCCTCCGCAGCTTTTGATGTGCCCCTCGTGGGAGGAGGCCATCCACCTGCCTCCCGCTCCGGACATAGTTGGAGAAGGTTGAGGTGGGATGTGCGGACTTAGGCGCTGGAGCTCGAGTCTTGTGAAATGGATAAGCAAAGGAGGAAGAAGGCGTGGGTGAAAAGGTGGATCCTTATCCCTTATATGGACGAATGAAGCTATCGTCCCCGCCACTGGTAAAACTTCGCTTATCTCCCAAGCACCGTGTCGATGGCGCGGTTGGGTTACCCGTCCGTATTGATGAGAATCCCGGAATAAGGGGCACGATCTCCGCTTTGATAAGGCGTGCCAAGGAAACCGCCCGCTAAACGCGCTGAGGTGGACAATAAAAGCGATTCATATAAAGGCACGGCGTGGTGTGATGTCACGCCGCGGAATACGTCAGCAGATCTATGCAAAATTATTCTCTCTACGGTGGTATGTGGAACTTGTTTTGCGAGCGGACACTATCCTTGTGTTCAAAACCTTCTATGAAGTATTCGGAAGAGAACCCGCCTTGCAATGCGAAGACAATATGCGCGCGGACTCGTCGTCATTGAAGCCTGGTTCAGGGACTCTTGAGGAGTCTGGACTAGGGGTGTCCGGATAGCCGAACTATCATCTTTGGCCGTACTCCTAGACTATGAAGATACAAGATTGAAGACTTCGTCCTGTTTCCGGATGGGACTTTCCTTGGCGTGGAAGGCAAGCTTGGTGATATGGATATGTAGATTTCCTACCATTGTAACCAACTCTGTGTAACCCTAACCCTATCCGGTGTCTATATAAACCGGAAGGTTTTAGTCCGTAGGACGAACAACAATCATACCATAGGCTAGCTTCTAGGGTTTAGCCTCTCTGATCTCGTGGTATATCTACTCTTGTACTACCCATATCATCAATATTAATCAAGCAGGAGTAGGGTATTACCTCCATCGAGAGGGCCCGAACCTGAGTAAAAACATCATGTCCCTTGTCTCCTGTTACCATCCGCCTAGACGCACAGTTCGGGACCCCCTACCTGAGATCCGCCGGTTTTGACACCGACATGTTGCCTTCTTGGATTTCTCCAATTCGGCAGTAACCGCAACCAGCCGGGTCTGACACTTTTCCAGCTCTTGAGACAATAGGCTGTTCTTCTTTGTAAGTGCCTGATTATACAACAATCCTTAAACCAGTTGTATCAACTGCTTCAAGTCTTGGAGGCTACTGGTATATGATTACAAAGTCTGTACAATGCGTACTTACCCGCATATCTCTCAAATGATGGTTCGTGGCTCTGGTAAGCCCATCCCGAGCAGCTTAGATGTATGCATCAACCGAGCTGAAGGCATTAAATGCCTCTTTTGTAAAACCGGGGTCATGAAGAGCGGCCCTCCGGCGCCGATGATTGATGGTGCTCTCCACTTCAGAGTTCGTGACGGACATATCATCCGAATCCTCTGCAGAAGGACAATTCGGCGCCACTCCGTGTCAGCCCGTCCTTAGGGAAAGGTGCGGAACTTTGGCCGGTGGAGGCGCGACCGCGGGATCCCGGACATAGTCCGGCGAACGCTCTTCTGATAAGGCGGCGAGATGATGTCACAGTTCGATGTGACGGCCAGGAGGCATATTTAAAAAGTCATACCTCTTCGATGAAGGTTCGGCCGTGTTATCGTTTGCCTTCCTCTTTGACGACTTGTCCGGCGCGGGTGCCCCTCTCTTACGAGACGCCTCTGGTGTAGCATGGCGCGCCGAGCTCCTCCCGTTTTGAGCATGAGACAGTGCGGTGGGTGAGGTACAGTGAGGAAGCTCTTTCGGAGGAGATGTCTCCTGATTACATACATGTGAGGCAGGAAGGAGGCCGGGATAGTCGGCCACGATGGGCACTACCGTGCCATCATAGCTCGCCTGGTAGAATCCCTCCTCAAGCTCTACAAATATGTCCGGGTCCTCTTCGTATCCGGGGTCAAGGTCCCAGTTACGGTTCTCCGGCTGTGGAGAGGGGCTATAGATCCCCGCTATAACCTTCTGCCATTCCTGTTGCAAATGAACGGGTTACTGTCAAATGAACATGACTCAGGAGAGGATTGAGTAGAATGGTGGGATTAAAACTCACCCAGCTAGGAGGATTGTACATACAAAATCCTTCCCGGAGCGTAAGACGAGTGAACTCCTCTTTCTCCCGTTTATACAGATCGGCTAATATTGTGGCTAGGGCGGTAAGGGAATCCGGACCCTTCCGTTCACAGCGCGAGGCGTCGTCTTCCCCATTGTAGTGCCACATGGGAAGCCCCCTGAACTGGAGCGGCTGAACACCTCGCGCTATGGAAGTGGCCATTACCTCGATTATTGATAATCCAGACTAGGCGAGTGTCCTTATCTTGTCGATGAATTGTTGGACTTCCGCACTATCTTCCTCCTCGAGGCTCCGAGGGCGCCAGCTGTGGCATTTCTTCAATGGAGCGCTGGTAAATTCGGGAAGGCCCATTCGGACTGGGTCAGGGAGAGCGACGTCCTCAATATAGAACCACTTTGAGGGCCACTCTTCGGACGCCTTCTTCGGCGTGCCGGATAAGTATCCGGTCCCGGCTATGCGCCATTTTTCGGCGCCGCCCACCTAAAATATAGATCCCTTTTGGGAGCGAGGGACGAGGCATAACTGTTTCTTCCATAGCTTGAAGTGGGCCTCGCAGCCCAGGAATAGCTCGGAAAGAGCAACGTAGCCCGCGATGTGCAGAATGGAGCCCGGCGTGAGATTGTGCAGTTGGAGGCTGTAGTACTCCAGAAGACCTCGGAGGAAAGGGTGGATTGGAAACCTGACGCCTCTTATTAAGAAGGATATAAAGCACACTCGCTCCCCCCTGGCTGGATTGGGGAAATTTTCTGCCAGGGCTTCGCCCGTAAAAGAGGTTAGTCCTGCCCGGACGGGGACTAGATCCGCCGGGGGGAGGGGGGGGGGAGGGGGGAATCCCTGCGTTTGAAGCTTACTTAGCTGGTCGTGGGATACATAGCATTTCCCCCAATCGCCTTTTTTGGAGCCATGGGGGCGGGAGGAAGAACTGGGAACGCTAGCCATATTGGAATGGTTTCTCCTAGCAAGCTCTAAGGATTTTCCGCTTGATGTGGAATGGGATCTGAGATCCAGTCCCTTTAATAGACGCCCTTCTTACATGGCCAGGGGGTTATGTGCAAAAAATACTCCGACCTTTCGTGTTCGCTCGACACATGGAAGCCGAAGCGGTGGAGGCGCAGAAGCCAATGGGTACGACATTAAATGGAAAGCCGAGTATGACTCTTCGGATCAGACGCTTTGAAGTGTTCGGAGAAAGAACCCTCCTTGCAGTGTCGAAGACTATCAGCGCGTCAGACACATCATCATTGAAGCCTCGTTCGGGGGCAACTGAGGGAGTCCTGGATTAAGGGGTCCTCGGGCGTCCGGCCTGTGTGACATGGGCCGGACTGTTGGGCCATGAAGATACAAGATAGAAGACTTCCTCCCGTGTCCGGATGGGACTCTCCTTTGCGTGGATGGCAAGCCTGGCGTTCGGATATGTAGATTCCTTCCTTTGTAAACCGACTTTGTACAACCCTAGGCCCCTCCGATGTCTATATAAACCAGAGGGTTTAGTCCGTAGAGGCAATCATAATCATACAGGCTAGACATCTAGGGTTTAGCCATTACGATCTCGTGGTAGATCAACTCTTGTAATCCTCATATTCATCAAGATTAATCAAGCAGGAAGTAGGGTATTACCTCCATCAAGAGGGCCCGAACCTGGGTAAACATCGTGTCCCCCGCCTCCTGTTACCATCAACCTTGGACGCATAGTTCGGGACCCCCTACCCGAGATCCGCCGGTTTTGACACCGACAGCCGGCATTAGCAGCATATTGTGTGAACTCTTGAAAGATTCCAGCCTCCTCCAGGAACGAGGTGTGCAGCCATTCACACGGCCATACTTCCGCCAACCTCCGAGGATGGAGATCACTATCAGATGACTCCCCAATCATACCCTTGGAGTTCTTCTTAGAGCCAAACTTCCTAAAGATATTCATGGTTTTCCTATGAACAAAATTCTGATATTTATAAGCCCACAAAATTTTCTCAACAGAACTTCACAAAACTGATAGCAACTACTCATAGGGATACATAGAGGCCATAGCAAGCATTCAAACTACTCAGAACTCTAAGAATTTAACATTCAAACTCATCTACAGCAGCACCAAGAGTAGCTAATTATTCAAAAATATAAACCAATAAAACAAAAACTAATTGGACAAATGATGGAGTCACATACCAAGCAACAATCCCTCGAAACAGTTTTGGAAACGGAGCTTCGAGCATAGAGATCGAAATCCGCGGGTTTGAGAGCAAGAACACGGGAGAGAGAGAGCAATGGAGATTTTTTTTGGAGGTAAGTGATGATGTGGGATGAAGGCATAAGTGAGGGGGCCCATGTGGGGAGCACAACCCACCAGGGCGCGCCTGGGGTTCCTGGTGCGCCCAGGTGGGTTGTGCCCACCTGGTGCACCTCCCTCTGATATTATTTGCACCAAAAATTCATATATATTTAGAAAGAAACGTATTAAAATTTTAGAGCATTCTGAGAACTTTTATTTTTGGGTCATTTTTATTGCACGGTAAATTCAGAAAACTGACAAAACATGGCATATTATTTTATTTAACTAATAAAAAAAGAAAACAAAAAGTAAGTACATAAGGTAGTGCTTACTAAATTCATCAACTCCATACCGCTCAAAAATGATTCATTAATAAGGTTGATCAGGTCTTATTAACAACCACTTTCGATTAGCATGAAACCGAAGAACTTTCATAAATCACTAAGTTACCTCAATGGGGATATGAATGTCCCCAACAATAAGCATTTCATATTTCTTTTTGACAGTAGGTAGAGGTATTTGAAAACTTCCAATAGTGATTGTCGGAGATTTTTCAATAACATTAATACCATTCACCTGGAATTGTTTCTTCGGAAAGTGCACCGTATGCTCATTACCATTGATATGAAAAGTGATTTTGCTCTTATTGCAATCAATAACAGCCCCTGCAGTATTCAAGAAGGGTCTACCAAGGATAATCGACATGTTGTCGTCCTCGGGCATCTCAAGTACAACATTAGTAAAAACAACGGGCACATCCTCACAGATACCGATAGGTATTGCAGTTGATTTGTCAGCCATTTGCAAAGATATTTCAGTAGGTGTGAGTTTATTCAAATCAAGTCTTTTATATAAAGAGAAAGTCATAACAGTAACACCAGCTCCTAAATAATACAAAGCAGTTTTCACATAATTCTTTTTCATAGAGCAAGGTATAGTTGGTATTCCTGGATCTCCAAGTTTTTTAGGTACTCCATCTTTGAAAGTATAATTAGCAAGCATAGTGGAGATTTCAGCTTCTGGTATTTTTCTTTTATTAGTGATGATGTCTTTCATATACTTTGCATAAGGAGGCATTTTCAAGATATCAGTCAAGCGAGTACGCAAAAAGACTAGCCTCGGAATTTCAGCAAAGCGTTCAAATTCTCCATCATCTTTCTTTTTAGTTGACTTGGGTGGAAAAGGCATAGGTTTTGAACCCACGGTTCTCTTTCTTTATGGTGTTTTCTAGCAATGAAGTCTCTTTTATCATATCTTTTATTCTTAGGTTGTGGGTTATCAAGATCAACTAGTGGTTCTATCTCAACATCATTATCTGGTTCTTTTTCATTTGGTTGAGAGTCTTAATGAACCTCATCATTATCTTTTTCATTATCACTAGGTGAATGTTCATTACCAGATTGAGTTTCAGCATCTGAGATAAAAGTTTCATTATCATTATCAGGAGATTTTTCTATTTCAGGTTGAATGCAAAGTCCTATCATTTTTCTTTTTCTTTTTCTTTCTAGAAGGACTAGGTGCACCAGTATTAACTCTTTGTGAATCTTGTTCAATTCTTTTGGGGTGTCCCTCAGGATAAAGTGGTCCCTGAGTCATTTTACCTCCTCTAGTTGCAAATCTAACAGTAAAGTCATGCATATTATGATTCATTTCATCAAGCAATTCTCTTAAGAGGATGATCAGGCAAAGCATTAAGTAATTGGCAAAGCCTCCCCCAATCTTGTGGGAGACTCTCTTCTTTAGTTTGCACAAAGTTAAATATTTCCTGTAAGGCAGCTTGTTTCTTATGAGCAGGAAAATATTTTTCAGAGAAGTAATAAATCATTAACTGGGGATTACGCACACAACCAGGAGCAAGAGTATTGTACCAAGCTTTAGCATCACCCTTTAATGAGAAAAGGAATAATTTGAGAATAAATTAATAGAGAGTTTTCTCATCATGAGTAAAAAGGGTGGCTATATCATTCAACTTAGTAAGATGTGCCACAATAGTTTTAGTTTCATAACCATGGAAATGATCACTTCAACCAAAGTAATTAACTCTGGGTCGACAGAGAATTCATAATCCTTATCATCAATAAAAATAGGTGAAGTAGCAAACTTAGGATTACATTTCATTCTAGCATTCAGAGATTTTTCTTTATACTTGCATAGTAATTTCTCTAGATCATCTCTATCCTTACAAGCAAGAATATCTCTAGTTGTCTCCTCATTCAGAATATAACCTTCTGGTACCTTAGGCAATTCATATCTAGGGAGGCTAGTTCTAGCAGGTGTTTCAAGAGTTTCAGTTTCAAGCTCATCATCAGATTCAACAACGTCATGTTGTATTACTCTAGCAATTTGTTCATCAAGAAATTCACCAAGTGGCACATCATCATTATCAAGCAAGGTACTAGCATCATCATAAGCATCATTCATAGCAGAAGTAGCACCATAAATAACTTGCGACATAATAGAATTGATAGCATGTGGTGATGTTGCAAGTTTACTTATAATAGAAGGTGAATCTAAAGCAGAACTGGATGGCAGTCCTTACCTCCCCTTGTCTTTGTGGGAAATATCTTAGTCTTTGGATCCTTTAGATTCTTCATATTGATAATATGATAATAATCCCAAGTGACTCAACAAATATAGCTATGCTCCCTAGCAACGGCGCCAGAAAAAGGTCTTGATAACCCACAACTATAGGGGATCGCAACAGTTTTCGAGGGTAGAGTATTCAACCCAAATTTATGGATTCGACACAAGGGGAGCCAAAGAATATTTGAAGGTATTAGCAGCTGAGTTGTCAATTCAACCACACTTGGAGATTAATTATCTGCAGCAAGTAATCAGTAGCATAGTAGTTTGATAGTTTTGATAATAGTAACAGTAGCAATGGCAACAGTAACAGTGATAGCAGTAATTTTGTAGCAAGTGTAACAGTGATGATATCAGTAGTAACTTAGCAGAAAAAATATAAAATAAATTCGTAGGCATTGGATCGGTGACTTGTTGGATGATATTCATCATGAGACAGTTATAGTCTAGGGCGATACGGCACTAGCTCCGGTTCATCGATATAATGTAGGCATGTATTCCGTAAATAGTCATACGTGCTTATGGAAAGAACTTGCATGCCATCTTTTGTCCTACCCTCCCGTGGCAGCGGGGTCCATATTGGAAACTAAGGGATATTAAGGCCTCCTTTTAATAGAGAACTGGAACAAAGCATTAACACATATTGAATACATGAACTCCTCAAACTACGGTCATCACCGGGAGTGGTACCGACTATTGTCACTCCGGGGTTGCCGGATCATAACACGTAGTACGTGACTGTAACTTGCAAGATCGGATCTAAAACATGGATATAATGATGATAACATAAACGGTTTAGATCTGAGTTCATGGCACCCGGGCCCAAAGTGACAAGCATTAAGCATAGCAAAGTCATAGCAACATCAATCTAAGAACGTAGTGGATACTAGGGCTCAAGCCCTAACAAAACTTACTCGATTACATGATGAGTCTCATCCAACTCCTCACCGACCAGCGAGCCTACGATGGAATTACTCACTCCCGATGGGGAGCATCATTGAATTGGCGATGGAGAAGGGTTGGTGATGACGAAGAACGAAGATCCCCCTCTCCGGAGCCCCAAACGGACTCCAGATCTGGCCTCCCGATGAAGAACAGGAGGTGACGACAACTCCGTCTCGTGGATCGTGATAATTCTTTCTCCCCGATTTTTTTCCTGGAAAAATAGGAATTTATAGCGTCGGTTTCAGGGTCTGCTGGGCCACTAGGTGGGGAGAACCCACCTAGGAGTGCCAGAAGAGGGAGCGCGCCCTACTGGGTTGTGCCCACCCAGGGCCCCCTCTCCGGTAGGTCTTGGCTCCAGAAATTCGTATATATTATATAAGAATTCCTCGCGAAGTTTCATTCCATTCCGAGAACTTTTATTTCTGCACAAAAACAACACCATGGTAGTTCTGCTGAAAACAACGTCAGTCCGGGGTTAGTTTCATTCAAATCATGCAAATTAGAGTCCAAAACAAGAGGAAAAGTGTTAGGAAAAGTAGATACGTTGGAGACGTATTAGAGGCCGAATTGCCTCCCCTTCCTTCTCTCTTCCCCCTTTCCCTTCCCCTTCCTATTCGGCCAGCAAGGGGGGCGCACCAGCCCATGCTGGCTGCTGCATTTCCCTCTTGGCCCAGTAGGCCCATATAGTTTGTCGGGGGTATCCCGGAACCCCTTCCGGTGACCCGATACGTACCCGGTACCCCCGGAACACTTCCGGTGTCCAAATACTATCGTCCTATATATGAATCTTTACCTCTCAACCATTTCGAGACTCCTCATCATGTCCATGATCTCATCCGGGACTCCAAACAACATTTGGTCACCAAATCACATAACTCATATAATACAAAATCATCATCGAATGTAAAGTGTGCGGACCCTGCGTGTTCAAGAACTATGTAGACCTGATCGAGACACCTCTCTGGTCAATAACCAACAGCGGAACCTAGATGCTCATATTGGTTCCCACATATTCTACGAAGATCTTTATTGGTTGTACCATAATGACAAATTACGTTATTCCCTTTGTCATCGGTATGTTACTTGCCCGAGATTCGATCGTAGGTATCTTCATACCTAGTTCAATCTTGTTACCAGCAAGTCTCTTTACTCGTTCCGTAATGCATCATCCCGCAACTAATCATTAGTCACATTGCTTGCAAGGCTTATTATGATGTGCATTACCGAGAGGGCCCAGAGATACCTCTCCAATACTCGGAGTGAGAAATCCTAATCTCGATCTATGCCAACCCAACAAACACCATCGGAGATACCTGTAGAGCATCTTTATAATCAACCAGTTACGTTGTGACGTTTGATAGCACACAAGGCATTCCTCCGGTATCCGGGAGTTGCATAATCTCATAGTCAAAAGGAATATGTATATGACATGAAGAAAGCTATAGCAATAAAACCGAACGATCATTATGCTAAGCTAACGGATGGGACTTGTCCATCACATCATTCTCCTAATGATGTGATCCCGTTCATCAAATGACAACACATGTCTATGGTTAGGAAACTTAACCATCTTTGATTAACGGGCTAGTCTAATAGAGGCTTACTAGGGACACGGTGTTTTGTCTATGTATCCACACATGTATCAAGTTTCCGGTTAATACAATTCTAGTATGAATAATAAACATTTATCATGATATAAGGAAATATAAAATAACAACTTTATTTTTGCCTCTAGGGCATATTTCCTTCAGTCTCCCACTTGCACTAGAGTCAATAATCTAGTTCACATCGCCATGTGACTTAACACCAATAGTTCACATCACCATGTGATTAACACCCATAGTCACATCGCCATGTACTACTAGGGAAAAGCTTATAGGCAGACGCTTACTAGTAGTGCGGGTTTATACCACTCGCTACTGCTACTTACTAGTAGCGTGGGTTTTTACCCCTCGCTACTACTAAGTTGATAGTAGTAGCGCGGGTTTTTACCCCTCGCTACTACTAAGCAGTCTCTACCATGCCCCCCGGGACATGCCATAGTAGTAGCGAGGGGTATGAACCCGCGCTACTACTAAGTTGATAGTAGTAGCGCGGGTTTATACCCCTCACTACTACTAAGAAAAAGGTAGGTGAAGTCCCCATATCCTTGGCCGAATCCCTCCTCTCTCCCACACTCTCCCATTCCCCTTCTCCTCCCACCCGTGATTCCCATCCTCACCCACCGCCGCCGCCAATCTCAGACCTCGGCGCCTTCCCCAAATTTGGTGACCTCCTCTCCCATCGCAGCCCCATCCCCGGCCCTTCCTTCCTCCTTCTCCGCTACTTGAAGGAGAGGGAAACCAGCAGAGCATCGTCCATGGCGGCGGCCAGATACACCATGGATGCAGCCACTTGCACCTCCTCGCCGGGACAAGGACTCCTGAGGACATGCGAGCACCATGGTCAAGGGTCCTATGACATGCAGTAGCAGGTCACCGGGCTTCATCTAGGTTTCGAGCGTCGGCTCCAACTTCGGCGGCCACCAGTGAGCTCCTCCTCCTACTCCTCTCTCCCTCTTCCATTCAAATAATTTTCTCTTCTTTTGTAGCAGCAGTAGAGATGAGAGGTGCGGGAATGAGTTGGGTGGGGAGCCACCATCACCATGGACAACTTCGTCCCCTCCAGGACCAGCAACAGCCATGGTTGAAGAGGACGATGACGCCCAGCAGCAGCAACCATGGATGGAATTTATTTTTTTAATTCCCAATTAGTTAGTAGTAGCGCGGGCCCCTGACCCGCGCTACAGCTAAGTAGTAGTAGCGCGGGCGTCAACCATGCTACTACTATCAGAAGTAGCAGTAGCGAGGGTTATACACGCGATACTGCTACAAGTTAGCTATGGCGCCGTATCAGTAGCGCGGGCGCCAGCGCTACTAGTACACCCAAAACCCGCGCTACTGCTAGGCTTTTCCCTAGTAGTGATGTGATCAACACCCAAAGGGTTTGCTAAATTCAATAATCTAGTTCACATCGCCATGTGATTAACACCCAAAGAGTACTAAGGTGTGATCATGTTTTGCTTCTGAGAGAAGTTTAGTCAACGGGTCTGCCACATTCAGATCCGTATGTATTTTGCAAATTTCTATGTCTACAATGCTTTGCATGGAGCTACTCTAGCTAATTGCTCCCACTTTCAATATGTATCCAGATTGAGACTCAGAGTCATCCAGATCGGCGTTAAAGCTTGCATCAATGTAAATCTTTACGATGAACTCTTTATCACCTCCATAACCGAGAAATATTTCCTTAGTCCTCTAAGGATAATTTTGACCATTGTCCAGTGATCTACTCTTAGATCACTATTGTACCCCTTTGCCAAACTCATGGCAAGGTACACAATAGTGTTGGGGAACGTAGTAATTCAAAAAAATTCCTACGATCACGCAAGATCTATCTAGGAGATGCATAGCAACGAGACGGGACAGTGTGTCCAGGTACCCTCATAGACCGAAAGAGGAAGCGTTTAGTAACGCGGTTGATGTAGTCGAACGTCTTCACGATCCAACCGATCCAAGTACCGAACGTACGGCACCTCCGTGTTCAGCACACGTTCAGCACGATGACGTCCCTCGAGATCTTGATCCAGTAGAGGGTCGAGGGAGCGTTCCGTCAACACGACGACGTGGCGACGGTGTTGATGTTGCATGTGATCCACGCAGGGCTTCGCCTAAGCACTACGACAATATGACCGAGGTGGTAAACTGTGGAGGGGGGCATCGCACATGGCTAAGAAACAACTGTTGTGTTTTGGGGTACCCCCACCCCCGTATATAAAGGAGGAGGGGAGGAGGCGCCTGCCCTAGGGGGCGCGCCAAAGGGGGGAGTCCATCTAGGACTCCCAATCCTAGTTGGACTCCCTTTCCTTTTTCCGGAGGGGGGAAAGAGGGAAGGGAGAGGAAGAGGAGAAGGAAAGGGGGTGTGCCCCCCTCCCTAGTCCAATTCGGACTCCCTATAGGGAAGGGGCGCGACCACCCCTTGTGGGCTTCCTCCCCACTCCCCTATGGCCCATGTAGGCCCAATATTCCCCCGGGTGGTCCGGTAACCCCTCGGTACTCCAGAAAAATACCCGAATCACTCGGAACCATTCCGATGTCTTAATACAACCTTCCAATATATGAATCTTTACCTCTCGACCATTTCGAGACTCCTCGTCATGTCCGTGATCTCATCCGGGACTCCGAACAAACTTCGGTCACCAAAACACATAACTCATAATACAAATCGTAATCAAACATTAAGCGTGCGGACCCTACGGGTTCGAGAACTATGTAGACATGACCGAGACACATCTCCGGTCAATAACCAATAGCGGAACCTGGATGCTCATATTGGATCCTACATATTCTACGAAGATCGTTATTGGTCAAACCGCATAACAACATACGTTATTCCCTTTGTCATCGGTATGTTACTTGCCCGAGATTCGATCATTGGTATCCTCATACCTAGTTCAATCTCATTACCGGCAAGTCTCTTTACTCGTTCCATAATGCATCATCCCGCAATTAACTCATTAGTCACATTTCTTGCAAGGCTTATAGTGATGTGCATTTCCGAGAGGGCCCAGAGATACCTCTTTGATACACGGAGTGACAAATCCTAATCTTGATCTATGCCAACTCAACAAACACCTTTGGAGACACCTATAGATCATCTTTATAATCACCCAGTTACGTTGTGAAATTTGATAGCATAGTGTTCCTCCGGTATTCGGGAGTTGCATAATCTCATAGTTAGAGGAATATGTATAAGTCATGAAGAAAGCAATAGCAATAAAACTAAACGATCATTATGCTAAGCTAACAGATGGGTCTTGTCCATCACATCATTCTCTAATGATGTGATCCCGTTCATCAAATGACAAACATGTCTATGGTTAGGAAACTTAACCATCTTTGATTAACGAGCTAGTCAAGTAGAGGCATACTAGGGACACTCTATTTTTCTGGGTATTCACACATGTACTAAGTTTTCGGTTAATACAATTCTAGCATGAATAATAAACATTTATAATGATATAAGGAAATATAAATAACAACTTTATTATTGCCTATAGGGCATATTTCCTTCAGTCTCCCACTTGCACTAGAGTTAATAATCTAGATTACATAGTAATGATTCTAACACCCGTGGAGCCTTGGTGCTGATCATGTTTTGCTCGTGGAAGAGGCTTAGTCAACGGGTCTGCAACATTCAGATCCGTATGTATTTTGCAAATCTCTATGTCTCCTTCCTTGACTTGATTGCGGATGGAATTGAAGCGTCTCTTGATGTGTTTGGTTCTCTTGTGAAATCGGGATTCCTTCGCCAAGGCTATTGCTCCAGTATTGTTACAAAAGATTTTCATTGGACCCGATGCACTAGGTATTACACCTAGATCGGATATGAACTCCTTCATTTGATGCTTCTGAAGCAGCTATGTACTCCGCTTCACACGTAGATCCCTCCACGACGCTCTGCTTGGAACTGCACCAACTGATAGCTCCACCATTCAATATAAATACGTATCCGGTTTGTGACTTGGATTCATACGGATCAGTATCAAAGCTTGCATCGACGTAACCATTTAAGACGAGTTCTCTGTCACCTCCATAAACGAGAAACATATCCTTAGTCCTTTTCAGGTATTTCAGGATGTTCTAGACCGTTGTCCAGTGATCCACTCCTGGATTACTTTGGTACCTCCCTGCTAAACTTATAGCAAGGCACGCATCAGGTCTGGTACGCAACATTGCATACATGATAGAACCTATGGCTGAGGCATAGGGAATGACCTTCATTTTCTCTCTATCTTCTGCAGTGGTCGGGCATTGAGTCGAACTCAACTTCACACCTTGTAACACAGGCAAGAACCCTTTCTTTGGCTGATCCATTTTGAACTTCTTCAAAACTTTATCAAGGTATGTGCTTTGTGAAAGTCCAATTAAGCATCTTGATCTATCTCTATAGATCTTGATGCCCAATATATAAGCAACTTCATCGAGGTCTTTCATTGAATTTTTTAATTCAAGTATCCTTTTATGCTATCCAGAAATTCTGTATTATTTCCAATCAACAATATGTCATCCACATATAATATTAGAAATGCTACAGAGCTCCCACTCACTTTCTTGTAAATACAGGCTTCTCCAAAAGTCTGTATAAAACCATATGCTTTGATCGCACTATCAAAGCGTATATTCCAACTCTGAGAGGCTTGCACCAGTCCATAAAGGGATCGCTGGAGCTTGCACACTTTGTTAGCACCTTTAGGATCGACAAAACCTTCTGTTTGCATCATATACAACTCTTCTTCAAGATATCCATAAAGGAATGCATTTTTGACATCCATTTGCCAAATTTCATAATCATAAAATGCGGAAATTGCTAACATGATTCAGACAGACTTAAGCATCGCTACGGGTGAGAAGGTCTTATCGTAGTCAACTCCTTGAACTTGTTGAAAACCTTTGGTAACAAGTTGAGCTTTGTAGACAGTAACATTACCGTCAGCGTCAGTCTTCTTCTTGAAGATCCATTTATTCTCTATGTCTTGCCGATCATCGGGCAAGTCAACCAAAGTCCATACTTTGTTCTCATACATGGATCCCTTCTCAGATTTCATGGCCTCAAGCCATTTCGCGGAATCTGGGTTCATCATTGCTTCCTCATAGTTTGTAGGTTCGTCACGGTCAAGTAACATGACCTCCAGAACAGGATTACCGTACCACTCTGGTGAGGATCGTAGTCTGGTCGACCTACGAGGTTAGGTAGTAACTTGATCTGAAGTTTCATGATCATCACCATTAGCTTCCTCACTGATTGGTGTAGGAATCACTAGAACTGATTTCTATGATAAACTACTTTCCAATTCGGGAGAAGGTACAATTACCTCATCAAGTTCTACTTTCCTCCCACTCACTTCTTTCGAGATTAACTCCTTCTCTAGAAAGGATCCATTCTTAGCAGCGAATATCTTTCCTTCGGATCTGCGATAGAAGGTGTACCCAACAATCTCCTTTGGGTATCCTATGAAGACACATTTCTCCAATTTGGGTTTGAGCTTATCAGGTTGAAGCTTTTTCACATAAGCATCGCAGCCCCAAACTTTAAGAAACGACAACTTAGGTTTCTTGCGAACCACAGTTCATATGGTGTCGTCTCAACGGAATTAGATGATGCCCTATTTAACGTGAATGCAGCCGTCTCTAAAGCATAACCCCAAAACGATAGCGGTAAATCAGTAAGAGACATCATAGATTGCACCATATCTAATAAAGTACGGTTACGACATTCGGACACACCATTACGCTGTGGTGTTCCAGGTGGCGGGAGTTGCGAAACTATTCCGCATTGTTTCAAATGAAGACCAAACTCATAACTCAAATATTCACCTCCAGATCGTAGAAACTTTATTTTCTTATTATGATGACTTTCCACTTCACTCTAAAATTCTTTGAACTTTTCAAATGTTTCGGACTTATGTTTCATTAAGTAGATATACCCATATCTTCTTAAATCATCTGTGAAGGTCAGAAAATAACAATACCCGCCGCGAGCCTCAACACTCAATGGACCGCATACGTCAGTATGTATTATTTCCAATAAGTCTGTTGCTCGCTCCATTGTTCTGGAGAACGGAGTTTAGTCATCTTGCCCATGAGGCATGGTTCGCAAGCATCAAGTGATTCCCGAAGCCCATCAGCATGGAGTTTCTTCATGCGCTTTACACCAATATGACCTAAGCAGCGATTACCACAAATAAGTTGCACTATCATTATTAACCTTGCATTTTTGGCTTGATATTATGAATATGTGTATCACTACAATCGAGATTCAACAAAAATAGACCACTCATCAAGGGTGCATGACCATAAAAGATATTACTCATATAAATAAAACAACCATTATTCTCCGATTTAAATGAATAACCGTCTTGCATCAAACAAGGTCCAGATATAATGTTCATGCTTAACGCTGGCACCAAATAACAATTATTCAGGTCTAAAACTAATCCCGAAGGTAGATGTAGAGGTAGCGTGCCGACGGCTATCACATTGACTCTGGAACCATTTCCCACGCGCATCGTCACCTCGTCCTTAGCCAATCTTCGTTTAATCCGTAGCCCCTATTTCGAGTTGCAAATATGAGCAACAGAACCAGTATCAAATAACCACGCACTACTACGAGCATTAGTAAGTGATACGTCCATTTTGCATCATGCTTTTATATCGATATTTATTGCATTATGGGATGTTATTACATGTTATGTCACAATACTTATGACTATTCTCTCTTATTTTACAAGGTTTACAAAAGGAGGGAGAATGCCGACAGCTGGAATTCTGGACTGGAAAAGGAGCAAATATTAGAGACCTATTCTGCACAACTCCAAAAGTCTTGAAACTCCACGAAAGTCATTTCTGGAAATAATAAAAAATATTGAGCGGAAGAAGTTCACCAGAGGGGGGCCCACCTGTCCACGAGGGTGGGGGGCGCGCCCTACCCCCCAGGGCGCGCCCCCCTACCTCGTGGGCCCCCCGTTGGCTCCCCGATGGCCATCTTCTGCTATATGAGCTCTTTCGTCGAGGAAAAACCATGAGCAACCTTTCGAGACGAAACTCCGCCGCCACAAGGCGGAACCAATCTAGGGCTCTGGCAGAGCTGTTCTGCCGGGGACACTTCCCTCCGGGATGGGGAAATCATCTCCATCATCATCACCAACGCTCCTCTCATCAGGAGAGGGCAATCTCCATCAACATCTTCACCAGCACCATCTCCTCTCAAAACCCTAGTTCATCTCTTGTATCCAATTCGTGTCTCCAAGTCCGGGATTGGTACTAGTAGGTTGCTAGTAGTGTTGATTACTCCTTGTAGTTGATGCTAGTTGGTTTATTTGGTGGAAGATCATATGTTCAGATCCTATATGCATATTAATATCCCTCTGATTATGAACATGAATATGCTTTGTGATTAGTTACGTTTGTTCCTGAGGACATGGGAGAAGTCTTGCTATTAGTAGTCATGTGAATTTGGTATTCGTTCGATATTTTGATGAGATGTATGTTGTCTAGCCTCTAGTGGTGTTATGTGAACGTCGACTACATAACACTTCACCATTATTTGGGCCTAGAGGAAGGCATTGGGAAGTAATAAGTATATGATGGGTTGCTAGAGTGACAGAAGCTTAAACCCTAGTTTATGCATTGCTTCGTAAGGGGCTGATTTGGATCCATATGTTTCATGCTATGGTTAGGTTTACCTTAATACTTTCATTGTAGTTGCGGATGCTTGCAATAGAGGTTAATCATAAGTGGGATGCTTGTTCAAGTAAGAACATAACCCAATCACCGGTCCACCCACATATCAAATTATCAAAGTACCGGACGCGAATCATATGAACATGATGAAAACTAGCTTGACGATATTCCCATGTGTCCTCGGGAGCGCTTTTCTCTATATAAGAGTTTGTCCAGGCTTGTCCTTTGCTACAAAAAGGATTGGGCCACCTTGCTGCACTTTATTTACTTTTGTTACTTGTTGCTCGTTACAAATTATCTTATCACAAAACTATGTGTTACCACTTATTTCAGTACTTGCAGAGAATACCTTGCTGAAAACCGCTTATCATTTCCTTCTGCTCCTCATTGGGTTCGACACTCTTACTTATCAAAAAGACTACGATAGATCCCCTATACTTGTGGGTCATCAAGACTCTTTTCTGGCGCCGTTGCTGGGGAGTGAAGTGCCTTTGGTAGGTGGAATTTGCTAAGGAAAAATTTATATAGTGTGCTGAAATTTACTGTCACTTGTTACTATGGAAAGTAATCCTCTGAGGGGCTTGTTCGGGGTATCTTCACCCGGACCAGTAGAGCAAAGAATTGCTCCTCAACCTATTGAACCTACTGAAAATGAAATTATTCCCTTTGAATTTCCTTCGGGTATGTTAGAAAAACTGCTTGATAACCCTTTTACAGGAGATGGAACAAAGCATCCTGATGAACATCTACTCTATGTGGATGAAGTTTGTGAATTATTTAAGCTTGCAGGTATACCCGATGATGTTGTTAAGAAGAAGGTCTTCCCTTTATCTTCGAAGGGGGACGCATCGACATGGCATAGGCTATGTGATGATACGGGATAAAAGAATGAAATTGGAATTTCATCAGAAGTATTATCCTATGCATCTTGTTCATCGTGATCGCAATTATATATATATATATATATATATATATATATATATATATATATATATATATATATATATATATATATTTTGGCCTCATAAAGAAAGCATCGCTCAAGCTTGGGGAGGCTTAAA
This sequence comes from Aegilops longissima, assembly GCA_021605205.1. Classification (NCBI taxonomy): domain Eukaryota; kingdom Viridiplantae; phylum Streptophyta; class Magnoliopsida; order Poales; family Poaceae; genus Aegilops; species Aegilops longissima. Next base: position 451,223,624 of record CM038681.1, on the reverse strand, counting down.
TCAATGTTATATTCATGCCCCAATCATGAGCTCTCAAGAGAAATAATTCTTCAAAAATTTATGCTAAACTTTACGAAAACAATCGCACCATGCTCGATACTTCTTGTGTTGGCTCTTTTATGATGAAGACTATTGAATTCAAATGGAATTTATTGGATAGATGTAAACGCAACTCTAAAGATTGGGATCTCGATGAAGGTAAGGAGTCAGGTATGACACCTAAGTTTGATTGTGTTAAGTCTTTTATGGATACCGATGTTTTCCGTAAATTTATCACTAAATATGGACTTGACTCTGAGATAGTAGCTTCTTTCTGTGAATCTTTTGCTACTTATGTTGATCTCCCTAAGGAGAAGTGGTTTAAATATCATCCTCCCATAGAAGTAAAAGTAGTTGCACCTACTAAAGTTGAAGAAAAGATTGTCACTTATAATGATCCTATTGTTCCTACTTCTTATGTTGAGAAACCACCTTTCCTGTTAGAATAAAGGATCCATGCTAAACTTCAAACTGTGGTTCGTAAAAGCAATATTAGAACTTATACACCTCCTGAGCAAGTTAAAGTTGAACCTAATATTGCTATTGTTAATGATCTCTTGTCTGATAATATTGATGGGCATGTTATTCATTTCTGCGGTGAAACCGCTAGATTGCCAAACCTTGCGCTAAATATAAACATAGACCTGTGGTAGGCGTGCCTGTTATTTCTGTTAAAATAGGAGATCATTGTTATCATCGCTTATGTTATATGGGTGCTAGTGCTAGTGTTATACCGCAAACTTTATACGAAGAAATTAAGCATGAAATTGCATCTGCTGAGTTAGAAGATATTGATGTCACAATTAAGGTTGCTAATAGAGATACTATATCAGCAATGGGAATTGTTAGAGATGTTGAAGTCTTGTGTGGGAAAACTAAATATCATGCTGATTTTCTTGTTCTTGGTTCCCCACAAGATAGCTTTTGTCCCATTATTTTTGGTAGACCCTTCTTGAACACCGTTAATGCTAAGATAGACTGCGAAAAGAATGTTGTTACTATTGGTTTGGATGATATGATTCATGAGTTTAATTTCTCTAAATTTAGTAGACAACACCGTGAAGAAGAATTGCCTAATAAGGATGATATTATTGGTCTTGCTTCTATTGCCATACCTCCTAGTGATCCTTTAGAACAATATTTGCTAGACCATGAAAATGATATGTTTATGAATGAAAGAAGGGAAATAGATGAAGTATTCTTTAAACAGGAACCTATTCTGAAACACAATTTGCCTGTTGAAATCCTAGGGGATCTCTTCCACCCAAGGGTGATCCCGTTTTCGAGCTTAAACCGTTGCCTGATACTCTTAAATGTGCTTATCTTGATGAAAAGAAGATATATCCTGTTATTATTAGTCCTAACCTTTCAGAGCATGAAGAAGAAAGATTATTGAAAACTTTGAAGAAACACCGTGCTGCTATTGGATATACTCTTGATGATCTTAAGGGCATTAGTCCCACTCTATGTCAACATAAAATAAATTTGGAAGAAGATGCCAAACCAGTTCGTGATGATCAACGAAGGCTGAATCCTAAGATGAAAGAAGTGGTAAGAAAAGAAATACTAAAGCTTCTGGAGGCAGGTATAATTTATCCCGTTGCTGATAGTCAGTGGGTAAGTCCTGTCCATTGTGTCCCTAAGAAGGGAGGTATTACTGTTGTGCCTAATGTTAAAGATGAATTGATTCCGCAAAGAACTATTACAGGTTATAGGATGGCAATTGATTTCCGCAAATTAAATAAAGCAACTAAGAAAGATCATTACCCCTTACCTTTTATCGATCAAATGCTAGAAAGATTATGTAAACATACACACTATTTCTTCCTAGATGGTTATTCTAGTTTCTCTCAAATACCCGTGTCAGCTAATGATCAATCAAAGACTACTTTTACCTGCCCTTTTGGTACTTTTGCTTATAGACGTATGCCTTTTGGTTTATGTAATGCACCTGCTACCTTTCAAAGATGCATGATGGCTATATTCTCTGACTTACGTGAAAAGATTTGTGAGGTTTTCATGGACGACTTTTCCATCTACGGATCCTCTTTTGACGATTGATTGAGCAATCTTGACCGAGTTTTGAAGAGATGTGAAGAAACTAATCTTGTCTTGAATTGGGAAAAGTGCCACTTTATGGTTAATGAAGGTATTGTCTTGGGGCATAAAGTTTCTGAAAGAGGTATTGAAGTTGATAAATCCAAGGTTGATGCTATTGAAAAGATGACATGTCCCAAGGACATCAAAGGTATAAGAAGTTTCCTTGGTCACGCCAGATTTTATAGGAGGTTCATTAAGGACTTCTCAAAAATTTCTCGGCCTCTGACTAATTTATTACAAAAAGATATACCATTTGTCTTTGATGACGATTGTGTAGAAGCATTTGAAATACTTAAGAAAGCATTGATCTCTGCACCTATTGTTCAACCACCTGATTGGAATTTACCCTTTGAAATTATGTGTGATGCTAGCGATTACGCTGTAGGTGCTATTCTAGGACAAAGAGTTGATAAGAAATTAGATGTTATCCATTATGCTAGTAAGACTCTAGACAATGCCCAAAGAAATTATGCTACTACTGAAAAAGAACTGTTAGCAGTTGTATTTGCTTGTGATAAGTTCAGACCTTATATTGTTGATTCTAAAGTAACTATCCACACTGATCATGCTGCTATTAAATACCTTATGGAAAAGAAGGATGCTAAACCTAGACTTATTAGACGGGTAGTCCAATGTTTAGGTACTTGGTGACTTCCTTCAAGTGAAATCCAAAAGGTGTGCCTTCATCTGGTTGGGTGTACTTGATCTTCGCGTCCGTCATCCTAAAGAGTAGAAAAGATGAGGAGTTAGAAAATGGGAAGAGAGTAGTGATCTATGGCTTTAACTTAGTGGTCGTGTCCTCACGGTCAGCGTGTGCTCGATACCATCTCTCAGAGCGACCCGACCCAAATGGATCAAGTCTCCGTGCTCGATGTCATCCTGGATCGAATGTCTGACACCACACAAGATTGAAGGATTTATAGCGAGTAGCAATCACACACTTATTACATCGTTGTCCACAAGGAACTTATTACAATAATATGGCTTAAGGCCATCTAATAATAACAGCGGAAGGCTTGGAAGACAAGTGAGTCCATCAACTCCATCGGCATCATGAGCATAGAACCACGACCTAAAACACCTTACTGTCAAATGCGAAAAGTCGCAACATGAAAGTTGCAGCCAAAACAATTCAAGACATGGAATATCTTGGCAATGTAACACATAGAGAGCAATGAAGGAATAAGCCTATACTACATGCATATATGGCTGGTGGTAAAGCTCTACGGTTACATTTTGCATAAAGCTAGTTTTCCCTACAACAAAGGAATAATTTTATTTAACTATCATGGTGGTTGTTAAACATTGAGAATGGTTGGCAGCATCCTCAATCCCAATTAAAAGTACTCATCAAATCCCAATAACATTTATTAGAAGTAACATGTTGAGATTCACATGATATTCAAGTACCGGATACTCAAAACGTCCATAACCGGGGACACGGCTAATCATGATTAGTTTATACACTCTGCAGAGGTTTGCACTTTTCCCCACAAGACTCGATCGCCTCCGCTTGGTTCTCGTGACTACATGGTGTTTGAGAAGCGGATGACCGAGACACAGTCTTTCGAAGTACTAGCACCTTACATGTGGGTAGACCGTACCAACCTACATCCCCTACATCAGCTAGCCTACCCGTAAGAGTTCGCACAACTTACTCAACTATGCGAGCCCATATTGGCTTGTGGCTGCACACGAAAGTTTCGAGTTTGAATAATCTTATGATCCCTTAGAGCACAGGGTGGCGGTCCGAAGAAATCTGAGCAGGTCTGATAGAAACCAGGTGCCTCAATCCACCCAGATGTGAGTTTAGGTTGCCACCTTAGATAAACCATTAATTAACAATCTCACATCTGTCATGGATATTCACTCACCCAATCCACGTCTACTAGCATAGCATGGCGTAAAAAGCAAACGTAGAAGTAACTCCCAAGGTTTCATAAGTAAAACAGGTATTGGGTACTACCTCAATCTACTTCCCATCCCACAATTTAAGTTGATCCTAAACATGCAAGTGTTTGAGGAATAGGGCTAATGCATAAAACTGGGTAGTAGAAAAGGTATGATCAAGTGTTACTTGCCTTGCTGATGATCCGCGAGACCTAGAGATTCGAAGTAACAAGCGGCGCACTCCGGGTGATCTAACGCAGACAAACAACAAGCATACAATAAGTACTCATCTAATGCACAGGGAAATCTCGAATAAAAGATCTAACCAGAGAGTTCAACTTAAGAACCCTGGTTGCAAAAAGAATCAAATCAAAATAAAACATCGGAAGTCGAAAGTCAAGAGAGAACGACTCGGTTTTAGCAATTTGAAACTAGGTGAAAATTTACAGTAGCAAAACTTTGTTTAAATAGGTTAGTCGGAACGGCGGTTTCGAAACGAAACTCCAGGCGCTTGAATCACTTGATTCCGATAAACGAGCGAGAACATAAACAGATTTGTAAATTGAATCGGAAATCGAAATCGGAAAACAATGGATTTAATCCGATTAAAAGAAAACGACGAACAGCTAAAACGACGAACGTTAGCTAACAGAAACTAACCGACGAACACGTTCATTAAAACGAACGGGTCGGTGAACGTTCACTAATTAATAAAACCGAAAAAAAATAAAATAATAAACCATCTAGGGTTTTTTAATAAAAACCGAACAACGCGAGAAAAACCGGATCGGTTTTTAAAGCAAAACCGACCGGGGCGGCGAGGTGGCTACCTCCGTGGTCGCCGGCGGGGCTCCGCCCCGGCGGGTCGGGCGACGGGCGGTGGCAGCGACAGGCGGCGGGCGGCGGCGGCGGCGGCAAGGCGGCGGCGGCCTTTAGGCGGCGGCGGCGGGTTGAGGGCGGCGGCGCAGGGGCGGGATGAGGAGAGGGGGGTGCGGCGGTATGAATAGGAGGGGGCTCGGTGCCTTGGGAGGGGGCAACGGCGGCGGCGGGTCCGAGCCGGACTCGGGAGGCGGCGGCGGGCGGTCTCCTCCCAAGGCGAGGCCGAGAGGGAGGAGTTGGGCATGGCGGTGGGCTGGGCCTTGGCCCAGAGGCGAGGCGCTTTTTAAAAAAAACGAAATGATTTAAAAATAAAACCAAACAAACTCCAAATTAAAAAAATTAATTTTCCCCGACTCCTAAAAATGAGTCGAACAAAATGAACTTTAAAACGGGGCAAAAATGCATATTTTTAAAATGCTCATTTTTTTCCCTAAAGCAAATAAACTTTCAAAACCAAAATTTGATTTATTCATTAAATCTTCATTTTTCCTAAATGTTGGGAAAGTCATATTATTCCCCCTCTTCATTTTTTTATCGGAAAAACTTTTGAAGATAAATAAATAAATCCAAATGATCCTATTTTCAAGATTTGAGAAATCCCAAATATGAAAATAATGAAATCTCCAACTCTCTCCGAGGGTCCTTGAGTTGCGTGAAATTTTCTAGGATCGGAAATGCGAGAAAATATGATATGCATGATGACCTAATGTATAACATTCCAAATTGAAAATTTGGGATGTTACAAACCTACCTATAAGATGAATCTAGCCCTCGAGATTCGGGTTGGCTAGAAAATAGGTGAGGTGGTCCTTGAGCAAAACTTCCTCTCTTTCCCAGGTGGCTTCATCTTGATGTGGTGGCTCCACTTGAACCTTGCAAAACTTGATAACCTTGCTGCGAGTAACTCTCTTTGGCATAGTCGAGAATCTTAACTGGTTTCTCCTCATATGTTAAGTCATCCTTCAACTGAATTGCCTCCGGTGCACTTGTGTCTCTTAACGGTATCTCTGTTATCTCGGGTGACATTTCTTCACCGAGAAACATGGAATACATCATGAACTCTGACAGTCCTTCTGGCAATTCCAGCTTATAAGCAACTTCTCCCATGCGTTGCAAAATCTTATACGGTCCAACGAAACGTGGTGCTAACTTTCCTTTAACTCCAAAACGCTTAACTCCTCGAAGCGGGGATACTCTAAGATATACTCTGTCTCCAACTTCATACTGAATCGCCTTGCGTTTTGAATCTGCATAGCTCTTCTGTCTGGACTGGGCTACCTTGAGCCTATCTCGAATCAGTTTAACCTTCTTCTCGGACTCTTTAATCAAATCTGGTCCAAACAATTGACGATCTCCAGTTTCGTCCCATGATAACGGTGTCCTGCATCTCCTTCCATACAGAGCCTCGAAAGGTGCCATCTTCAAGCTGGTTTGGTAACTGTTGTTATAAGAAAATTCTGCATATGGCAAATTATCATCCCAACTGGATCCATAATCTAGTGCACAAGCTCTCAGCATATCCTCCAAAATCTGATTGACTCTCTCGGTCATCCATCGGTGCGTGGTTGGAAAGCTGTCTTCAATTCAATCGGGTTCCCAATGTTTCGTGTAACCGGTTCCAAAATTTCAAGGTAAATTGGGTTCCTCTATCTGATACGATGCTCCTCGGAACTCCGTGTAAACACACAATTTTGGTCATGTATATCTTTGCCAACTTTGCACTGCTATAGGTAGTCTTGACTGGAATAAAATGAGCTACCTTCGTCAAGCGGTCGAGTATAACCCAAATCGAGTCATATCCTAAACGGGTCTTTGGCAAACCTGTGATGAAATCCATGCCTAGTTTATCCCACTTCCATTCGGGTATCGGCAATGGTTGTAACAATCCTGCTGGCTTCTGATGCTCTGCCTTTACTTTCTGACATACATCGCAAACTGCTACATATTCCGCAATATCCTTCTTCATTCCGGTCCACCAGAAAGTATTCTTCAAATCCAAATACATCTTGGTATTTCCTGGGTGAATCGAATAGGGTGAATCATGTGCTTCTTGCAAAATCAACTTCCTTATCTCTGGGTTATTGGGCACATAAACACGGTCTTCGAACCATAGGGTATCGTGCTCATCCTCACGAAATCCTTTAGCTTTTCCTTTGCTCATTTTCTCCTTTATAGAGGCAACTTCCTTATCTGCCTTTTGGGCTTCTCTGATTTTGTCCATCAGTGTTGGTTGAATCTCCAACGCTGCTACATAGCCTCTTGGAACTATTTCCAAACATAGCTCTCGAAGGTCCTCGGCTAACTCATTGGGTATCCCTCCCATCACTAGGGTATTGACGTGGCTCTTATGGCTCAATGCGTCTGCTACGACATTAGCCTTTCCGGGGTGATAATGCAATCTCATATCATAATCCTTGATAAGCTCTAACCATCTCCTCTGTCTGAGATTTAATTCCTTCTGTGTGAAAATGTACTTCAAACTCTTGTGATCCGTGTACACTTCACAATGATTTCCAATGAGAAAATGTCTCCAAGTTTTCAAGGCATGCACAACGGCTGCTAACTCCAAATCATGCGTGGCATAATTTAACTCGTGAGGCTTAAGTTGTCGTGAAGCATACGAAACAACTCTTCCTTCCTGCATAAGCACTGCTCCAAGTCCTCGACGTGAAGCGTCGCAATACACCTCATAATCCTTAGTTTGATCTGGCAATATCAAAACTGGTGAGGTAACCAATCTTTTCTTCAACTCCTGAAAACTTGCCTCACAGTCCTCAGTCCATATGAATTTGTTATCCTTCTTCAACAATTCTGTCATAGGCTTTGCAATCCTTGAGAAATTCTCAATGAATCTTCGGTAGTATCCTGCGAGTCCAAGGAAACTCCGAATCTCTCCAATTGTCGTTGGTGCTTCCCATTTGGTTACGGTCTCAACCTTTGTAGGGTCAAATGCTATTCCTTCTCCGGATATAACATGTCCGAGAAATCCAACTTCCTTTAGCCAAAACTCACATTTGCTGAACTTGGCATACAACTGGTGTTCCCTCAGTTTCTCCAAAACCAATCTCAAATGTTCCTTATGTTCCTCTTCATTTTTCGAGAAAATCAAAATATCATCGATGAACACCACGACGAACTTATCCAAAAACTCCATAAACACTTTGTTCATCAGGTTCATGAAATAGGCTGGTGCGTTAGTCAGTCCAAATGACATAACGGTATACTCATACAGTCCATATCTCGTGGTAAACGATGTCTTGGGTATGTCCTGCTCCCGAATCTTCAACTGATGGTACCCTGATCGTAAATCGATCTTGGAAAACACTTTAGCTCCTTGCAAATGATCAAACAGATCATTTATCATAGGTAGTGGGTACTTGTTCTTGATTGTTACTTCATTCAATCCACGATAATCTACAACCATTCTTAACGATCCATCCTTCTTCTCCACTAACAGTACGGGTGTTCCCCAAGGTGAAGAACTTGGGCGAATAAAACCCTTATCCAATAGTTCCTTAATCGCTTCTTGATTTCCGCCAAATCACATGCGCGCATCCTGCGGTCGCTTCGATATCGGGCCTGTTCACGCAACAGCTCGATCAAAAACTCAATGTCTCTATCCGGTGGCATTCCCGCAACTCTTCCAAAATACATCAGGAAAATCCTTCACCATGGTACTTCTTCCCGCACCACTCCGATAAGCAATTTACTTGCGCTCTCCTCGCTCGTGCCGTGATACATACTTGATCCTTCTTCCCTCCGGGGTGGTGAGCAAAATTGACTTTGTGGTGCAATCTATGTTCCTCCATACTTTGATAACCAATCCATTCATAATATCACATCCAATCCTTGGGATTCCAGAACTATTAGGTCCGAGGGGAAAACATAGTGTCCAATCCTTAATGGCGATCGATCACACCATTTACTAGCCATGTAATCTGCTCCGGTGAGGTTACTAGCATGGGTGACCTAAGGGCTTGGGTCGGTAATTTGTACTTATCCACAAATCCCTTGATATGTATGAATGCGATGCACCATGTCGAAAAGAACAACTGCAGATAAATGACTTAACCAAAAACTTACCGATTCTTGCATCGGGCTGATCTTCAACCTCCTCCACATCAATGTGGTTCACCTGTCCCCTGTTGAAAGGGTTGGGCTTCTTTCGAGCTTCCATTGCCATTTCCATTCGGCCTTCGGATACCATTGGCATAATGCCCAGTCTTGCGACACTTAAAACAAGTGATGTGACTCAGGTCTACCTTGGATGGTGTTGACGGGTTGGTGCGATTCTCCATTGCTTCCTCCATTCCGTTCCCATTCTTAGTGCCATTATGGTTGTGCGAATTACCTCCTCCATGGGTATGCTGAAACTGAATTCCTGATTTAGGGTATAACGAGGCTTCTTGGGCTCCGAGTTATACTTCCCTGTCCATACTTCCGCTTGCGGTTCTCAATTTGCTGCTGCTTTCCTTCAATCATGAGGGCTCGGTCTACCAACTCCTGGTAGTTGTTGAAACTTGCTACCATCAACGGCATGCTGAACTCATCATTCAGTCCTTCTAGAAACTTTTCCTGCTTAGCCGCATCTGTAGCAACGTCATCTGGGGCATAACGTGCTAATTTACTGAAATCATCCACATACTGGCCAACAGTCCTTCCTCCTTGGCGCAAGTTGCGAAACTCACACTTCTTCATGGCCATGGCGCCTGCTGAAACATGGGCAGTGCGAAAAGCTTGCTGAAACTGATCCCATGTGACAGTGTCTATGGGGTAAGTGGCTGTAAAATTCTCCCACCATGCTGCTGCGGGTCCTTCAAGCTGGTGGGCAGCAAACTTCACTCTTTCTCCATCTGTGCATCCTGCAGTGGTCAACTCCCTTCCTATCTTGCGGAGCCAATCATCTGCTACAATCGGCTCGGTGCTACTGGAATACACCGGCGGATTTAGTCTAAGGAAACGAGTCAAGTGATCCGCAGGTGGTGGTGGTGGTGGGTTGTTGTTGTTGTTGTTGTTGCCACAGTTACGCACCAATGTTTGAATCGGGTGTTCTGCTTCTTGGATCAATTGGGTGATCTCTGGCGGGAAAAGCGAACCGAATTCGCGTCTCGGAGGCATCGATGGGTTTAGAAGAGGCGAGAAATTAAGAATAGAATGAGGCCTAAGGGAATCACTACCCAAATGCACATGAGCAAAAACACACAAAATCACTTCATTCAATCAAACAAAAGGGCTTACAACGATCTAACTATCGCAAACGTGCGTGTACTATAATGTTTACATGGAGGAAATACTACTAATATGTGGGGGACTTCTACTAATTTGAACCGGTGGAAGACTCCGTGATGTCTGCTCCAGCTTCGTCTTCAAAGTCGGGTTCACTTGGATCCGAATCGGTGTCGTCGATGTTGATGTGGTCGCTTGGACAACCGACATACTGGTCTTCATTCCTGAGCACCAACTTCTTCTTGAGTTCTTCAATCTCGTACTTAAGATCGTTATTGTGTCTCGCTAGAGCTACGATCTCGTCCATGTAGTCCTTGCGTGTAGTCTTTAGTTCTTCTTCAAGTTCGATGATCCTTCCCTTTGCATTCTGCAACTCCAACATATCATTGCACGTCTGGTTCTCCTGGCGTCGAATGTGCTGGTTTAACTCCTGGATGAAAGCTGCAATGGATCTATCCTTATTGGTGCTGACTATGTTCCATTGTTCATCTCGGCGTCCGCAAATCTGGTAGATAGTGTCCTTGAGGTCTTCTTGATAAACTTCTCCAATGCGTCCCATGGTGATGTGAGCTGCCATGCTCTTTCCCAGACTCCAAGTTGGTGCACTGAAAACACTATCTATAGGCTTGGTGATTGGGGCGAATGTCCTTCCTGGAACATGAGCTTGAATCTTCCAGCGCTCCTCTTCAGGCAGAGTGGCGTTGAAAGTTCCGGTGAAGCTGTGTAGTCCAATGTTTAGGTACTTGGTGACTTCCTTCAAGTGAAATCCAAAAGGTGTGCCTTCATCTGGTTGGGTGTACTTGATCTTCGCGTCCGTCATCCTAAAGAGTAGAAAAGATGAGGAGTTAGAAAATGGGAAGAGAGTAGTGATCTATGGCTTTAACTTAGTGGTCGTGTCCTACGGTCAGCGTGTGCTCTGATACCATCTCTGTAGCGACCCGACCCAAATGGATCAAGTCTCTGTGCTCAGTGTCATCCTGGATCGATGTCTTGACACCACACAAGATTGAAGGATTTATAGTAGAGTAGCAATCACACACTTATTACATCGTTGTCCACAAGGGAACTTATTACAATAATATGGCTTAAGGCCATCTAATAATAACAGCGGAAGGCTTGGAAGACAAGTGAGTCCATCAACTCCATCGGCATCACTGAGCATAGAACCACGACCTAAAACACCTTACTGTCGTTCGAAAAGTCTGCAACATGAAAGTTGCAGCCCAAAACGGTCAAGACATGGAATATCTTGGCAATGTAACACATAGAGAGCAATGAAGGAATAAGCCTATACTACATGCATATATGGCTGGTGGTAAAGCTCTACGGTTACATTTTTGCATAAAGCTAGTTTTTCCTACAACAAAGGAATAATTTTATTTAACTATCATGGTGGTTGTTAAACATTGAGAATGGTTGACAGCATCCTCAATCCCAATTAAAAGTACTCATCAAATCCCAAAGAACATTTATTAGAAGTAACATGTTGAGATTCACATGATATTCAAGTACCAGATACTCAAATCGTCCATAACCGGGGACACGGCTAATCATGATTAGTTTATACACTCTGCAGAGGTTTGCGCACTTTTCCCCACAAGACTCGATCGCCTCCGCTTGGTTCTCGTGACTACATGGTGTTTGAGAAGCGGATGACCGAGACACAGTCTTTCGAAGTACTAGCACCTTACATGTGGGTAGACCGTACCAACCTACATCCCCTACATCAGCTAGCCTACCCGTAAGAGTTCGCACAACTTACTCAACTATGCGAGCCCATATTGGCTTGTGGCTGCACACGGAAGTTTCAGCTTGAATAATCTTATGATCCCTTAGAGCACAGGTGGCGGTCCGAAGAAATCTGGCAGGTCTGATAGAAACCAGGTGCCTCAATCCACCCAGATGTGAGTTTAGGTTGCCACCTTAGATAAACCATTAATTAACAATCTCACATCATCATGGATATTCACTCACCCAATCCACGTCTACTAGCATAGCATGGCGTAAAAAGCAAACGTAGAAGTAACTCCCAAGGTTTCATAAGTAAAACAGGTATTGGGTACTACCTCAATCTACTTCCCATCCCACAATTTAAGTTGATCCTAAACATGCAAGTGTTTGAGGAATAGGGCTAATGCATAAAACTGGGTAGTAGAAAAGGTATGATCAAGTGTTACTTGCCTTGCTGATGATCCGCGAGACCTAGAGATTCGAAGTAACAAGCGGCGCACTCCGGGTGATCTAACGCAGACAAACAACAAGCATACAATAAGTACTCATCTAATGCACAGGGAAATCTCGAATAAAAGATCTAACCAGAGAGTTCAACTTAAGAACCCTGGTTGCAAAAAGAATCAAATCAAAATAAAACATCGGAAGTCGAAAGTCAAGAGAGAACGACTCGGTTTTAGCAATTTGAAACTAGGTCAAAATTTACAGTAGCAAAACTTTGTTTAAATAGGTTAGTCGGAACGGCGGTTTCGAAACGAAACTCCAGGCGCTTGAATCACCTGACTCCGATAAACGAGCGAGAAAATAAACAGATTTGTAAATTGAATCGGAAATCGAAATCGGAAAACAATGGATTTAATCCGATTAAAAGAAAACGACGAACAGCTAAAACGACGAACGTTAGCTAACAGAAACTAACCGACGAACACGTTCATTAAAACGAACGGGTCGGTGAACGTTCACTAATTAATAAAACCGAAAAAAAATAAAATAATAAACCATCTAGGGTTTTTTTTAATAAAAACCGAACAACGCGAGAAAAACCGGATCGGTTTTTAAAGCAAAACCGGACCGGGGGCCGAGGTGGCTACCTCCGTGGTCGCCGTGAGGCTCCGCCTCCGGCGGGTCGGGCGACGGGCGGTGGGTGGCGGCGGGCGGGCCAGGCGGCGGCGGCCTTGAGGCGAGCGGCGACGGCTCGGGTTGAGGGCGGCGGCGGGGTGGGATGAGGAGAGGGGGTGGTGGTATAAAATAGGAGGGGGCTCGGTGCCTTGGGAGGGGGCAACCAGCGGCGTCCGGTCCGAGCGGACTCGGGAGGCGGCGGCGGGCGGTCTCCTCCCAGGGAGCGCCTTGAGGAGGAGGAGTTGGGCATGGCGGTGGGCTGGGCCCTTGGCCCAAAGGGCGGCGCGCGTTTTTTAGAAAACAAACGATTTAAAAATAAAACCAAACAAACTCCAAATTAAAAAAATTAATTTTCCCCGACTCATAAAAATGAGTCGAACAAAATGAACTTTAAAACGGGGCAAAAATGCATATTTTTAAAATGCTCATTTTTCCCCCTAAAGCAAATAAACTTTCAAAACCAAAATTTGATTTATTCATTAAATCTTCATTTTTCCTAAATGTTGGGAAAGTCATATTATTCCCCCTCTTCATTTTTTTATCGGAAAAACTTTTGAAGATAAATAAATAAATCCAAATGATCCTATTTTCAAGATTTGAGAAATCCCAAATATGAAAATAATGAAGTCTCCAACTCTCTCCGAGGGTCCTTGAGTTGCGTGAAATTTTCTAGGATCGGAAAATGCGAGAAAATATGATATGCATGATGACCTAATGTATAACATTCCAAATTGAAAATTTGGGATGTTACAATGGTTTATGGAAAAGCATGTCACTTACCCCTCGAACTAGAACATAAGGCATATTGGGCTATTAAAGAGCTCTACTGTGATTTCAAACTTGCCGGTGAGAAGAGGTTATTTGATATAAGCTCACTTGATGAATGGAGAACCCAAGCATATGAAATTGCCAAGTTGTTTAAAGAAAAAGTTAAAAGATGGCATGACAAAAGGATACAAAAGCGTGAGTTTAATGTAGGTGATTATGTGTTGCTATACAACTCTCGTTTAAGATTTTTTGCAGGAAAACTTCTCTCTAAATGGGAAGGTCCCTACGTTATCGAGGAGGTATCTCGTTCTGGTGCCATAAAAATCAACAACTTCAAAGGCACAAATCCGAAGGTGGTAAACGGTCAAAGAATTAAACATTATATCTCAGGTAATCCCATAAATGTTGAAACCAATGTTATTGAAACCGTAACCCCAGAGGAATACATAAGGGACACTTTCCGGAACGTTTCAGACTCCGAAAAGGAATAGGTATGTGGTACGGTAAGTAAACCGACTCCAAAATAGTTTTTAAGGCAATATTTCTCCGTTTTGGAATATTTAGAAAATAGAAAAATAAGTAGCAGTCCAGGAAGGACACAAGGGCTCCACGAGGGTGGAGGGCGCGCCCTACCCCCCTGGGCGTGCCCCCCTACCTCGTGGGCACCTCGTGTGCCTTCTGGACTCTGTTTTCTTGCACGTTACGTATTTTGGTCGGTAAAAATCCATTATATATTCTCCCAAAGGTTTTGACTCCCGTATCACGCAAATACCCTCTGTTTTTGTTTCGAGCTGTTGCTGTTGCAAATTAGAGCAAGATGTCTTCTCAAGAGTCAGTCAGGGAGAGCCGGGTGTCTCATCCGGCATCGGAACCAAGGGCAAACAGCGACGCTGACCACTTTGGGCCAGCAACGGAGGAAGAGATGGAGGTTGACTTGATGAGAGTAGATGCCATGGAGGATCAAGAAGTCACTTCTAGCTTCCGAGCTAGGTTCATGATGGGGGAACTACAGAGCTCAGCTATTCCAAACTCGGTTATCCCTTCCAATGTTAGATTTCTTTCTTATAAAAATATGAAGAGGAGTGTCACTTGTTCTCCCACAGCTATGCAACACCCTTGGGTGCAAGGAGCCTTAGCTGTTACAGGAAAGCTTCGCAAGGAAATAATGGACCTCAAGCAGCAAGTCAATAAGCTCGAAGAGGAGAATCGTATCCTGAAGGGCATCATCGCCAAGAATATTTCACCAATAACAAAGAAGGAGATATAATCACATGGGTATGGGCACTCCCCTTGGCAACTGCCAAGCTTGGGGGAGGTGCCCCGGTATCGTATCACAACCATCACACTCCTATCTTTACCGTTTTTCTTAGTTCGATCCTAATAGTAGTATCTTGATCTAGTAGAATAAATTTTATGGCATGATTTAGTTTTGAGTTTTGCTTTATGATCTCTCTATGTAATCGAGTCCTTGAGCTATATAATAAAGATTAGTGTTGAGTCAAGGGCTTGCTTATTTTGCTATGATCTTGAGTGAATAAAAGAAAAGGGAAAAAGAATAAAAGAAACAAAGAGTTCATATTGATCTTATTGAGATAATGACTTCACATAGAAAGAGTATGATGATTAAAAGTTGTTGGGAGTTGGCAAACATAGCTTTGGTCATCGTTGCAATTAATAGGAAGTAATAAGGAAAGAGAGGTTTTACATATAAATGCACTATTGTTGACATCTTTTATGATTGGGAGCACTCATTAAAATATGACATGCTAAAGAGTTGATGTTGGACAAGGAAGACAACGTAATGAGTTATGTTTTCTTATATCTGAGATAAAGTATATTGTCATGGATCGTCCAACATGTTGAGCTTGCCTTCCCCCCTCATGCTAGCCAAATTCTCAGCACCAAGTAGAGATACTACTTGTGCTTCCAAAATTCCTTAAACCAGTTTTGCCATGAGAGTCCACTATACCTACCTATGGATTGAGTAAGATCCTTCAAGTAAGTTGTCATCGGTGCAAAACAAAAAAAATTGCTCTCTAAATATGTATGATTTATTAGTATGGGAGAAAATAAGCTTTATACGATCTTGTGATGTGAAAGAAATAAAAGTGATAGACTGCATAATAAAGGTTCATATCACAAGGGGCAATATAAAGTGACGTTCTTTTGCATTAAGATTTTGTGCATCCAACCATAAAAGCGCATGGCAACCTCTGCTTCCCTCTGCGAAGGGCCTATATGCTACTATTATCTTCTACCTTATGCAAGAGTCATGGTGATCTTCACCTTTCCTTTTTACATTTTATCCTTTGGCAAGCACAGTATGATGGAAAGATCATGATAAATATATCTAATTGGATGTAGGTTTGCATGAGTTATTATTGTTGACATTACCCTTGAGGTAAAAGGTTGGGAGGCGAAACTATAAGCCCCTATCTTTCTCTGTGTCCGATTAAAACTCCGTAACCACAAGTATCGCGTGAGTGTTAGCAATTATGAAAGACTAAATGATAGTTGAGTATGTGGACTTTCTATAAAGCTCTGACATAGGCTCTTTCTGATGTTATGATAAATTGCAATTGCTTCAATGACTGAGATTATAGTTTGCTAGTTCTCAATAAAGTTTATAATTCGTACGTTTGCATTGTGAATAGATTATTACTTAAGCATAAGAAATCATATGACAATATCTATATATGTTGCTGTTATGAGAATAATCATGATGCCTTCATGTCCGTATTTTATATTTATCGACACCTCTACCTCTAAACATGGGGACATATTTATCGTTATCGGCGTTCGCTTGAGGACAAGCGAGGTCTAAGCTTCGGGGAGTTGATACGTCCATTTTGCATCATGCTTTTATACCGATATTTAATGCATTATGGGCTGTTATTACACGTTATGTCACAATACTTATGCCTATTCTCTCTTATTTCACAAGGTTTACATAAGGAGGGAGAATGCCGGCAGCTGGAATTCTAGGCTGGAAAAGGAGCAAATATTAGAGACCTATTTTGCACAACTCCAAAAGTCCTGAAACTCCACGAAAGTCATTTTTGGAAATAATAAAAAATATTGAGCGGAAGAAGTTCACTAGAGGGGGGCCCACCTGTCCACGAGGGTGGGGGGCGCGCCCTACCCCCCAGGGCGCACCCCCCTACCTCGTGCCCCCCCCCCCCCCCGTTGGCTCTCCGATGGCCATGTTCTGCTATATGAGGTCTTTCGTCAAGGAAAAAATCATAAGCAACCTTTCGATCTAAACTCCGCCACCACGAGGCGGAACCTTGGCGGAACCAATCTAGGGCTCCGGCAGAGCTGTTGTCTTGGAACACTTCCCTCGGGGGGAAAATCATCGCCATCGTCATCACCAACGCTCCTCTCATCGGGAGAGGGCAATCTCCATCAACATCTTCACCAGCACCATCTCCTCTCAAAACCCTAGTTCATCAATTGTATCCAATTCTTGTCTCCAAGTCCGGGATTGGTACTAGTAGGTTGCTAGTACTGTTGATTACTCCTTGTAGTTGATGCTAGTTGGTTTATTTGGTGGAAGATCATATGTTCAGATCCTATATGCATATTAATACCCCTCTGATTATGAACATGAATATGCTTTGTGAGTAGTTACGTTTGTTCCTGAGGACATGGGAGAAGTCTTGCTATTAGTAGTCATGTGAATTTGGTATTCGTTCGATATTTTGATGAGATGTATGTTGTCTAGCCTCTAGTGGTGTTATGTGAACGTCGACTACATAACACTTCACCATTATTTGGGCCTAGAGGAAGGCATTGGGAAGTAATAAGTAGATGATGGGTTGCTAGAGTGACAGAAGCTTAAACGCTAGTTTATGCGTTGCTTTGTAAGGGGCTGATTTGGATCCATATGTTTCATGCTATGGTTAGGTTTACCTTAATACTTTCGTTGTAGTTGCGGATGCTTGCAATAGAGGTTAATCATAAGCGGGATGCCTGTTCAAGTAAGAACAGCACCCAAGCACCGGTCCACCCACATATCAAATTATCAAAGTACCGAACGTGAATCATATGAACGTGATGAAAACTAGCTTGACGATATTCCCATGTGTCCTCGGGAGCGCTTTTCTCTATATAAGAGTTTGTCCAGGCTTGTCCTTTGCTACAAAAAGGATTGGGCCACCTTGCTGCACTTTATTTACTTTTGTTACTTGTTGCTCGTTACAAATTGTCTTATCACAAAACTATCTGTTACCACTTATTTCAGTACTTGCAGAGAATACCTTGCTGAAAACCGCTTATCATTTCCTTCTGCTCCTCGTTGGGTTCGACACTCTTACTCATCGAAAGGAGTACGATAGATCCCCTATACTTGTGGGTCATCAGTAAGGTAGTAACATGTATATCAAATATATCTTTCACTTTGCCATCCTTCTTATCCGCCAAATACTTGGGGCAGTTCCGCTTCCAGTGACCAGTCCCTTTGCAGTAGAAGCACTCAGTTTCAGGCTTAGGTCCAGACTTGGGCTTCTTCACTTGAGCAGCAACTTGCTTGCCGTTTTTCTTGAAGTTCCCCTTCTTCCCTTTGCCCAACCTAGTGGTCTTGTTAACCATTAACACTTGATGCTCCTTCTTGATTCCTACCTCCGCAACCTTTAGCGTTGCGAAGAGCTCGGGAATTGTCTTATCCATCCCTTGCATATTATAGTTCATCATGAAGCTTTTATGGCTTGGTGGCAGTGATTATAGAACTCTGTCAATGACACTATCATCAGGAAGATTAACTCCCAGTTGAGTCAAGTGGTTGTGGTACCCACACATTCTGAGTATATGTTCACTGACAGAACTATTCTCCTCCATTTTGCAGCTATAGAACTTATTGGAGACTTCATATCTCTCAATTTGGGCATTTGCTCAAAATATTAACTTCAACTCCTGGAACATCTCATATGCTCCATGACGTTCAAAACGTATTTGAAGTCCCGATTCTAAGCCATAAAGCATGGCACACTGAACTATCGAGTAGTCACCAGCTTTGCTCTGCCATGCGTTCATAACGTCCGGAGTTGCTCCTGCAGCAGGTCCTTCACCTAGCGGTGCTTCCAGGACGTAATTCTTCTGCGCATCAATGAGGATAATCCTCAAGTTACGGACCCAGTCCGTGAAGTTGCTACCATCATCTTTCAACTTAGCTTTCTCTAGGAACGCATTAAAATTCAAGCGAATGGTAGAACGGACCATTGATCTACAACAACATAGGCATGCAAAACCAGCAGGTACTAAGTTCATGTAGCGACCCGACCTCAGACGGTCAAGCCTCTGTGTATCTGTGCCATCCCTGGATCAGTATGCTGGCACACACAGTACATCAATGTATATATCAAAGTGCAATCACATGTATAATTAACGTAAAACTGATATATACCTCATAAGTCACAATGAAACAAATAGTCGGTGTGGAGTTCCATCAACGCCATCGGCAGGTTGAGTGTAGACCATAACCTGTACGTACTCTTACTCATCGGAAGAAAGTATCGCAACATGATACGTTGCAGCCGTGTAGGTCAAGACATTGAATGTACCGCAAGATCACAATAAGAGAAAACAGATGATAAACTATACTATATGCAGTATGGCTTTGTGGCTCTGTATCTGAGTTTTGTTTGCGTAAAAGCTGGTTTTATTTTCCCTACATCAAAGGAATAAATGAAGTCTGTACTATAGAGTTTTCTATCATGACATGGTTCCGCCAACCGATGTCTCATAGCCCAAATCAACATAAGTTGCCCACAATTAAGTTATCAGTCCGGTGTTGAGAGTTTCAAGATAGATCCAAGTCCAGAGGCTCAAATTGTCCGTAACCGGGGACACGGCTAATCGATTAGGTTTTAACCCTCTGCAGAGGTTTGTACACTTTACCCACAAGATTCGATCCCTCTTTTACGTTCTCGCACTTCAGGTGTTTGAGAACAAGATGACCAAACATGGTCTTCCAAGAGTTCCCGACCACCGTCCGTGCTCATTCAATCGCACAGTAGTTCTACATCTGCTAGCACCGTCCTAGCCAGAGTCACAACTAGGGTCAACCAAGCCAGAGCCCATAGTGACTTGCGGTTGCATGTAAGCTTCCGGCATGAAGTATTCTTCCGTCTCTTTGAGTCTGGGTGAAGCTTTCCGCAAGATGTCATGGCGCTTCTCCATGCATCCCGCCAACCACTGGATTCTCCAGGTGCCCGTCAACCATCCTTCACCCAAGAGTGTGTATTGAATTCTTGTCTCGAGTCTTGAAGTCTTGAGGCCTTGAAGATGCAGTCCTTGCAGATTCCATCATGGAGTTGTCGTCATTGGCGTAGGTCCTCCATTCTCACACCACTCCCGAGCACTCATACCAAACCCGTCTACTATAGCGTAGCATTAAAATAAAATATCGTCCGGGCTTGGTAACAGGTGATGGGTTCCTACCTCATGCATACTACTCAACTACAAGAATTCAATATCACTCTGGAGGGTCTGCTGCGAAGATGACACTAGATGCAATAAAACACATAGGTATGAAAAACATGGTCGAGTGAACTTGCTCGGTATTACTTGGTGAAGATAATAAGGCTCTCGAATAAAGACTTGGTAGAACTATTCGTCACTCCTTTGAAAATCTATATTAAATGACAATCATATAAGCAATCATCCTAGCGATCAATTCTATCAATCATAACAATACTCAATCAAAATAAAAGCAACAAAGAAAACCAAGTCGAAAACCAAAGGAAAAACTTGAAAGAAAAATTCAAGGAAAAACTAGTGGTGACCAACTCACACAAATCTTAACATAACATCACTAAATTACTCTAATATTTTTTCTACAGCAAAGAAAATATAAATCTAATAAAATAACAAAAAATAAATTACTGATTTAATAACTAACAAAAAGAACTAATATAAAACTACTATAACCATCTAGTTAATACTAGAACAAATATAACAACTAGCAAAACACTAAGACAACTATAACAGCAAATCATTTATTAAAACATTAATAAACTATACTAAATAAATATAACAACTAATGTGTTCACAAATAACAGAAACAAAAACAATATAACTTGAAGTGGAAAACTAATTACTATTAAAACTAATAAAACTATTTTTATCCACTATCACTATGAACTAAACAAGCAATTACAAAAAAACAGTAGCTAAACACTAATAAATAACTACAAAAATTTATCTACTGTAGCTAAACATAAACATATAACAAAAAGTGAAAATCTACAAAAGGAATGAACTAAAAATAATTAAAACAATAATTACACAACCAAAACAACTATATAAGCAAAACAGTACTGTTTTTACTAAAATCTAATTTAAAATACTCCAAAATTACCAACCTAAATCCTACAGCTAAAAAATATCACAAGTTACCAGGGGCAAAAAGAATTAATTAAAAACCTATTTTTAAACTCAAGTTATGGCCAAAATACTAATCTGAACAAAATTTATCAAATTCAAATTTAAGCTACTCAAATTTGAAATCCAGAGACACTAACAGAAACTTCAGCAAATTTGTGACACATAGCCATTGGAATCACTCAAAAATACTAAAAACTCTAAAAGATATGGATTTTCTAAGATTGCTATTTTCTGAAAAAAATGAATTACGGGATTTCGTGGATCTCACCGGAGTAGTCGTCGGAGTTGGGGAAGAAGATCGGATTCCGATGTTGTGGTTGCTCCTAGAGGAAAGGAGATCACGGGACGGTGGAGAGGAGATCATATAAACCTCAGGAGAGGTCGAGGCGCAAGGCAGCACTTGGCGGCGGTGGCAAGCGGCGGCGGTGGTCTTGCTTCTGCTTCTGCTGGAGAGGAGAGGAGAGGTGTTGGTTTGATGTGTTGGAGGGGGGGTGCTTGGGTATTTATATTGGGGAGGGGAGGGCTTTGATTGGGGTAGGGGACAAGAAATAGACTAGGATTAGGAAACAAAAGGGAAAAGATCTGGAAACAAATCGGGATAAACGAAAGTAGGGAAAAGAATCCTACTAGAAAAGGAAAAGGAAAAGGAAAGGAGCGGCTCCCTCCTGGCTCCTGTCTTGCTGCGTGGGCGTTGGCCTTGGCCGTCGGCCGCTGGCTTGGCCTTGGGCCTTGGCCCTTGGCCCGTGAAGGCGTGAGCAATTTTTATTTTTTTTGACAGAGACAACAAAACAAAAATAAATAAAAATTTTATATAGGCATATAATATATCAAAATTTTCAGAAAAGATTTTCTACAACATAAACACTATTTTAGCTTCAAATAAAATACACACAAATTTTAATAATTCCCACAGTGCTACCGGTCCAATAAAATCCAATAAAAATCATTTTTAAAATACCAAAATGACTTCAAATTAATTTCCTCCAATTTTCTGATGTAGGGAATCATGTTACCCTATTTTCCATATATTTTGTTTTGGAGAAAATAATTTGAATAAAACTCAAATAACTCCAAATTGGAAATAAATTCAAAAGAACTTTGAATTTAATCCTTTGAACTCCCAACTCATATTTCATATGTTTTGAAGAAGTCATTTTATCTTCGCCAGAAAATCATTGAGTTGCATAAAGTTTCAGAATTGGAAATATTTTCCAAATGAAATTCAAATATTTTCAACACCCTTGTCATTAACTAAATGGAAGAAGTCATGTCATCTTCTCTCCGGGTTTTGTGATGAAGAGTACTTGAATTCACGAAAAGCATAAAAGCAAAATGAAAGTTTGGGAAATTCCTTTTATTCCCTCTCATTTAACTTTCAAAAGTTTCAATTCATTCACTCACTTTCAATAAATCAATCAAAACTATCTATTTATTTATAACATTCCAAAATTTAGAATTTTGGGATGTTACAAACTACCCTTTAAAATGAATCTCGTCCTCGAGATTCGGAGAGGCTAACAAGAAATAGGTTAGGGTTTGGGGTCTTCAAAATCCATCGATCATCACAAGGGTGCAGGGTGCTACCACCCTTAGAAGCATTGTTACGGTTCCATCAAAACTCATATACTCCATCCTTATCGTTGACATGTCGGTCTTCTCAGTTGTAAGGATAATTCCTTCTCTGGGCTCTTCCGGTAGTGGCAAAACCTTTTCCTCAATTCCTTTGTCCATTCCTCTTGGTAAGGTTATTCCGAGACTGGGTCTTCATAGCTGACGGGTCTGGCGCCAATTCTAAACAAATATCGGTATCTCATGGTGGTCAATGATTTATGGTTTCCCCTGTAGAAAACGGGTCTTGGCTTCATTCTCACCGTATAATCTACGATTGGCAACAACTGCCATGTACATGGGTTTATCATCATACCATTCTAAGGCTTAAGCAAGGCTTCAACGAGCGTCGTCACTTTACTATGGGTAAGTCTCTCAGATTTACCATTCCAAATAGCAAGAGCGAATGACAAGAGTAAGTCGGTATGGTGATCAATCCATTCCGCACCCAAATCATTACCCTGTATTAGGTTTAGCGAATATCGCATTTCTAACACTCGGGCATTCTCGCAAGCGTTGCAGAATTTCTCTTCTCAACGAACTTAGTTCGGATAATTCCTTTGGTTCAGCAAGCCAAATAAAACATCTATCGTTACTTCACCACTCTCGGGTTTTTGCGTAACCTCCTACGAAACGTCTGCTGATCAAATCGCAGTCTTCCCAAAATTTCTTCTTCCAGTGGGTACTTGATCCTTATTAATTCTTGGGCCTGTGGGTTATGAGCCCACTTCAACACCTGTACCAATTTCACTCATCCTTGGAGTTACAATTGCTCCATTTTCCAACATTACACCACTTTAAATCCAATAACATTTCATTTCTTAATACCATCATATCAAAGATAAAACTTCAACTCATTTTTTTCCAAACTCCAACCTGTGGGACACATTTCCATTTCTATTGGTCTAGTGTTCTTCATAGGGTACTATCACCCTTAAAATGAAATTCACAAATCCATCCATAGACCATATTTCTCATATCCTCGAAAATGGTCAAAATCTTTGTTCACAGAGTAACAACTCCTACAATTAAACATATGAAAACATGTCACCTTAACTTTATTGATTTCATGAATTCCATTACAAACTCTGAGCACCCATTACATAACTCAACTTATTGTACTCATGAAAAAAAATTGGTTTCTACCACTCTTATTATCCATATCAAAATTCCAACTACTCAACTCCCGCTTCCTTCTTGTAGGAACATTTAGTAGCATAATGTCCTGCTTCCTTGCAATGAAAACACATAACTCTCGATAAGTCTTTGGGCTTCTTGGAGATGGTGCCTGCCCTTGAGTTCCTTGCTTCCTTTCAAGACAATGATTGGCATAATGCCCGGCGTCCTTACATTCAAAACAGGTAATATGACTCTTGTCCCTCTTTGCGGAAATTGGGTTGTTACGAGGGTGTCTTTGTTTTCTCTTCCGGGTTTCTTCGTTCGATCAAACCTTTTATTCCCTGTGGATCAAACTCTATTGCTTCCGTCGGAAGTATCCTGACACTCTTTTCTTTCCTTGGTGCAATCTTGTGAAAATGTCCTTCTTCTCCACATGAATAGCAGGCATTGGAGTAAAATCTGTTGAGGCCTTCTCCATCGTGGTCTTCAACACATTCCTTCATCACAGGTTCTTTCATAACTTCTGGAGGCTTCTTTCATTCCTTCTTCCTGCTCCTGAATAGTTTGTTGCACCATGGGGTAAATGTGACCTTGAGTCGGGTAGTGGGTGGTTCCTTCACACAAGAAACAAGTCACCGACTAGTTGGGCATTCCTCACCGGGTGTTTCTCCTCATAATGAGGGCATCCATCCTTGTGTTCCTCCTAGGTGTGTCCTATTTCTACGCAAATCTTGCAGGCACAAGGTTTCTTCTTCGGGTTATCGTAGTGCTTCCGGATAAGACGAGATCTTGTCAGAGTCTTCTTGAATTCTTCCCAAGTCTTTGCTCCATTCCATCCCTGTATGGCTTGATGCATTTTCCACCCGGTTGCAGCACTTCCTTCAAAGTACTGAAGAGCATACGATACTTCATTCTTCCTTGAAACCAAATTGCTCCTGAAGTGATTCTCCATGTTCTGAATCCATAGCTCTGCCTCCGGCTGAGTCTTCGGTCCAGAGAATATCAGTCCAACTTCATTCATCATCTATGGGGTCCAAAAGTTTTGGGAAGAGATATGAGAGAGGTGGAGAAGAATACACGCAATATAAACAATAGTTTTGGAGAAACGGGTTTTACTTTGTGGCTGTCGGAAAACATCAAACAAATGACAGCTCACAAATCATCGCATCTAACGTAGGTGTATAACAGGGGTTTGGTCTCTAAAGGTCAAATAATTCTTCAGGAACTTCAAATTCTTCAAGTCTTCAGAGTCTTCAATTGTTGCAGCTGCAATTCTTCCAACGCATGGTGAAATCCTCTTTACTCTGAGATGGCCATCAGTTGTCCGATATCTTTAATTATTTGAGGTGAGAGTGTCTATTTGATAAAATCAGAAGAGATGAGAAGTAAGAGTCTTTTTGAAAATAAAGTTTTAGAGATTTTCGGTCCTAGGGGCTTTCCGGTTTCTAGGGTCACGTCCTCATACCAACATGTGCTCGATACCATATCAGAAGCGACCCGACCTCGACGGTCAAGCCTCGTGTATCTCATGCCATCCTCGATCAAGTATCTTTGGCACACACAAGACATCAATGTATATATCAAAGTGCAATCAGATGTATAATTAACGTAAAACTGATATATACCTCATAAGTCACAATGAAACAAATAGTCGGGTGTGGAGTTCCATCAACGCCATCGGCGAGTTGAGTGTAGACCGTAACCTGCACTGTACTCTTACTCGTCGGAAGAAAGTATACGCAACATGATACGTTGCAGCTGTGTAGGTCAGTACATTGAATGTACCGCAAGATCACAATAAGAGAAAACAGATGATAAACTATACTATATGCAGTATGGCTTTGTGGCTCAGATCTGAGTTTTGTTTGCGTAAAAGCTGGTTTTATTTTCCCTACATCAAAGGAATAAATGAAGTCTGTACTATAGATTTTTCTATCATGACATGGTTCCGCCAACCGATGTCTCATAGCCCAAATCATCATAAGTTACCCACAATTAAGTTATCAGTCCGGTGTTGAGAGTTCGAGATAGATCCAAGTCCGAGGCTCAAATTGTCCGTGAATCGGGACACGGCTAATCGATTAGGTTTTAACCCTATGCAGAGGTTTGTACACTTTACCCGCAAGATTCGATCCCTCTTTTATGTTCTCGCACTTCAGGTGTTTGAGAACAAGATGACCAAACATGGTCTTGGAAGAGTTCCCTGACCACCGTCCGGTGCTCATTCAATCGCATCAGTAGTTCTACATATGCTAGCACCGTCCTAGCCAGAGTCACAACTAGGGTCAACCAAGCCGAGCCCATAGTGACTTGCGGTTGCACAGTAAGCTTCCGGCATGAAGTATTCTTCCATCTCTTTGAGCACAGGTGAAGCTTTCCGCAAGATGTCATGGCGCTTCTCCATGCATCCCGCCAACCACCGGATTCTCCGGTGCCCGTCAACCATCCTTCACCCAAGAGTGTGTATTGAATTCTTGTCTCGAGTCTTGAAGTCTTGAGGCCTTGAAGATGCAGTCCTTGCAGATTCCATCATGGAGTTATCGTCATTGGCGTAGATCCTCCATTCTCACACCACTCCGAGCACTCATACCAAACCCCGTCTACTATAGCGTAGCATTAAAATAAAATATCGTCCGGGCTTGGTAACAGGTGATGGGTTCCTACCTCATGCATACTACTCAACTACAAGAATTCAATATCACTCTTGGAGGGTTTGTTGCGAAGATGACACTAGATGCAATAAAACACATAGGTATGAAAAACATGGTCAAAGTGAACTTGCCTGGTATTACTTGGTGAAGATAATAACGCTCTCAGAATAAAGACTTGGTAGAACTATTCGTCACTCCTTTGAAAATCTATATTAAACAGACAATCATATAAGCAATCATCCTAGCGATCAATTCTATCAATCATAACAATACTCAATCAAAATAAAAGCAACAAATAAAACCAAGTCGAAAACCAAAGGAAAAACTTCGAAAGAAAAATTCAAGGAAAAACTAGTGGTGACCAACTCACACAAATCTTAACATAACATCACTAAATTACTCTAATATTTTTCCTACAGCAAAGAAAATATAAATCTAATAAAATAACAGAAAATAAATTACTGATTTAATAACTAACAAAAAGAACTAATATAAAACTACTATAACCATCTAGTTAATACTAGAACAAATATAACAACTAGCAAAACACTAAGACAACTATAACAGCAAATCATTTATTAAAACATTAATAAACTATACTAAATAAATATAACAACTAATGTGTTCACAAATAACAGAAACAAAAACAATATAACTTGAAGTGGAAAAAGAATTACTATTAAAACTAATAAAACTATTTTATCCACTATCACTATGAACTAAACAAGCAATTACAAAAAAACAGTAGCTAAACACTAATAAATAACTACAAAATTTATCTACTGTAGCTAAACATAAACATATAACAACAAGTGAAAATCTACAAAAGGAATGAACTAAAATAATTAAAAACAATAATTACACAACCAAAACAACTATATAAGCAAAACAGTACTGTTTTTACTAAAAATCTAATTTAAAATACTCCAAAATTACCAAACTAAATCCTACATCTAAAAATATCACAAGTGACCAGGGGCAAAAGAATTAATTAAAACCTATTTTTAAACTCAAGTTATGGCCAAAATACTAATCTGAACAAAATTTATCAAATTCAAATTTAAACTACTCAAATTTGAAATCCAGAGACACTAACAGAAACTTCAGCAAATTTGTGACACATAGCAATTGGAATTACTCAAAAATACTAAAAACTCTAAAAGATATGAATTTTCTAAGATTGCTATTTTCTGAAAAAAATGGATTACGGGATTTCGTGGATCTCACCGGAGTAGTCGTCGGAGTTGGGGAAGAAGATCGGATTCCGATGTTGCGGTTGCTCCTAGAGGAAAGGAGATCACGGGACGGTGGAGAGGAGATCATATAAACCTCAGGAGAGGTCGAGGCGCAAGCGGCAGCACTTGGCGGCGGTGGTGCTGCTGCTTCTTCTGCTGCGGAGAGGAGAGGAGAGGTGTTGGTTTGATGTGTTGGAGGGGGTGCTTGGGTATTTATATTGGGGAGGGAGGGCTTTGCTTGGGGTAGGGGACAAGAAATAGACTAGGATTAGGAAACAAAAGGAAAAGATCTGAAACAAATCGGGATAAGCGAAAGTAGGAAAAGAATCCTACTAGGAAAGGAAAAGGAAAAGGAAAGGAGCGGCTCCCTCCTGGCTCCTGTCTGTGGCGTGGGCATTGGCCTTGGCCGGCCGGGCCGCTTGGCAGCCTTGGGCCTTGGCCCTTGGCCCGGCAAGGCATGCAATTTTTTTTTTTTTTTTGACAGAGACAACAAAACAAAATAAATAAAAAATTTATATAGGCATATAATATATCAAAATTTTCAGAAAAGATTTTCTATAACATGAACACTATTTTAGCTTCAAATAAAATACACACAAATTTTAATAATTCCCACAGTGCTACCGGTCCAATAAAATCCAATAAAAATCATTTTAAAATACCAAAATGACTTCAAATTAATTTCCTCCAATTTTCTGATGTAGGGAATCATGTTACCCTATTTTCCATATATCTTGTTTTGGAGAAAATAATTTGAATAAAACTCAAATAACTCCAAATTGGAAATAAATTCAAAAGAACTTTGAATTTAATCCTTTGAACTCCCAACTCATATTTCATATGTTTTGAAGAAGTCATTTTATCTTCGCTCGTGAAAATCATTGAGTTGCATAAAGTTTCAGAATTGGAAATATTTTCCAAATGAAATTCAAATATTTTCAACACCCCTTGTCATTAACTAAATGGAAGAAGTCATGTCATCTTCTCTCCAGGGTTTTGTGATGAAGAGTACTTGAATTCACGAAAAGCATAAAAGCAAAAATGAAAGTTTGGGAAAGTCCTTTTATTCCCTCTCATTTAACTTTCAAAAAGTTTCGAATTCATTCACTCACTTTCAGTCAATCAATCAAACAATCAATCAAAACTATCTATTTATTTATAACATTCCAAAATTTAGAATTTTGGGATGTTACAAACTACCACCCTTAAAATGAATCTCGTCCTCGAGATTCGGAGAGGCTAGCAAGAAATAGGTTAGGGTTTGGGGGTCTTCAAAAATCCATCGATCATCACAAGGGGTCTGGGGTGCTACCTGTTGGGGAACGTAGTAATTTCAAAAAAAAAAATTCCTACGCACACGCAAGATCATGGTGATGGCATAGCAACGAGAGGGGAGGGTGTCTGTCCACGTACCTCGTGAGACCGAAAGCGAAGCGTTATAACAACGCTGTTGATGTAGTCGTGCGTCTTCACGATCCGACCGATCCAAGCACCGAACGTCGGCACCTCCGAGTTACGCACGTTCAGCTCGATGGCGATCCCGGACTCGATCCAGCAAAGTGTCGGGATGAGTTTCACAAGACGACGGCGTGGTGACGATGATGATGCTCCACCGGCGCGGGGCTTCGCCTAAGCTCATGACGATATGACTTCTCCGGCGCGGGGCTTCGCTTAAGCTCATGACGATATGACCAAGTGGAATATGGTGGAGGGGGCACCGCACACGGCTAAGGAACGATCCGTAGATCAACTTGTGTGTCATGGGGTGCCCCCTGCCCCGTATATAAAGGAGGGAGGGAGGAGGAGGCCGGCCCTAGTAGGGCGGCGCCATGGGGAGTCCTACTCCCACCGGAGTAGGATTCCCCTTCCTAGTCCAACTAGGAGTCCTTCCATGTATTGGGAGTAGGAGACAAGTAAGGGAAGAGAGAAGGAGGGAAGGAAGGGTGCGGCCTCCCCTAGTCCAATTAGGACTAGGCCATGGGGCGCGCGCCCTGCCCTAGGCAGCCCTCTCTCTTTCCCGCAGGCCCAATAAGGCCCAATACTTCTCCCGGCGAACTCCCGTAACTCTCCGGTACTCGAAAATACCGAATCATTCGAACCTTTCCGAACTCCGAATATAGTCGTCCAATATATCGATCTTTACGTCTCGACCATTTCGAGACTCCTCGTCATGTCCCCGATCTCATCCGGGACTCCGAACTCCTTCGGTACATCAAAACTCATAAACTCATAATATAACATCCATCGAAACCTTAAGCGTGCGGACCCTACGGGTTCGAGAACTATGTAGACATGACCTAGAACTATTCTTGGTCAATAACCAATAGCGGAACCTGGATGCCCATATTGGCTCCTACATATTCTCTGAAGATCTTTATCGGTCAAACCGCATAACAACATCGTTGTTCCTTTGTCATCGGTATGTTACTTGCCCGAGATTCGATCGTCGGTATCCAATACCTAGTTCAATATCGTTACCGGCAAGTCTCTTTACTCGTTACGTAATGCATCATTCCGTAACTAACTCATTAGCTACATTGCTTGCAAGGCTTATAGTGATGTGCATTACCGAGAGGGCCTAGAGATACCTCTCCGACAATCGGAGTGACAAAACCTAATCTCGAAATACGCCAACCCAACATGTACCTTTGGAGACACCTGTAGTACTCCTTTATAATCACCCAGTTACGTTGTGACGTTTGGTAGCATCCAAAGTGTTCCTCCGGTAAACGGGAGTTGCATAATCTCATAGTTACAGGAACATGTATAAGTCATGAAGAAAGCAATAGCAACATACTAAACGATCAAGTGCTAGGCTAACTGAATGGGCCATGTCAATCAGATCATTCTCCTAATGATGTGATCCCGTTAATCAAATGACAACTCATGTCTATGGTTAGGAAACATAACCATCTTTGATTAACGAGCTAGTCAAGTAGAGGCATACTAGTGACACTCTGTTTGTCTATGTATTCACACATGTATTATGTTTCCGGTTAATACAATTCTAGCATGAATAATAAACATTTATCATGATATAAGGAAATAAATAATAACTTTATTATTGCCTCTAGGGCATATTTCCTTCACTACCACCCTTAGAAGCATTGTTACGGTTCCATCAAAACTCATATACTCCATCCTTATCGTTGACAGTGTCGGTCTTCTCAGATTGTAAGGGATAATTCCTTCTCTGGGCTCTTCCGGTAGTGGCAAAACCTTTTCCTCAATTCCTTTGTCCATTCCTCTTGGTAAGGTTATTCCAGACTGGTCTTCATAGTGACGGTCAGGCGCCAATTCTAAACAAATATCGGTATCTCATGGTGGTCAACGATTTATGGTTTCCCTAGAAAACGGGTCTTGGCTTCATTCTCATCAGATAATCTCGATTGGCAACAACTGCCATGTACATGGGTTTATCATCATACCATTCTAA
Source organism: Aegilops longissima (assembly GCA_021605205.1). Lineage (NCBI taxonomy): Eukaryota > Viridiplantae > Streptophyta > Magnoliopsida > Poales > Poaceae > Aegilops > Aegilops longissima. Next base: position 451,192,440 of record CM038681.1, on the reverse strand, counting down.
GGCTTAAGCAAGGCTTCAACGAGCGTCGTCACTTTACTATGGGTAAGTCTCTCAGATTTACCATTCCAAATAGCAAGAGCGAATGACAAGAGTAAGTCGGTATGGTGATCAATCCATTCCGCACCCAAATCATTACCTCAGATAAGGTTTAGCGAATATCGCATTTCTAACACTCGGGCATTCTCGCAAGCGTTGCAGAATTTCTCTTCTCAACGAACTTAGTTCGGATAATTCCTTTGGTTCAGCAAGCCAAATAAAACATCTATCGTTACTTCACCACTCTCGGGTTTTTGCGTAACCTCCTCTAAAGCGTCTGCTGATCAAATCAAGTCTTCCCAAAATTTCTTCTTCCAAAGGGTACTTGATCCTTATTAATTCTTGGGCCTGTGGGTTATGAGCCCACTTCAACACTGTACCAATTTCACTCATCCTTGGAGTTACAATTGCTCCATTTTCCAACATTACACCACTTTAAATCCAATAACATTTCATTTCTTAATACCATCATATCAAAGATAAAACTTCAACTCATTTTTTTCCAAACTCCAACCTGTGGGACACATTTCCATTTCTATTGGTCTAGTGTTCTTCATAGGGTACTATCACCCTTAAAATGAAATTCACAAATCCATCCATAGACCATATTTCTCATATCCTCGAAAATGGTCAAAATCTTTGTTCACAGAGTAACAACTCCTACAATTAAACATATGAAAACATGTCACCTTAACTTTATTGATTTCATGAATTCCATTACAAACTCTGAGCACCCATTACATAACTCAACTTATTGTACTCATGAAAAAAAAATGGTTTCTACCACTCTTATTATCCATATCAAAATTCCAACTACTCAACTCCCGCTTCCTTCTTGTAGGAACATTTAGTAGCATAATGTCCTGCTTCCTTGCAATGAAAACACATAACTCTCGATAAGTCTTTGGGCTTCTTGGAGATGGTGCCTACCCCTTGAGTTCCTTGCTTCCTTTCAAGACAATGATTGGCATAATGCCCGACGTCCTTACATTCAAAACAGGTAATATGACTCTTGTCCCTCTTTGCGGAAATTGGGTTGTTCTGAGGGTGTCTTTTTTTTTCTCTTCCGGGGTTTCTTCGTTCTGATCAAACCTTTTATTCCCTGTGGATCAAACTCTATTGCTTCCGTCGGAAGTATCCTGACACTCTTTTCTTTCCTTGGTGCAATCTTGTGAAAATGTCCTTCTTCTCCACATGAATAGCAGGCATTGGAGTAAAATCTGTTGAGGCCTTCTCCATCGGGTCTTCAACACATTCCTTCATCACAGGTTCTTTCATAACTTCTCGGAGGGCTTCTTTCATTCCTTCTTCCTGCTCCTGAATAGTTTGTTGCACCATGGGGTAAATGTGACACTGAGTCGGGTAGTGGGTGGTTCCTTCACACAAGAAACAAGTCACCTGACTAGTTGGGCATTCCTCAGCTGGGTGTTTCTCCTCATAATGAGGGCATCCATCCTTGTGTTCCTCCTGGGTGTGTCCTATTTCTACGCAAATCTTGCAGGCACAAGGTTTCTTCTTCGGGTTATCGTAGTGCTTCCAGATAAGACGAGATCTTGTCAGAGTCTTCTTGAATTCTTCCCAAGTCTTTGCTCCATACCATCCCTGTATGGCTTGATGCATTTTCCACCCGGTTGCAGCACTTCCTTCAAAGTACTGAAGAGCATACGATACTTCATTCTTCCTTGAAACCAAATTGCTCCCGAAGTGATTCTCCATGTTCTGAATCCATAGCTCTGCCTCCGGCTGAGTCTTCGGTCCAGAGAATATCAGTCCAACTTCATTCATCATCTATGGGGTCCAAAAGTTTTGGGAAGAGATATGAGAGAGGTGGAGAAGAATACACGCAATATAAACAATAGTTTTGGAGAAACGGGTTTTACTTTGTGGCTGTCGGAAAACATCAAACAAATGACAGCTCACAAATCATCGCATCTAACGTAGGTGTATAACAGGGGTTTGGTCTCTCAAGGTCAAATAATTCTTCAGGAACTTCAAATTCTTCAAGTCTTCAGAGTCTTCAATTGTTGCAGTTGCAATTCTTCCAACGCATGGTGAAATCCTCTTTACTCTGAGATGGCCATCGGTTGTCCGATATCTTTAATTCTTGGAGTGACTTGATTGATCTTCCGTGTGGTCAAAAGGAAAAGTGTATATTCTAACTATTTGAGGTGAGAGTGTCTATTTGATAAAATCAAGAGATGAGAAGTAAGAGTCTTTTGAAAATAAAGTTTTAGAGATTTTCGGTCCTAGGGGCTTTCCGGTTTCTAGGGTCACGTCCTCATATCAACATGTGCTCGATACCATATCAGAAGCGACCCGACCTCGACGGTCAAGCCTCGTGTATCTGTGCCATCCTCGATCAAGATCTTTCGCACACACAAGACATCAATGCATATATCAAAGTGCAATCACATGTATAATTAACGTAAAACTGATATATACCTCATAAGTCACAGCGAAACAAATAGTCGGTGTGGAGTTCCATCAACGCCATCGGCAGGTTGAGTGTAGACCGTAACCTGCACTGTACTCTTACTCGTCGGAAGAAAGTATCGCAACATGATACGTTGCAGCCGTGTAGGTCAATACATTGAATGTACCGCAAGATCACAATAAGAGAAAACAGATGATAAACTATACTATATGCGGTATGGCTTTGTGGCTCTGTATCTGAGTTTTGTTTGCGTAAAAGCTGGTTTTATTTTCCCTACATCAAAGGAATAAATGAAGTCTGTACTATAGATTTTTCTATCATGACATGGTTCCGCCAACCGATGTCTCATAGCCCAAATCATCATAAGTTACCCACAATTAAGTTATCAGTCCGGTGTTGAGAGTTCCGAGATAGATCCAAGTCCAGAGGCTCAAATTGTCCGTAACCGGGGACACGGCTAATCGATTAGGTTTTAACCCTCTGCAGAGGTTTGTACACTTTACCCGCAAGATTCGATCCCTCTTTTTACGTTCTCGCACTTTAGGGTGTTTGAGAACAAGATGACCGAAACATGGTCTTTCGAAGAGTTCCCCTAACCACTGTCCGGTGCTCATTCAATCGTACCGTAGTTCTACATCTGCTAGCACCGTCCTAGCAGTCACACAACTAGGGTCAACCAAGCGAGCCCATAGTGACTTGCGGTTGCACAGTAAGCTTCCGGGCATGAAGTATTCTTCCATCTCTTTGAGCCTGGGTGAAGCTTTCCAAAGATGTCATGGCGCTTCTCCATGCATCCCGCCAACCACTGGATTCTCCAGGTGCCCGTCAACCATCCTTCACCCAGTAGTGTGTATTGAATTCTTGTCTCGAGTCTTGAAGTCTTGAGGCCTTGAAGATGCAGTCCTTGCAGATTCCATCATGGAGTTGTCGTCATTGACGTAGATCCTCCATTCTCACACCACTCCGAGCACTCATACCAAACCCGTCTACTATAGCGTAGCATTAAAATAAAATATCGTCCGGGCTTGGTAACAGGGTGATGGGTTCCTACCTCATGCATACTACTCAACTACAAGAATTCAATATCACTACTGGAGGGTTTGTTGCGAAGATGACACTAGATGCAATAAAACACATAGGTATGAAAAACATGGTCAAAGTGAACTTGCCTGGTATTACTTGGTGAAGATAATAACGCTCTCAGAATAAAGACTTGGTAGAACTATTCGTCACTCCTTTGAAAATCTATATTAAACAGACAATCATATAAGCAATCATCCTAGCGATCAATTCTATCAATCATAACAATACTCAATCAAAATAAAAGCAACAAAGAAAACCAAGTCGAAAACCAAAGGAAAAACTTCGAAAGAAAAATTCAAGGAAAAACTAGTGGTGACCAACTCACACAAATCTTAACATAACATCACTAAATTACTCTAATATTTTTTTCTACAGCAAAGAAAATATAAATCTAATAAAATAACAGAAAATAAATTACGGATTTAATAACTAACAAAAAGAACTAATATAAAACTACTATAACCATCTAGTTAATACTAGAACAAATATAACAACTAGCAAAACACTAAGACAACTATAACAGCAAATCATTTATTAAAACATTAATAAACTATACTAAATAAATATAACAACTAATGTGTTCACAAATAACAGAAACAAAAACAATATAACTTGAAGTGGAAAAGAATTACTATTAAAACTAATAAAACTATTTTTATCCACTATCACTATGAACTAAACAAGCAATTACAAAAAAAACAGTAGCTAAACACTAATAAATAACTACAAAAATTTATCTACTGTAGCTAAACATAAACATATAACAACAAGTGAAAATCTACAAAAGGAATGAACTAAAAATAATTAAAAACAATAATTACACAACCAAAACAACTATATAAGCAAAACAGTACTGTTTTTACTAAAATCTAATTTAAAATACTCCAAAATTACCAAACCAAATCCTACAGCTAAAAAATATCACAAGTGACCAGGGGCAAAAAGAATTAATTAAAAACCTATTTTTAAACTCAAGTTATGGCCAAAATACTAATCTGAACAAAATTTATCAAATTCAAATTTAAACTACTCAAATTTGAAATCTAGAGGAACTAACAGAAACTTCAGCAAATTTGTGACATATAGCAATTGGAATCACTCAAAAATACTAAAAACTCTAAAAGATATGAATTTTCTAAGATTGCTATTTTCTGAAAAAAATGAATTACGGGATTTCGTGGATCTCACCGGAGTAGTCGTCGGAGTTGGGGAAGAAGAACGGATTCCGATGTTGCGGTTGCTCCTAGAGGAAAGGAGATCACGGGACGGTGGAGAGGAGATCATATAAACCTCAGGAGAGGTCGAGGGCGCGGCGGCAGCACTTGGCGGCGGTGGTGGCAAGCGGCGGCGGTGGTGCTGCACTGCTGCTGCTGCAGAGAGGAGAGGAGAGGTGTTGGTTTGATGTGTTGGAGGGGGGTGCTTGGGTATTTCTATTGGGGAGGGGAGGGCTTTGCTTGGGGTAGGGGACAAGAAATAGACTAGGATTAGGAAACAAAAGGGAAAAGATCTGGAAACAAATCGGGATAAACGAAAGTAGGAAAAAGAATCCTACTAGGAAAGGAAAAGGAAAAGGAAAGGAGCGGCTCCCTCCTGGCTCCCTGTGCGCGCGTGGGCGTTGGCCTTGGCTGGCCGGCCGCTGGCTTGGCCTTGGCCCTTGGCCCTTGGCCCGGCGGGGCGCAGCGAATTTTTTATTTTTTTTTGACAGAGACAACAAAACAAAAATAAATAAAAATTTTATATAGGCATATAATATATCAAAATTTTCAGAAAAAGATTTTCTACAACATGAAAACTATTTTAGCTTCAAATAAAATACACACAAATTTTAATAATTCCCACAGTGCTACCGGTCCAATAAAATCCAATAAAAATCATTTTTAAAATACCAAAATGACTTCAAATTAATTTCCCTCCAATTTTCTGATGTAGGGAATCATGTTACCCTATTTTCCATATATTTTGTTTTTGGAGAAAATAATTTGAATAAAACTCAAATAACTCCAAATTGGAAATAAATTCAAAAGAACTTTGAATTTAATCCTTTGAACTCCCAACTCATATTTCATATGTTTTGAAGAAGTCATTTTATCTTCGCCGTGAAAATCATTGAGTTGCATAAAGTTTCAGAATTGGAAATATTTTCCAAATGAAATTCAAATATTTTCAACACCCCTTGTCATTAAATAAATGGAAGAAGTCATGTCATCTTCTCTCCGGGTTTTGTGATGAAGAGTACTTGAATTCACGAAAAGCATAAAAGCAAAATGAAAGTTTGGGAAAGTCCTTTTATTCCTCTCATTTAACTTTCAAAAATTTCAATTCATTCACTCACTTTCAGTCAATCAATCAAACAATCAATCAAAACTATCTATTTATTTATAACATTCCAAAATTTAGAATTTTGGGATGTTACAGTTCATGATAAATTAAAGTTCAGTTAATCATATTACTTAAGAACTCCCATTTAGACAGACATCCCTCTAGTCATCTAAATGATCATGTGATCCATATCAACTAAACCATGTCTGATCATCAAGTGAGATGGAGTAGTTTTCAATGGTGAACATCACTATGTTGATCATATCTACTATACGATTCACGTTCGACCTTTCGGTCTCAGTGTTCCGAGACCATATCTGCATATGCTAGGCTCGTCAAGTTTAACCCGAGTATTCTGCATGTGCAAAACTGGCTTGCACCCGTTGTATGTGAACGTAGAGCTTATCACACCGATCATCACGTGGTGTCTCGACACGACGAACTATAGCAACGGTGCATACTCAGGGAGAACACTTATACCTTGAAATTTAGTGAGGGATCATCTTATAATGCTACCGCCGTACTAAGCAAAATAAGATGCATAGAGGATAAACATCACATGCAATCAAAATATGTGACATGATATGGTCATCTTTATCTTGTGCCTTTGGTCTCCATCTCCAAAGCACCGTCATGATCTCCATCGTCACCGCCTTGACACCTTGATCTCCATCGTAGCATCGTTGTCGTCTCGCCAACTATTGCTTCTACGGCTATCGCTGCCGCTTAGTGATAAATTAAAGCAATTACATGGCGATTGCATTTCATACAATAAAGCGACAACCATAAGGCTCCTGCCAGTTGCCGATAGCTTTTACAAAACATGATCATCTCATACAACAATTTATATCTCATCACGTATTGACCATATCACATCACAACATGCCCTGCAAAAACAATTTAGACATCCTCTACTTTGTTGTTGCAAGTTTTACGTGGTTGCTATGGGCTTCTAGGAAGAACCGTTCTTACCTACGCATCAAAACCACAACGATTTTTCGTCAAGTGTGTTTTTTAACCTTCAACAAGGACCGACCGTAGTCAAACTCGATTCAACTAAAGTTGGAGAAACAGACACCCGCCAGCCACCTGTGTGCGAAGCACGTCAGTAGAACCAGTCTCATGAACGCAGTCATGTAATGTCGGTCCGGGCCGCTTCATCCAACAATACCGCCGAATCAAAGTAAGATGTTGGTGGTAAGCAGTATGACTATTATCACCCACAACTCTTTGTGTTCTACTCGTGCATATATCATCTACGCATAGACCTGGCTCGGATGCCACCGTTGGGGAAAATAGTAATTCAAAAATTTCCTACGATCACGCAAGATCTATCTTGGAGATGCATAGCAACAAGACGGGAGAGTGTGTCCACGTACCCTTGTAGACCGAAAGAGGAAGCGTTTAGTAACATGGTTGATGTAGTCGAACGTCTTCACGATCCAACCGATCCAAGTACCGAACGTACGACACCTCCGTGTTCTGCACACGTTCAGCACGATGACGTCCCTCGAGCTCTTGATCCAGTAGAGGGTCGAGGGAGAGTTCCGTTAGCACGACATCATGGCGATGGTGTTGATGATGTGATCCGCGCAGGGCTTCTCCTAAGCACTACGACAGTATGGCCGAGGTGGTAAACTATGGAGGGGGGCACCGCACATGGCTAAGAAACAATTGTTGTGTTTTGGGGTGTCCCCACCCCCGTATATAAAGGAGGAGGGGAGGAGGCGGCTGGCCTAGGGGGCGCGCCAAAGGGGGGGTCCAACTAGGACTCCAAATCCTAGTTGGAATCCCTTTCCTTTTTTTGGAGGGGGGAAAAGGGAAGGGAGAGGAAGAGAAGAAGGAAAGGGAGGGCGCGCCCCCCTCCCTAGTCCAATTCGGACTCCTGATGTCGCTTGAAGCTACGTCGGTATTTCACCAAAGAGCAAGGGATGATGCAGCACATCAGCGGTAGGTATTTCCCTCAGATATGAAACCAAGGTTATCGAACCAGCCGGAGAACCAAGCAACACAACATAAACAGCCCCTGCACACAGATAACAAATCCTCACAACCCGACGTGTTAAAGGGGTTGTCAATCCCTTTCGGGGTACGACGCCTCAAAATAGGCAAACGGATGTGAGATAAATTGTAGTAGATTGATAGATCGAACGCCAAATAAAATAAATAGAAATAAAATGCAGCAAGGTATTTTTGTATTTTTGGTTTAATAGATCTAAAAGTAAATGCAAGGAAAAAGTAGATCGCAAAGGCAAATATATGAGAAAGAAGACCCGGGGGCCGTAGGTTTAGCTAGTGGCTTCTCTCGAGAAAAATAGCAAACAGTGGGTAAACAAATTACTGTTGGGCAATTGATAGAACTTCAAATAATTATGACGATATCAAGGCAATGATCATTATATAGACATCATGTCCAAGATTACTAGACCGACTCCTGCCTGCATCTACTACTATTACTCCACACATCGACCGCTATCCAGCATGCATCTAGTGTATTAAGTTCATGGAAAAACGGAGTAATGCAATAAGAATGATGGCATGATCTAGACAAGATCTATCTATGTAGAGATAGACCCATCGTTTTATCCTTAGTAGCAACGATACATACGTGTTGATTCCCTTTCTATCACTGGGATCAAGCACCGTAAGATCGAACCCACTACAAAGCACCTCTTCCCATTGCAAGATAAATAGATCAAGTTGGCCAAACAAAACCCAAATATCGGCGAAGAAATGCGAGGCTATAAGCAATCATGCATATAAGAGATCAAAGAAACTCAAATAACATTCATGGATATAAAAAGATATAACTGATCATAAACTCGAAGTTCATCAGATCCCAACAAACATACCACAAAAGAGTTGACATCATATGGATCTCCATGAGACCATTGTATTGAGAATTCAGCGAGAGAGAGAAAGCCATCTAGCTACTAACTACGGACCCAAAGGTCTACAAAGAACTACTCACACATCATCGGAGAGACACCAATGGAGGTGGTGAACCACATCCGAGATGGTGTCTAGATTGGATCTGGTGGTTCTGGACTCTGTGGCGGCTGGATGAATATTTCGTCGATTGCTTTAGGTTTTATGGAATATTGGGGTATTTATAGAGCAAAGAGGCGGTCCGGGGGGCACCCGAGGTGGGCACAACCCACCAGGGCGCGCCTGGGCCTCCTAGCGCGCCCTGGTGGGTTGTGCCCCCCTCGGGCCACCCCCTAGGCGCAGCCAGGGCCCGTTGTGTTCCTTCTGGCCCATAAAAAATCATCGTGGAGTTTCGTGGCATTTGGACTCCGTCTAATATTGATTTTCTGCGATGTAAAAACATGGAAAAAGCAGCAACTGGCACTTGGCATTATGTCAATAGGTTAGTACCATAAAATGATATAAAATGACTATAAAATTATTATAAAACATCCGAGATTGATAATATAACAGCATGGAACAATCAAAAATTATAGATACGTTGGAGACGTATCAGCATCCCTAAGCTTAACTCCTACTCGTCCTCGAGTTGGCAAGTGATAAAAACAGAATTTTTGATGTGGAATGCTGCCTATAATGTCATATCATATTCTTTACTTTAAAGCATGGACAATGGGACTTTTATGTGATTCAAAGCAATAGTCTAGTTTTGACATAATAATTTTGATACTCAAGCATATCAACAAGCAACCATGTCTTTCAAAATATAACGCTAAAATAAGTTATCCCTAACCCATCATGCTCAACCATTGATCCATTCATGAAGCACACTCGAATATTAGCTACATCCAGTACTTAAGTACGATCATATTGCCTCCTAGTTGGTGCTTTTTATGAGAGAATATGGAGACTAAAAAATAAAAATAAAAATTGCATAAAGTAAAAGAAAGTCCCTTTGCAGAGGGAAGTAGGGATTTGTGGAGGTGCCAGAGCTCAAAGCGAAAAACTAGAGATAAAAACATTTTGAGAGGTGTATCCATCCCACCAACGAAGACGAATTAGAGTTCTCAACACTTTCCATGCTAGATATGCCATTGGCGGTTCCCAAACAGAAAATAAAGTTTATTCCTTTTTCCACCACACTTTCACTTTCCATGGCTAACCGTATCCACGGGTGCCCTCCATACCAACGCTTTCCAAGGAATTTATTATTTGACAACATAAAGTAAATTCATTTTTGCATTTCGGGACTGGGCATCCTTAAAACCTTTGCTTTACTCTCATGCAATGACAAGTGAATAAACACTGATCGTGAGAATAACACATCCAGCATGGAAAATATTAGCCACCCCTCACCGCTCTGCGAGCGAAACAAACACACAAAAGAGAAGTTTATTTTGAAAATTAGAGATGGAACATGCAAATTTGCTTAGAACGGCAAAAGAATACCGCATATAGGTAGGTATAGTGGACTCATATGGCAAAACTGGTTTAAAGGATTTTGGATGCACAAGTATATATCATACTTGGTGCAAAATGAAGGCTAGCAAAAGATTGAGAAGCGACCAACCAAGAAACGGATAATCTCATAAGCAAGCATTAAGCATAAATAACACCGGACAATGCACCACAAGTAGGATATAATTTCATTGCATGACTATTGACTTTCGTACTTGCATAGGGAATCACAAACCTTAACACCAATATCTAACTAAAGCATAATTACTCATCAACATAACTCACATATCACATCATCATATCTCAAAACTATTACTAAGAATCAAGTTTATTTTGTCCAATGATCTTCATGAAAGTTTTTATTATATCCTTCTAGGATATCTATCACTTTGGGACTAATTTTCATGTGTTGCTTTTCATAAGCTCAAACAAATATAAGTGAAGATCATGAGCATAATTCTTCTTCTTTCTCTCAAAATAATTTAAGTGAAGCAAGAGAGAATTTCTTGAAATTTTTACTAACTCTCAAATAAATCTAAGTTAAGAAAGAGAGAATTTCTTCAAAAATACTAAGCACAACGTACTCAAAAAGATATAAGTGAAGCACTAGAGCAAGTCCATAGCTCATAAAAAACCTAAGTGAAGCATAGAGAGCAATTCTAACAAGTCATGACATAATTTTGGCTCTCCCAAATAAGTGTGTCCAGCAAGGATTGATGACTTAGAACACAAAATAGAACAAGCAAAGACTCATATCATACAAGACGCTCCAAGCAGAACACATATCATGTGACGAATAAAAACAAAGCTTCGAGTAAAATACCGATAGTCGTTGGAAGAAAGAGGGGATGCCATTCGGGGGCATCCCCAAGCTTAGTTGGTTGCTCATTTTTGGATAATAGCTTAGGATGCCGGGGAATCCCCAAGCTTAGGCTCTTCTATCCTTCCTTCATCCATCGTAAGATAACCCAAAACTTGAAAACTTCAATCACACAAAACTCAATAAAACCTTTGTGAGATCCGTTAGTGTAAGAAAAATAAATCACTATTATAAGTGTTGTATCAAACCAATTCATATTTTGTTTTTGTAATATATCTACTGTATTCCAACTTTTCTATGGCAAAAACTCATCAAAGAAAACCATAGAGCCATCAAAATAACCACACAACACAAAGAAAACAGAGTCTCACAAAACAGTAATATCAGAGTAATCTGATTTGTTCAATACTTCGAACTCCAAAAATTCTGAAAAACTAGGAAGACCTGGGTAATTTGTATATTAATCTTCTGCAAAAAGAATCAGGCTAAATCTCTTTCTGATAAGAAATGATAATTGTTTTCGTGAGCACAAAGTTTTAGCCTTTTTCAGTAAGATCAAACAACTATCACCCAAGAAGACCCTATTGGTTCTACTTGGCACAAACACTAATTAAAACACAAAAACACAATCATAACAGTAGCATAATCATGTAAACACTCAAGAACAGAAAGCAAAAAGCAAAAATAAAATTTATTTATTGGGTTGCCTCCCAACAAGCGCTATAGTTTTACGCCCTTAGCTAGGCATAAAGCAAGGATCTAAGTTTTGTCACACTTATTATTCTTAATTTTCTTAGAGGAGTTTTCATCATGGGGTTTTGTAAACACAACATAAAACATATTATCCATGGAAACTTTAGCATTCTTAGTTGGTTTTCATCATAACCCCCTTTTTTGCAGAATCACGCAAAGAAAACAGAAATAATTTCATCTTCACCACATCATTGTCCACATCTGTTTTCTTTCGCATATCACATAATTCCGCGAAGGTATTAATATGTGATGCGACATCCTCATTAGGAGTACCGGAAAATTGGTCTTTCATAACAAGATTCAGCAAAGCGGTATTAATATCACAAGTCTCCGCACTAGTGGCGGGAGGAGCAAGCGGAGTGCCAATAAAATTATTGTTGTTGGTATTTGAGAAATCACATAATTTAGTGTTCTCTTGAGTCATGATGACCACACAACCAGATTGCACTCAAAAAAAGATCCGACAAGAAAACGGCGAACGGAAAAAGAGAGGCGAATAAAAAGGCAATTTTTTGTGAAGTGGGGGAGAGGAAAAGGAGAGGCAAATGGAAATAATGTAAATTGCAAGGATATGAGATTTGTGATTTGGAACCTAGTATATGTTGAAGATCCTCCCCAACAATGGTGCCAGAAATTCCTTTTGATGTCGCTGGAAGCTACGTCGGTATTTCCCAAAAGAGGAAGGGATGATGCAGCACAGCGGCGGTAGGTATTTCCCTCACATATGAAACCAAGGTTATCAAACCAGTAGGAGAACGAAGCAACACAACGTAAACAGCCCCTGCACACAGATAAAAAATCCTCCCAACCCGACATGTTAAAGGGGTTGTCAATCCCTTCGGGGGTACGGCGCCTCAAGATAGGCAAACGGACGTGAGATAAATTGTAGTAGATTGATAGATCAAACGCCAAATAAAATAAATAGAAATAAAACTCAGAAATTATTTTTGTATTTTTGGTTTAATAGATCTAAAAATAAATGCAAGGAAAAAGTAGATCGCAAAGGCAAATATATGAGAAAGAAGACCCCGGGGCCGTAGGTTTCACTAGTGGCTTCTCTCGAGAAAAAAAGCAAACGGTGGGTAAACAAATTACTGTTGGGCAATTGATAGAACTTCAAATAATTATGACGATATCCAGGCAATGATCATTATATAGGCCTCATGTCCAAGATTAGTAGACCGACTCCTGCCTGCATCTACTACTATTACTCCACACATCGACCGCTATCCAGCATGCATCTAGTGTATAAAGTTCATGGAAAAACGGAGTATGCAATAAGAACGATGACATGATGTAGACAAGATCTATCTATGTAGAGATAGACCCCATCGTTTTATCCTTAGTAGCAACGATACATATGTGTTGGTTCCTTTACATCATTGGGATCAAGCACCGTAAGATCGAACCCACTACAAAGCACCTCTTCCCATTGCAAGATAAATAGATCAAGTTGGCCAAACAAAACCCAAATATCGGAGAAGAAATACGAGGCTATAAGCAATCATGCATATAAGATATCAAAGAAACTCAAGTAACTTTCATGGACATAAAAAGATATAACTGATCATAAACTCAAAGTTCATCAGATCCCAACAAACACAACACAAAAGAGTTTACATCATATGGATCTCCAAGAGACCATTGAATCGAGAATTCAGCAAGAGAGAGAAAGCCATCTAGCTACTAACTACGGACCTGAAGGTCTACAAAGAACTACCCATGCATCATCGGAGAGGCACCAATGGTGGTGGTGATGTAGCGATCCGACCTCAGACGATCAAATCTCTGTGCATATGTGGCATCCCTGGACCGGTAATGATGACACACACAGTACTCGAAGGATTTACAACAGAGTGCAATCACACACTTATTACATCGAAATGTCTCGAAAGAGAACTTATTACAATAATATGGCTTAAGGCCATCTAAATAAGATAACTACGGAAGCATCAAAGGTAAATGAGTCCATCAACTCCAACGGCATAGCTCAGTGCACGACGACGACGTAGCGCACCTTACTGTTCGTCTGAAAATTCTGCAACATAATACGTTGCAGCCCGAAACGTGTCAGCACATGGAATATGCTGGCAGACTAACACTGTAGAGCAATGAACAAGATAAATACTAACACTACATGCATATATGGCTGGTGGAGGCTCTATGGTTATTATGTTTTTACGAAAAGCCAACTTTTCCCTACTATAAAGGAATATATTTTATTTAACTACAAAGTTGGTTGATAAACATTGAGAAGGTTCCTCCGACTCAATCCTAATTAAACAATATTAATAACTCAACAAATTAAATTAAGAGTGATGAGATCAAATCAATAATTCAAGAACCAGATACTCAAGATGTCCATAACCGGGGACACCGCGAACCATGATTAGTTTGTACACTCTACAGAGGTTTGCACACTTTTCCCCACAAGACTCGATCTCCTCCATTGGATACGCACTACATGATGTTTGAGAAACGGATGACCGAGACACAGTCTTTCAGAAGCATTAACTCTTTACTCTGGGTAGACAGTACCACCTACATCCCCTACATCTGCCTACCACTGAAAGAGGTCACGCAACATACTCAACTATGCCAGAGCCCATAATGTCTTGTGGCTGCACACGGAAGTTTCTAGCATGAATAATCTTATGATCCCTTTGAGCCTGGGTGGCGAACCATAGGATGATCACACGGGTACTCCGAGATATCCTAGGACAACACTGGATTCTCCAGGTGCCCGCAACCAATCCTCCCAGATGTGTATTAAAGTAGCCACCTTATGTTAACCATTAATTAAAAACTCACACATCTGTCATGGATCACTCAACCAAAGCACGTCTACGAGCATAGCATATCAGTATAAGCATAACGTAGAAGTAACTCCCAAGGTTTGAAATAAAGGACAATAGGTTCTACCTCATCAACTACTTCCCAGACCCACATGTTAATCAGATCCTACTCATGCAATGTTTGAGGATTGGAACTAATGCATAAAAATTAGGTAATAAAGGGGTATGATCAAAGTGTTACTTGCCTTGCTGACGATCTACAAACCCTAGAGACTCGTAGTAGCACGCTTCGCACTCCGGAAATTCTATCGCAAACAAACAATAGAATACATAAGCACTCAAGCATAGATGCAAGGGTAAAACTCAGATGAGAAAGTCGAAACTGAAAGTTCAACTGAAGTGCTTCGATTTGCAAAAAGAATCAATCGAATCGGAGCTACGAAACTCAAACTACGATCAAGAGAAGTTTGAATTCAAATCTTCTTGAAACCAAATTTTAAATTGTCAAAATCATGTTTAAGTTCGTTAACTGGAAAGAGGGGTGCGAGGCGAAAATTTTGGCGTTGGTTTCACTGGATTTGGACGAACGGTTAAAAAGTTGCGAGGGTTTGAATATCAGGGGCTAATCTGTGATAAAAATAATCACGGATAGGTCCCTGGCCGAAAATTAAATAAAAAGAAAAGACTAACGAACGAACGTTCGTTATCAGAGACAAATGAACAAACGCGTTCATGAACAGATGCGTTCGGGCAAACATTCACTAACTAGAACCGATCGGAGAAAACCGGGAAAAACCGAGAAAACCCTAACCCTAAAATAAAACCGATCTAGATCTAGACCGAAAAAACCACCGGCGGCGGCGGGTTTTACCGGTTCCTCGAAAAAGACCGGTGCGACGCAGTGATGAGATCCGGCGGTGGCGCGGAAATGGCGAGGCGACGGGCTGGCGGCGGCGGCGGCGCGGCTTCTGCGGCGATGGGCTGCGGCTCGGGGTGGGGAGGAGAGGCGGCAGGGCGGCGCACTTATAATGGGGGCGGGGTGGCGCGGTGACTTGGGGAAGGGGCTAGCTCGGACTCCCTTGGCGTCCGTGCGCGGCACGGCAGCAGGGAAGGCGGCGGCGCGCGGAAGTTGGGCCGGCTGGGTTTCGGCCCAGTCGGTTCGGGAATTTTTTCAAAATAAATTCCTCCGAAAAACAAAAATCCTACTAAAATATAAAAAAATCTAAAAATTCCAAAAACAATTTTCACCGTCTAAATAAAATATTTGGAACAAAATGAACATTTTTCTGGCCTAAAAATGCAATTTTGAAAAATGCATATTTTTCTAATTCGAATAAAATCTCAAATAAAATCCAAATAAAATGATTTTAAAAATTTTCCTCCAATATTCCTCTCTTTTTGAAGAAGTCATATTATCTTCTCTCTTTTATTTTAATAATTGAAAGATTCAGAGAGAAAAAATATTAAAACCAAATTGATCCTCTTTTCAAATTTGAGAAAATTCAAATATGAAAATAAATGAAATCCCCAATTCTCTCCTTGGGTCCTTGAGTTGCTTAAGTTTATTAGGATCACAACCAAAATGCAAATAAAATATGATATGCATATGATGACCTAAGTATAACATCCAATTTGAAAATTGGGATGTTACAAACCTACCCCCTTAAGATGAATCTCGCCCTCGAGATTCGGGTTGGCTAGAAAATAGGTGTGGGTGGTCTTTCCATAGGTCTTCCTCTCGTTCCCAGGTGGCTTCATCCTCGGTATGGTGGCTCCACTAAACTTTGTAAAACTTGATAACCTTGTTGCGTGTAACTCGGCTGGCAAACTCGAGAATCTTGACAGGTTTCTCCTCGTAAGTTAGGTCATTGTCCAACTGAATTGCTTCTAGGGGGCACTGTATCTGTCAGAGGAATGTCGGCCATCTCTGCACGGCACTTCTTCAACTGGGAAACATGAAACACATCATGAACTCCTGAATATCCTTCGGGTAACTCCAACTTGTAGGCCACTTCTCCCATACGTTCCAAAACTCGGTATGGTCCTACAAATCTCGGGGCTACTCCAAATCGTTTAACTCCTCGTAGTGGTGACACGCGAAGATATGCTCTGTCTCCGATTTCATATACCACCTCCTTGCGTTTGGGATCTGCATAACTCTTCTGCCTGGACTGAGCTACCTTTGGTCTATCTCAAATCATCTTAACCTTCTCTACAGACTCTTTGATCAAATCTGGTCCAAACAACTGGCGGTCTCCAACTTCATCCCACATTAACGGTGTCCTGCACCTTCTTCTATACAAAGCTTCAAAAGGTGTCATCTTCAAACTAGCTGGATAATTGTTGTTGTATGAGAACTCTGAGTAAGGCAGATTATCATCCCAACTAGATCCACAATCTGGCGCACAAGCTCTCAACATGTCATCCAGAATCTGATTGACTATCTCGGTCTGTCCATCTGTCTGCGGATGAAAGGCTATACCGAACTCTAGCCTGGTACCCAAAGTCTAGTGCAGCTGATTCCAAAACTTTGAGGTAAACTATATTCCTCTATCTGATACGATGGTCCTCGGAACTCCATGCAGACATACGATCCTGGTCATATATATCTTGGCCAACTTTGCACTCATATAGGTGGTTTTCACTAGGATAAAGTGAGCCACTTTTGTCAAACGATCCACTACTACCCAGATAGAATCATGTCCTGACTGGGTCCTGGGTAATCCGGTGATAAAATCCATGCCAAGCTTGTCCCACTTCCACTCGGATATTGGCATAGGCTGCAGTAATCCTGCTGGCTTCTGATGTTCTGCGTTCACTCTTTGACATACATCACATACTGCTACATACTTTGCAATATCCTTCTTCATACCAGTCCACCAGAAACGCTCCTTCAAATCCAAATACATCTTGTGTTTCCGGGGTGAATCGAGTATGGCGAGTCATGAGCTTCCTGAAGTATTAACTACCTGATCTCTGCTTTATTGGGTACATATACACGGTCCTCAAACCATAAAGTTTCATGCTCATCCTCACGAAAACCCTTGGCCTTTACTTCGCTCATCTTCTCCTTTATCTCAACAATTTCCTTGTCATCCTTCTGAGCTTCTCGAATCCTTCCCAACAATGTTGACTGAACCTCCATTGCTGCGACAAAACCTCGAGGAACTATCTCCAAACGAAGCTCCCTGAGATCTTCGGCTAACTCCTTTGGTAACCCTCCGCTTACGAGGGTATTGGCATAACTCTTCCGGCTCAAAGCGTCCGCTACGACATTAGCCTTTCCTGGATGATAGTGCAGCTTCATATCATAATCCTTTATAAAATCCAACCATCTCCTTTGCCTGAGATTCAGCTCCTTCTGCGTGAAAATGTACTTCAAACTCTTGTGATCCGTGTACACATCACAACGGTTTCCAATGAGAAAAAGTCTCCAGGTCTTGAGCGCATGCACTACGGCTGCTAACTCCAAATCATTCGTGGCATAATTCAACTCATGCGTTAGAAGCTTTCGTGAGGCATATGAAACAACTCTTCCGTCTTGCATAAGTACACCTCCAAGTCCTTGGCGAGA
The DNA here is from genome assembly GCA_021605205.1 of Aegilops longissima. Taxonomy (NCBI): domain Eukaryota; kingdom Viridiplantae; phylum Streptophyta; class Magnoliopsida; order Poales; family Poaceae; genus Aegilops; species Aegilops longissima. The sequence continues at coordinate 451,174,240 of CM038681.1, read as the reverse complement.
AGCATCACAATATACTTGGAAATCCTTGCGTATATCCGGAAGAATCAGCACTGGGGCTGTAACCAAGCATTTCTTCAACTCCTGAAAACTGGCCTCACACTCTTCGGTCCACTTGAACTTAGTGTCCTTCTTCAATAACTCCGTCATGGGCTTCGCAATCTTGGAAAAATTCTCAATGAATCTCCAATAATATCCCGCGAGTCCTAGGAAACTGCGGATCTCTCCAACTGAGGTGGGTGCCAACCACTCAGTGACTGACTGAACCTTGGTAGGGTATACTGCTATACCTTCTCCTGATATAACATGTCCAAGGAATCCAGCTTCCTTCAACCAAAACTCACATTTGCTGAACTTGGCATATAACTGGTGTTCCCTGAGCTTCTCGAGAACTAAACGCAAATGCTCCTTGTGTTCCTCTTCATTCTTCAAATATACCAAAATATCATCAATGAACACCATAACAAACTTATCCAAGAACTCCATGAACACCTTGTTCATCATGCTCATGAAATAGGCAGGGGCATTTGTCAATCCAAATGACATGACCGTGTACTCATATAGCCCGTACCTTGTGGTAAAAGCTGTCTTAGGTATATCCTGTTCTCGGATCTTCAGTTGGTGGTATCCTGATCGCACATCGATCTTGGAGAACACTTTAGCTCCTTGCAGCTGATCAAACAAATCATTGATCATCGGTAGTGGGTATTTCTTCTTGATTTTCACTTCATTCAATGCACGATAGTCAACAACCATTCTCAAAGATCCATCCTTCTTCTCAACTAGAGCACTGGGGCTCCCCACGGTGACAAACTTGGTCGTATGTAACCTTTCTCCAATAACTCCTTAATCTGCTTCTTAATATCCTCTAGATCATTTGCGGGCATCCGTTATGGCCTCTTTGATATTGGTCCGGTGCCTGGCAACAGCTCTATCAAAAATTCTATGTCTCAATCCGGCGGCATGCCCGGTAGTTCCTCTGGAAATACATCCAGGTAATCCTTCACTACAGGCACTTCCTCCTGAACAACTCCTGAGAGAGAATTTATTTGGGTCCTCCTTGGCGCATACCTGGATACATACTTGATCCTTTTTCCCTCCGGGGTGGTGAGCAGAATTGACTTACTAGCACAATCAATGTTTCCTCCATACTTCGATAGCCAATCCATGCCAAGTATTATATCCAATCCTTGTGACTCAAAAATTATTAGTTCTGAGGGGAAAACATGGCTACCAATGGTTAAGGGTAACCGATCGCACCATCGGCTGGCCATATACTCTGCTCCTGGCGAGCTTACTAACATGGGTGACCTAAGGGCTAAGGTGGGTAACTTAAACTTGTCCACAAATCTCCTTGATATGTATGAATGCGATGCACCAGTATCAAAAAGAACGAGAGCGGTAAATGACTTAACCAAAAACTTACCGATAACTGCATCTAGCTGCTCCTCAACCTCCTCCACGCTGATGTGGTTCACCTAACCTCTGGTGAAGGGATTGGGCTTCTTCCCAGAACTTCCATTGCCATTTCCATTTCCATTCTTTGCTTCAGAACACTCAGTGGCGTAGTGCCTAGTTTTCCCTCACTTGAAACAATTAATGTGACTCAGATCCTTCTTAGCGGGTGTAGAGGGGTTGGAACGGTTCTGATTGCTGCTTGATCCATTCCCATTTCCATTCTTGGGGCCACTATGGTTATGCGAACTTCCTCCATTGTGAGTGTGTCCTCCATGGTTATGGTGAGTATGTCCTCCCGAGTTTGGGGTAAAATGAGGTCTCTGCTGAGCTCCTGAATTGTACTTCCCTTGTCCATACTTCCTTTTGTGGCTCTCTATCTGCTGCTGCTTCCCTTCAATCATAAGAGCCCTGTCTACCAACTCCTGGTAGTTAGTAAATGTTGCTACCATCAATTGCATGCTCAGCTCATCATTCATCCCTTCCATAAACTTCTCCTGCTTCGCAGGATCTGTGGCCACGTCATCCGGGGCATAGCAAGCTAACTTACTGAACTCATCCACGTACTACCCCACAGTACGATTTCTATGGCGTAAGTTGCGAAACTCACGCTTCTTCATGCTCATAGCTCCAGTTGAGACATGTGCAGTGCGGAACGCTTGCTGAAACTGATCCCAAGTGACATTGGCTATAGGGAAAGTGGTTGTGTAATTCTTCCACCATGAGGCTGCGGGTCCATCCAGTTGGTGTGCGGCAAAACGCACCTTCTCAGCATTTGTGCAACCTGCGGTGGTCAACCCCCTTCCAATCCTGCGTAGCCAGTCATCAGCAACAATTGGCTCGGTGCTACTGGAGAACACTGGCAGATTCAACCTCAGAAAATGGGCTTAGTTTTCAACTGGAGGTGGTGGCGGTGGGTTGTTGTTGTTGTTGTTGTTGTTGTTGTTGTTGTTGCCTTGATTCTGGACTAGCAACTGCATCAAGGCATTCTGCTGTTGGATCAACTGAGTGAGCTCCGGTGGGAAGACAAATCCGGGGTCACGTCTCAGAGGCATCTGATGGGTTTAGAGGGGAGAGATTAGAATAGAATGAGGTCTAAAGATAAATCACTACCCATATGCACATGAGACAAACACAATCATATCACACCAACCAATTCAAACAAGGGCATACAAACGATCTAACTACCGTTACAAAATACTCGGACTACTACTATATACATGAGGGAATACCACTGATAATATGTTGGTCAACTAGAAATTTTGATCGGTGTAAGACTCCATAATATCCGCTCTAGCTTCATCTTCGTAATCATCATTACTACTGTCGGGGCCGGAGTCGGTGTCGTCGATGATGATGTAGTCCTCGGGATGGTCGTCATCTCCTCCTGGCGCGGGGTCTCCCATGAATACTCCTAGCTTCTTCTCCAGGTCTTCATTCTTCTCCAGTAGCACTATGATTTCCTCCTCATATCCATCGCGTGTAGACTTGAGTTCCTCTTCTAGCACCATGTTCTTGTTCATCACCTTCTTCAGATCTATCATGTTGGCGCACATTTGGTTTTCCTGGCGGCGAATGCGCTGGTTTAACTCCTGAGTGAAAGCTGCAAAGGACTTGTCCCTCCTGGTGCTGATCATCTCCCATTTCTCGTCTCGGCACCGACATATCTGATAGATAGTGTCCTTAAGATCCTTGTGGTAAACTTCGCCGATGCGTCCCATGGCGATGTGGGCTGCCATGCTCTTTCCTAGACTCCAGGTTGGTGCATCAAAGGAAAACTCTATGGGCTCAGTAACTAGCGTGAATGTCCTTCCTGGAACATGAACTCGAATCATCCAACGCTCCTCTTCTGGTAAAGTGGCAGTGTAGGTCCCAGTGAAGCTTGGTATTCCGATGTTCAGGTACCTAGTGACTTCCTTCAAGTGTCGACCAAAGGGCGTATCTTCATCCGGTTGAGCAAACTTGTTCCTTGGGTCCGCCATCTATAGAGTGGAAAATGGAGAGGAGTCAGAAATGAGTAGAGAAGAGTGACCTATGGCTTATCCTAGTGGTCGCGTCCTACAGTCAGCGTGTGCTCTGATACCATCTTGTAGAGATCTGACCTCAGACGGTCAAATCTTTGTGCATAAGTGTCATCCTTGGATCGGTAATGCTGACACACACAGTACTCGAAGGATTTATAACAGAGTGCAATCACACACTTATTACATCGAAATGTCTCAAAAGAGAACTTATTACAATAATATGGCTTAAGGCCATCTAAATAAGATAATTGCGGAAGCATCAAAGGTAAATGAGTCCATCAACTCCAACGACATAGCTGAGTGCACGACAACGACCTGGCACACCTTACTCTTCGTCTGAAAAGTCTGCAACATAATATATTGTAGCCCGAAACGGGTCAGCACATGGAATATGCTGGCAGAATAACACTGTAGAGCAATGAACAAGATAAATACTAACACTACATGCATATATGGCTAGTGGAGGCTCTATGGTTATTATGTTTTTGCGAAAAGCCAATTTTTCACTACTACAAAGGAATATATTTTATTTAACTACAAAGTTGGTTGATAAACATTGAGAAGGTTCCTCCAACTCAATCCCAATTAAACAATATTAATAACCCAACAAATTAAATTAAGAGTGATGAGATCAAATCAATAATTCAAGAACCAGATACTCAAGATGTCCATAACCGGGGACACGGCTAACCATGATTAGTTTGTACACTCTACAGAGGTTTGCGCACTTTTCCCCACAAGACTCGATCTGCTCCGTTGGATTTCTCGCACTACATGATGTTTGAGAAACGGATGACCGAGACACAGTCTTTCAGAAGCATTAACTCTTTACTCTGGGTAGACAGTACCACCTACATCCCCTACATCTGCTAGCCTACCACTGAAAGAGGTCACGCAACATACTCAACTATGCCAGAGCCCATATTGGCTTGTGGCTGCACAAGGAACTTTCTAGCATGAATAACCTTATGATCCCTTTGAGCCACGGTGGCGAACCATAGGATGATCACACGTGTACTCTGGTATTTCTTCGGACAACATTGGATTCTCTAGCTGCCCGTAACCAATCCACCCAGATGTGTATTAAAGTAGCCACCTTAAGTTAACCATTAATTAACAACTCTCACATCTGTCATGGATCACTCAACCAAACCACGTCTACGAGCATAGCATATCAGTATAAGCATAACGTAGAAGTAAATCCCAAGGTTTGAAATAAAGGACAATAGGTTCTACCTCATCAACTACTTCCCAGACCCACATGTTAATCAGATCCTACTCATGCAATGTTTGAGGATTGGAACTAATGCATAAAAACTGGATAATAAAGGGGTATGATCAAAGTGTTACTTGCCTTGCTGACGATCTGCAAACCCTAGAGACTCGTAGTAGCACGCTTCGCACTCTGGGAATTCTATCGCAAACAAACAATAGCGTACATAAGCACTCAAGCGTAGATGCAAGGGTAGAACTCAGATGAGAAAGTCCAAACTGAAAGTTCAACTGAAGTGCTTCGATTTGCAAAAAGAATCAATCGAATCGGAGCTACGAAACTCAAACTACGATCAAAAGAAGTTTGAATTCAAATCTGCTTGAAACCAAATTTTAAATTGTGAAAATCATGTTCAACTTGGTTAACTAGAAAGAGGGGTTCAAGACGGAGATTTTGGCGTTGGTTTCACTGGATTTGGATGAAAGGTTAAAAAGTTGCGAGGGTTTGAAGATCAGGGGCTAATCTGTGATAAAAATAATCACGCATAGGTCCCTAGCTAAAAATAAAATAAAACAAAAGACTAACGAATGAGTGTTCGTTATCAGAGACAAACGAATGAACGCGTTCGGGCGAACGTTCACTAACCAGACCGATCAGAGAAAACTGAGAAAAACCGAGAAAACCCTAAACGTAAAATAAAACCGATCTAGATCTAAACCGAAAAAACCGGCGGCGGCGGGTTTTACCGGTTCCTCGAGAAATACCGGCGCAATATGCAACGGCGAGGCCGGGCTGTGGCGACGATGCGGTCGGCAAAGCAAGTGGCGGCGGCAGCGACGGCAATGCGCTCTGCAGCCGTGGTCGTGGCTCGGGGTGGGGAGGAGGCGGTATGGGCGGCGCTTATAAAGGTCTTGGTAGGCGCGATGGCTTGGGAGGGCGGCCCGGGCGGAGTCCGCTCAGACTCCTCGGCCGTCGTGTGGCACGGCGGCGGGAAAAGCGGCGCACGGGGAGTTGGGTCGGCTGGGTTTCGGTCGAGTTGGTCCAGGATTATTATTTTTAAATAAATTCTGCCGAAAAAAGAAAATCCTAATAAAATATAAAGAAAAAATTCTAAAAATGCCAGAAACAATTTTCGCCGTCTAAATGAAATATTTAGAACAAAGTGAACATTTTTCTGGCCTAAAAATGCAATTTTGAAAATGCATTTTTTCTAATTCAATAAAATCTCAAATAAAATCCTAATAAAATATTTATTTGATTTTACAATTTTTCCTCCAATATTCCTCTCTTTTGAAGAATTCATGTTATCTTCTCTCTTTTATTTTAATAGTTGAAATATTCGGAGATAAAAAAAATATTAAAACCAAATTGATCCTCTTTTCAAATTTGAGAAAATTCAAATATCAAAATAAATGAAATCCCAACTCTCGCCTTGGGTCTTTGAGTGGCTTAAGATTTCTAGGATCTCAACCAAAATGCAAATAAAATATGATATGCATATGATGACCTAAGTATAACATCCAAATTGAAAATTGGGATGTTATAGGTGAACCCCATCCGAGATGGTGTCTAGATTGGATCTGGTGGTTCTCGACTTTGCGGCTGCTGGATGAATATTTTGTCGAAGCCTTTAGGGTTTCTAAAATATTGGGGTATTTATAGAGCAAAGAGGCGGTATGGGGGGCACCCAAGGTGGGCACAACCCATCAGGGCGCGCCTGGGCCTCCTGCGCGCCCTGGTGGGTTGTGCCCCCTTCGGGGCACCCTTAGGCGCAGCCAGGGCCCGTTGTGTTCCTTCTGGCCCATAAAAATCATCGTGGAGTTTCGTGGCATTTGGACTCCGTCTGATATTGATTTTCTGCGATGTAAAAAACATGAAAAAAATAGCAACTAGCACTTGGCATATGTCAATAGGTTAGTACCAAAAAAATGATATAAATGGCTATAAAATGATTATAAAACATTCAAGATTGATAATATAACAGCATGGAACAATAAAAAATTATAGATACGTTGGAGACGTATCAACTCCCTATAGGGAGAGGGTGCGGCCACCCCTTGTGGGCTGCCTCCCCTCTCCCCTATGGCCCATGTAGGCCCAATATTCTCCTGGGGGGTTCCGGTAACCCCTCGGTACTCCAGAAAAATACCCGAATCACTCGGAACCATTCCGATGTCCGAATACAACCTTCCAATATATGAATCTTTACCTCTCGACCATTTCGAGACTCCTCATCATGTCCGTGATCTCATCCGGGACTCCGAACGAACTTCGGTCACCAAAACACATAACTCATAATACAAATCATCATCGAACGTTAAGCGTGCAGACCCTACGGGTTCGAGAACTATGTAGACATGACCGAGACACATCTCCGGTCAATAACCAATAGCTGAACCTGGATGCTCATATTGGCTCCTACATATTCTACGAAGATCTTTATCAGTCAAACCGCCTAACAACATACGTTATTCCCTTTGTCATCGGTATGTTACTTGCCCGAGATTCGATCGTCGGTATCCTCATACCTAGTTCAATCTCGTTACCAGCAAGTCTCTTTACTCGTTCCGTAATGCATCATCCCGCAACTAACTCATTAGTCATGCCTCTTGCTAGAACTGCCTCAGATCATGTTCCTTGTGTGGTTGATATCAACACCTCCATCCCAAGATCGAACATTTTTTGTTTTGAGAATTATTGGGTGGAAATGGAAGGTTTTTTGGATTGTGTGGCAAACTCTTGGAAGTCTGTTTCTCGAAAGCAAGGTGTCCCTGCTGTTATTGCAGATAAATTTAAAGGACTTAGACATGCCCTAAAGAAGTGGCAAACTAACCTGTCTAGGATAAAGATTCTGATTGCCAAGTGCAATAGAGTGGTCCTCATCCTTGATTCTCTTGAGGAGATTAGACCCTTATTCAGACAAGAATTTAACTTCAGATCTATTGTTAAACTTCATGTTGAACATTTGATGCATCTTCAATATCTTTATTGCAGGATGAGGTGCACCATTAGATCTGTCAAGGTTGGAGAGGAAAATACCAAAAAAAATCATGCTATGGCCACAGAGAGGTTTAGAAAAAATTATATTGCCAGTCTGAAGCTTGAAGATGGGACAATTGTTTCTGACCATGAGTCTATGGCTGCTGCAGTCCGAGAAGCTTTTAAAGGTAGAATGGGCACCTCCAGAGGGATCAATATGAGATTTGACCTTTCTTCCATCATTAGAAGGGTTGAGGGTCTGGATATCTTAACCAGACCTTTCATTAAGGAGGAAATGGACAAAACAATAAAGGAAATGCCTATTGATAAGGCTCCTGGTCCTGATGGGTTTAATGGTTTGTTTTTCAAAAAGTGCTGGCACATTATCTGTGAGGAGTTTTATGAGTTGGCCAGAGGGTTCCATGAGGATTCCATCAGTATTGGGAGTATTAATTATTCTTACATAACTCTTGTGCCTAAGAAAAATTCTCTTGAATCTGTTAATGATTACAGACCTATCTTTCTCTGGCATGGGAGTTAAATTCCTCTCCAAAATGGCTGCTAATAGGTTGCAGGGGGATATTTTGAACTGTGTCCACAAAAACCAATATGGATTTATTAAGTCTAAAACTATCCAGGACTGTGTTGGGTGGACTCTTGAGTATATTCACCAGTGTCATTAATCCAGGAGGCCCATTGTCATACTGAAGTTAGATTTTGAAAAAGCATTTGACTCCATTGAGCATGAGGCCATTTTTCAAATCCTCAGGGCCAAAGGATTTAATGATAGGTGGATCTCTTGGGTTAAGGAATTTTTGTCTACTGGCACTTCTTCTATGCTCTTGAGTGGAGTCCAAGGCAAGCAGTTCTATTGCAGGAAAGGTGTTAGGCAGGGTGACCCAATTTCCCCTCTCCTGTTTGCAATTGCTGCTGATTTGCTTCAATCTATGGTGAATGATATGCATGTTAAGGGTCTTCTCCAGTTGCCAATACCCTGCCATGACAAGGATTTCCCAATAATACAGTATGCTGATGACACCTTGATTATTTTTCTTGCTAATGAACAACAGTTGCTGTCTCTGAAAAGCATGCTACTCCTGTTTTCTCAATCCACTGGTCTGCACGTTGACTATCATAAGTCCTCAATGCTGCCCATTAATGTCGATTTTGTGGAAATGACAAGGCTTGCTGGGTTGTTTGGATGTGTTGTGGGAACTCTGCCTTTTACATATCTAGGCCTTCCTGTTGGATTTATGAAGCCTAAAATAATGGATTTGATGCCTTTGGTTGATTTTATGGAAAGGAAACTTTCTGTCAGCTCTAGTTTCCTTGCACAGGGTGGAAGATTACAGTATCTCAACTCAGCCCTGTCTTATGTGCCAATCTTCTTCCTCTACAGTTTAGATATTCCAATTGGCATAATTAAACAGCTTGAGAGAATTCAAACGCAATGTCTATGGAGAAAATTTGGAAATGACCATGCTCCTACCTTAGCAGCGTGGGATTTAGTGTGCAAGCCAAAGAACAAAGGAGGTTTGGGGGTCCTAAACCTTAGAATTCAGAATGAAGCACTGTTGTCAAAGTTTTTTAGCAAATTTTACAATAAGGCTGATATTCCTTGGGTCAGCATGGTTTGGGACACTTATTACCATGACATGGTACCTCATGCTACTGTGTTGTGTGGCTCCTTCTGGTGGAGAGATTTATGCAAGTTAATGGATAAGTTCAGAATGGTTTCAAAAGTTCAGGTCTTGGCTGGGGACACTGCTCTGTTTTAGGGTGATGATTGGAATCTTACCCCTTCTGCTGGTCCTTTGGATCAGGTGTTTCAAAGGTTGTTCTCCTTTGTTAAGGATCCTCTCCTTTCTGTCAAGGAGGTTTTTGTAACTTAGGATATCGCTACTCTGTTTCACCTTCCTCTCTTTGAGAGGGCCCATTCTGAGTTGTTGTCTCTACAGCAGCTAATGTCTGATTTCTCTCCTGACATTAGTAAGCCTGATGTCTGGACGTGGAGAGAAGATGGCAAGCCTTATACAGCTAAAAAATACTACTCTTTCCTACACTTGCATATCAACCCCAATCCTTTGCTGTCATGGGTCTGGTCTAGCTGTTGTACTATGAGAATCAAATCCTTTGCCTAGATGCTCATCATGGATCGACTTAATACCCAGGATATGTTGGAGAGAAGGCATTGGAATGTCTCTGGTTGTAATCATGGTGTGTTGTGCCCCACTCAGACTAAAGAGGACAGATATCACCTCTTCTTCTCATGTAACTTCAGCTGCACGGTATGGACTTATCTAAAAGTGTTTTGGCCGCATGGTGATAATATGACTGCCATTGCTTATGCTGCAAGGAGGGACTTTCAGAAGCCTTTCTTTGCTGAAGTGGTCTTCCTTGCCTGTTGGAATATCTGGACTGTGAGGAATGATAGAGTCTTCAGGAACATAAATCCTTCCTTTAGAAGGTGGAGAGCATGTTTTATTCATGACATTTCTCTGCTTGCTCATAGGATTAGAGCTAAGTATAAGGATGATCTTCTTAGATGGATTGCTTTTTTGCCACCTTGAGGTGAGCTTTGTATCTTCTTAGCTTTAGATCTTTTCTTTTTTGATGTACATACCTTGTATCTTTGTACAGTAAATAAAATTGCAAGAGCTGTGGGGTGTTTTACCCTACAGTACCAGGTCAAAAAAACTAACTCATTAGTCACATTGCTTGCAAGGCTTATGGTGATGTGCATTACTGAGAGGGCCCAGAGATACCTCTCCGATACACAGATTGACAAATCCTAATCTTGATCTATGCCAACTCAACAAACACCTTTGGAGACACCTGTAGAGCATCTTTATACTGACCTAGTTACGTTGTGACGTTTGATAGCACACAAAGTGTTCCTCCGGTATTTGGGAGTTGCATAATCTCATAGTGAGAAGAATATGTATAAGTCATGAAGAAAGCAATAGCAATAAAACTAAACGATCATTATGCTCAGCTAACGGATGGGTCTTGTCCATCACATCATTCTCTAATGATGTGATCCCGTTCATCAAATGACAACACATATCTATGGTTAGGAAACTTAACCATCTTTGATTAACGAGCTAGTCAAGTAGAGGCATACTAGGGACACTCTGTTTGTCTATGTATTCACACATGTACTAAGTTTCCAGTTAATACAATTATAGCATGAATAATAAAAATTTATCATGATATAAGGAAATATAAATAACAACTTTATTATTGCCTCTAGGGCATATTTCCTTCAAATAGGTCTAGTATACAGCATGGCATACTTTATAGAACCTATGGTTGAGGCATAGGGAATGACTTTCATTCTCTCTCTATCTTCTGCCATGGTCGGGTTTTGAGTCTTACTCAACTTCATACCTTACAACTCAGGCAAGAACTCCTTCATCCATTTTGAACTCCTTCAAAATCTTATCAAAGTATGTACTCATCGAAAGTCTTATCAAGCATCTTGATCTATCTTTACAGATCTTGATGCCCAATATGTAAGTAGTTTCACTGAGGTCTTTCTTTGAAAAACTCCTTGCAAACACTCCTTTATGCTTTCCAAAAAATTCTACATCATTTCCGATCAACAATATGTCATTCACATATACTTATCAGAAAGGTTGTAGTGCTCCCACTCACTTTCTTGTAAATATAGACTTCACTGCAAGTCTGCGTAAAACTATATGCTTTGATCAACTCATCAAAGAGTATATTCCAATTCTTAGATGCTTGCACCAGTCCATAGATGGATCGCTGGAGCTTGCACATTTTGTCAGCACCTTTAGGATTGAGAAAACCTTCTGGTTGCATCATATGCAACTCTTCTTTAATAAATCCATTAAGGAATGCAGTTTTGACATCCATTTGCCACATTTCATAAAATGCGGAAATTGCTAACATGATTCGGACAGACTTTAAGCATCGATACGAGTGAGAAAATCTCATCGTAGTTGTCGTGGAATTGTCACGGCAGTTGTCCTCGTGAAAGGACTTAGTCGTGGAGCCATCGCAACTAGGAAGCTTAAAGGGGTTAAAACGGTACAAAGGACACGAGGGTTTATACTGGTTCGGCCCCTTGCGGTGAAGGTAAAAGCCTAATCCAGTTGAGGTGGAATTGCTAGGTTTTCGATGACCAGGGAGCGAATCCGCTATGCCCGGCTCTCGATTTGATGTTACTTGCCCTAAACAGCCGCCGAGTCGTCCCTTTATATACAGAGGTCGACGCCCAGCAGCTCATAGAGTCCCGGCCGGCTCATAAACAGTGTCCGGCTCGGTGACCACTTAATCTTGCCTTACAATACAAGTTATGCTCTTATGGCGGTTTATCACTACATGCCTTAAGTCGCCTTCGGGCTTTGGGCCCTTAACTGAACCACCATCTTAAAGCTTGATATTGGGCTTCATATGATGAATCGCTATAGCGTAACCCGGCCCCTCCTGGGCGGGTTACACTAGTAGTTATATCCCCAACAGTAGTCAACACCTTGAACTTGTCGATAACTTTTTGCGACAATTCGAGCTTCATAGATAGTAACACTACTATTAGCTTCTGTCTTCCTCTTCAAGATCCATTTATTCTCAATGGCTCGCCGATCATCGGGCAAGTCAATCAAAGTCCATACTTCGTTCTCATACATGGATCATATCTCAGATTTCATGGCCTCAATCCATTTATCGGAATCTGGGCTCATTGTCGCTTCCTCATAGTTCGTAGGTTCGTCATGGTCTAGTAACATGACTTCCAGAATAGGATTACCATACCACTCTGGTGCGGAACGTGCTCTGGTTGACCTATGAGGTTCGGTAGTAACTTGATCCGAAGTTTCATGATCATTATCATTAGCTTCCTAACTAGTTGGTGCAGGCATCTGATACGTCTCCAACGTATCTATAATTTTTTATTGTTCCATGCTATTATATTATCATTCTTGGATGTTTTATAGTCATTTTATATCATTTTTTGGTACTAACCTATTGACATAGTGCCAAGTGCCAGTTGTTGTTTTTTTACATGTTTTTTACATCGCAGCAAATCAATACCAAACGGAGTCCAAACGCAGCGAAACTTTTTGTGGATTTTTTATGGACCAGAAGACATCCAGTGGGCTGGAGAAGCACCTGGGGTGCTCCGAGGGGAGCACAACCCAGCAGGGCGCGCCTGGAGGCCCAGGCGCGCCCTGGTGGGTTGTGCCCACCTCGGGTGCCCCCTGAACCGCCTCTTTGCTCTATAAATACCCCAATATTCTAGAAACCCTAGAGGAGTCGACGAAAATCAATTCCAGCCGCCGCAAAATCTAGAACCACCAAATCCAATCTAGACACCATCACGGAGGGGTTCACCACTTCCATTGGTGCCTCTCCGATGGTGCGTGAGTAGTTCTTTGTAGACCTTTGGGTCTGTAGTTAGTAGCTAGATGGCTTCCTATCTCTCGTTTGATTCTCAATACAATGGTCTCTTGGAGATCCATATAATGTAACTCTTTTTGCAGTGTGTTTGTTGGGATCGGATGAACTTTGAGTTTATGATCATATCTATCTTTTTATCCATGAACGTTATTTGAGTCTTCTTTGATCTATTATATGCATGATTGCTTATAGCCTCGTATTTGTAATCCGATATTTGGGTTTTGTTTGGCCAACTTGGTCTATTTATCTTGCAATGGGAAGAGGTGCTTTTTAGTGGGTTCGACCTTATGGTGCTTGATCCCAATGACAGAAGGGGAACCGACACGTATGTATCGTTGCTACTAAGGATAAAACGATGGGGTCTATTTCTACATAAATAGATCTTGTCTACATCATTTCATCGTTCTTATTGCATTACTTCATTTCTCCATGAACTTAATACACTAGATGCATGTTGGATAGCGGTCGATGTGTGGAGTAATAGTAGTAGATGCAGGCAGGAGTCGGTCTACTAATCTTGGACGTGATGCCTATCTAATGATCATTGCCTGGATATCGTCATGATTATTTGAAGTTCTATCAATTTCCCAACAGTAATTTGTTCACCCACCATTTGCTATTTTTCTCGAGAGAAGCCACTAGTGGAACCTACGCCCCCGGGTCTCTTTCTCATATTATTTGCCTTTGCGATCTATTTTCCTTTGCTTTTATTTTCAGATTTATTAAACCAAAAATACAAAAATACCTTGCTGCACTTTATTTTATTTGGCGTTTGATCTATCAATATTTACTACTCTCTCACATCCGTTTGCCAATTTCTGGCGCCGCTACCCGAAAGGGATTGACAACCACTTTTACACGTCGGGTTGCGTGTATTTATTATTTGTGTGCAGGTGCTGTTTACGTAGTGTTGCTTGGTTCTCCTACTGGTTCGATAACCTTGGTCTCATAACTGAGGGAAATACATACCGCCGCTATGCTGCATCATCCCTTCCTTTTTGGGGAAATACCGACGTAGCTTCTAGCCGCATCAAAAGGAATTTTTGGCGCCGTTGCTAGGGAGGATCTTCAACATCTACCAGGTTCCTAATCACAAATCTCATCTCCTCGCAATTTACATTATTTTCCATTTGCCTCTCGTTTTCCTCTCCCCCACTTCAGAAAAATTTTTCCGTTTTATTCGCCCTCTTTTTTCCATTCGGTGTTTTCTTGCCGGATCTGTTTTTTGTGTGCAATCTTGTTTGCCACTATTATCGTCATGGCTAGTTCTTCCTATATTGCGTGCACTCCCGAGAACGAGGTTCTCAACTTTAAACAAAGGGGAGGAGAAAATTTAAAAGATGCTTGGTATAGATTTTGCAATGCTCATAATAGATCTACCCGTAAGGAATCTACCGTTGTTCTTCTTTGTTGTTTTTATGTGGGCATCACCACTTGGTATAGATTCATCCTTGATACGATTACCGGTGAAAATATCTTGATGTGTCCCTCTCATGATGCTTTTAATGCTATGGGAAATTTCGTAGGCTCACCACCTCTTATGATTAATGAAATTTCGTAGCATCTCATGGAAAGATTAAATGCTATTGAAAGGAAAATGCTTACTGAAGAGCATATTAAAAACTTGGATCAAAAGATGCATAATTTATCTACCAAAATTGGGTCAAAAGCGGCTGAAATTTTTAAGTTGTTAAAAGAAAAGGGAACCGCAATTCACGAAAGAATTGAAGAAAGTCCGTCTCGGATTGATAAACTAGAAGAAATCTTTAGTAATTTGAGCACTGCTTTTGCTTCCGCTAAAACTATTGAAAAAACTCCCGTAAAGTTTGGCAAGACCACTCAAGTTACTAAGAGCAAGGGTGCAACTTCTAGTAATAACAATAAAGAGGATCTTAAGATGATTAGTATTCACCCGAATTTTGTTGAAGTTATAAGAGATCCCTTTGGCAAGAATGAATTCTTTAAATTTGTTTCTAGGAGTATTGTCATTGAAAATCTTTATGCTAAATCTTTGAAGAATTCTAAGTGTTTGATTGAAGAGTTGGATAAAGATGACAAAACTTAGGTCCTTTCTTTATGCCTAGCTAGGGGCGTGAAACAATAGCGCTTGTTGGGAGGCAACCCAATGAATAAAATTTATTTTTTCTTTTTTGCTTGCTGTGCTTAAGTGTTAGCACAATTATGCTACTGTTATAATTTTGTCTTATGTGTTTTAATTAGTGTTTGTGCCAAGTAGAACCTTTAGGATCTTCTTGGATGATAGTTGTTTGATCTTGCTAAGAAAAACAGGAACTTTTGCATCCAGAGTTACAATTCTTAAATTTCACAGAAGCGACGAAAAATTCTGAATTTTTTACAGTAGATTGATATACAAATTTCTCAGGTCGTCCTAATTTTTCAGGATTTTTGGAGTTACAGAAGTATTCGAACAATTCAGATTGCTAGAGAATATTCTGTTTTTGACAGATTTTGTTTTCTTTGCGTTGTGTGCTTGTTTTTATGATTCTATGGTTTTCTTTGAAGAGTTTTTGCCATAGGAAAGTTGGAATACAGTAGATATAATGCAAGAATAAAATATGAATAGGTTGCAACAGTACCTATAGTAGTGATTTATTTTCTTATACTAACGGATCTCACGAAGGTTTTGTTGAGTTTTGTGTGATTGAAGTTTTCAAGTTTTGGGTTATCTTACGATGGATGAAGGAATAAGGAGTAAGAAGAGCCTAAGCTTGGGGATGCCCATGGCATCCCAAGTTATTATCCAAAGAGAAGCAAGCAACTAAGCTTGGGGATGCCCCGAGTGGCATCCCCTCTTTCTTCTAACGACCATCGGTATTTTACTCGAAGCTATATTTTTATTCGTCACATACTATGTGTTTTGCTTGGAGCGTCTTGTATGATATGAGTCTTTGTTTGTTTTGTTTTGTGTTTTTAGTCTTCATTACTTGCTGGACACACCTATTTGTGAGAGCCAAAATTATGCCATGACTTGATAGAATTGCTCTCTATGCTTCGCTTAATTTTTTTATGAGCTATGGATTTGCTCTAGTACTTCACTTATATATTTTTTAGCACGGTGTGCTTTAGTATTTTTGAAGAAATTTTCTCTTGCTTCACTTAAATTAATTTGAGAGAAAGAAATATTATTCTCATGATCTTCACTTATACTTTTTGATCTTATCAAAAGCAACATATGAAAATTAGTTCCAAAGTGATAGATATCCAAGAAGGATATAATAAAAACTTTCATGAAGATCATTGGACAAAATAAACTTGATTCCTTGTAATAGTTTTGAGATATGATGATGTGATATGTGAGTCATGTTGATGAGCAATTGTGCTTTAGTAAGAATATTGGTGTAAAGGTTTGTGATTCCCTATGCAAGCACGAAAGTCAATAGTTATGCAATGAAATTATATCCTACTTGTGGTGCATTATTCGGTGTTAATTATTCTTAATGCTCGCTTATGAGATTATTTGTTTCTTGGTTGGTCGCTTCTCTATCTTTTGCTAGCCTTCATTTTGCACTAAGTATGATCACTACTTGTGCATCCAAAATCCTTTAAACCAGTTTTGCCACATGAGTCCACTATACCTACCTATATGCGATATTATTTTACCGTTCTAAGCAAATTTGTATGTGCCATCTCTAATATTCAAAATAAATTTCTCTTTTGTGTGCCCGTACCGCTCGCGAGGCGGTGAGGTGTGGCTAATATTTTCCATGCTAGATGTGTTATTCTCACGATGAGTGTTTATTCACTTGTCATTGCACGAGAGTAAGGCAAAGGTATTAGGGATGCCCAGTCCCGAAATGAAAAATGAATTTACTTTATATTTTAAAATAATAAATTCCTTGGAAAGTGTTGGTATGGAAGGCACCCGTGGATACTGTTAGTGTCGGTGTCAAAACCGGCGGATCTCGGGTAGGGGGTCCCGAACTGTGCGTCTAGGCGGATGGTAACAGGAGACAAGGGACACGATGTTTTTACCCAGGTTCGGGCCCTCTCGATGGAGGTAATACCCTACTCCTGCTTGATTAATATTGATGATATGGGTAGTACAAGAGTAGATCTACCACGAGATCAGAGAGGCTAAACCCTAGAAGCTAGCCTATGGTATGATTGTTGTTCGTCCTACGGACTAAAACCCTCCGGTTTATATAGACACCGGATAGGTTAGGGTTACAAAGAGTCGGTACAATGGTAGGAGATCTACATATCCGTATCGCCAAGCTTGCCTTCCACGCCAAGGAAAGTCCCATCCGGACACGGGACGAAGTCTTCAATCTTGTATCTTCATAGTCTTGGAGTCTGGCCGTGACGATAGTCCGGCTATCCGGACACCCCCTAGTCCGGGACTCCCTCAGTTAGCCATGGAAAGTGAAAGTATGGTGGAAAAAGGAATAAACTTTAATTTCTGCTTGGGAACCGCCTATGATATATCTAGCATGGAAAGTGTTGGGAGCTCTAAGTCGTTTTTGTTGGTGGGAAAAGTATGCCTCTCAAAATGTTTTTATCTCTAAGTTTTTTGCTTTGAGCTCTAGCACCTCTACAAATCCCTACTTCCCTCTGCGAAGGGCCTTTCTTTACTTTATGCAATTTTTATTTTTATTTTGAGTCTCCATCTTCTCTTATAAAGCACCAACTAGGGGGCACTATGTGAAGGAAATATGCCCTAGAGGCAATAATAAAGTTGTTATTTTATATTTCCTTATATCATGATAAATGTTTATTATTCATGCTATAATTGTATTAACCAGAAACTTGATACATGTGTGGATAAATAGACAAAACACTGTGTCCCTAGTAAGCCTCTACTAGACTAGCTCGTTAATCAAAGATGGTTAGGTTTCCTAACCATAGACATGTGTTGTCATTTGATAAACGGGATCACATCATTAGGAGAATGATATGATGGACAGGACCCATCCGTTAGCTTAGCATAATGATCGTTAAGTTTTATTGCTATTGCTTTCTTCATGACTTATACATATTCCTTTGACTATGATATTATGCAACTCCCGGATACATGAGGAATACCTTGTGTGCTATCAAACGTCACAACATAACTGGGTGATTATAAAGATGCTCTATAGGTATCGAGATTAAAATTTGTCACTCCGCGTATTAGAGAGGTATCTCTGGGGCCTCTCGGTAATGCACATCACAATAAGCCTTGCAAGCAATGTGACTAATGAGTTAGTTGCGGGATGATGCATTACAGAATGAGTAAAGAGACTTGCCACTAACGAGATTGAACTAGGTATCAAGATACCGACGATCGAATCTCGGGCAAGTAACATACCGATGCAAAGGGAATAACGTATGTTGTGATTACGGTTTGACCGATAAAGATCTTCGTAGAATATGTAGGAACCAATATGATCATCCAGGTTCCGTTGTTGGTTATTTACCGGAGAGGTGTCTCAGTCATGTCTACATAGTTCTCGAACCCGTAGGGCCCGCACGCTTAACGTTCGATGATGATTTTGTATTATATGAGTTATGTGATTTGGTGACCGAATCTTGTTCGAAGTCCCAGATGAGATCACAGACATGATGAGGAGTCTCGAAATGGTCGAGAGGTAAAGATTCATATATAGGACGACAATATTCAGACACCGGAAGTGTTCTAGGGGTACCGGGTACGTATTGGGTCACCGGAAGGGGTTCCGAGCAACCCCCGGCAAGCTATATGGGCCTAATGGGCCAAGAAGGGAAACACATCAGCCACTAAGGGGCTGGTGCCCCCCCATATGGGCTGGCCAAATTGGAGAAGGAAGGAGAAGAAGGAAAGGGAAAAAAGGGAATAGGATTCCCCCTTCCCCTCTTCCCTTCCTACTCCGAATAGGAATAGGAAAGGGGGGGGGGGCGAATTGGGAGGACCCCAAGTAGGATTCCTCCTACTTGGGGCGTCCCCTTGGCTACCTCTCCTCCCTCCAACATATATATATATATATATATATATATATATATATATATATATATGTGTGTGTGTGTGTGTGGGGGGGGGGGGCACTACGAGAATTAGGATGAGAAGCAGACATCACCCTAATTTTCCTCAAAAATTGAATCAGTTCATTAGTCCTGCTATGAAGAAGATTCAGTTTAAAAAATGCACACACTATGCTCTACCTACATGTTACACTATCAGATTCATCAGTACTACATGTGTGCTGCATCAGTGGCACATGTTCCTATGATGCAGAACCTGATAGTACATTGCAAATGCTTGCATCAGTTCATTACACCCCTGCCACTTGATACACAATTTGGATGTCGAGGTTACAGTCAGTACCTCTAATATGCTAGCTTCAGTTCAAGCCAATAAAACATAACTTATGCATCAGTCCAAGTAGCTACTAGGCTATATATAAGGTTCAGCTACCACTGCAAGTTGAATGATGTTATTTCTAATAGTGCATGTCGTGTAGGTGCGTCAGTTCGAACTAATGAAAGAATGTTGTTGAAAAAAATGCACTAGTTACACAGTAAGTTCAATGATACATAAACTAGGAGTACTCCTAGTGTAGTTGCATAAGTTATAGATGAACAAAAGAGGAGACATGCATCCGTTTTATATATATGCATATCCATACATCTCTGAAGTTCAATGTTCAATTTGCAAGCAGTGCACCAAATGTTTATGCATCAGTTATGTGCTAAAAATCAGTACATAGTAGTTCAGTCTTGAACATGTACGTTCATCAGTTTGACTGGAAACTAAACCAGATACAAAACAGAGAACAAAGTTTAATAACGTTCATCAGTTCAACTTGTACATTGTCTTCAGTGCATGACATGTTACCCATAGCATGTATACGAGAAAAATGCAGAAAAGATTAATCCCAAAACTGTTGAATGTCATTGCAGAAGCATGCAAGGCGGCACACGCAGCGAGAGTTTGATGAGCCAAGCAGATATGGGCCACCGCCTGGTTGGGTAACACCAGAAATAGCACCTGGGTCATCAGAAGCACGGGCAGGTTCTCCTATGCAGCAAACACCGATATCTAGGACTACAAGCTTTGCCACAGCTGGGTTGCAACAAGGTCTACAATATCCCCAACAACAAATGTTTTCCTTCCCTAGTGCATGCAGAATGGCAAGGACACACAGGCTTCCACCAGTCGCTCCGTCTTCATCAATCATCCATGCTGCAAAAGCGGTTGCGGCGGGAAGACCAAGCCAAAGAAACAGAAATTTTGGCCACTCTAGCAGGATGCAAAGTACAAGATATGAGCCATATAGATAGGAGCAACCTCACAACAAATCTGACGGGAGACGGCCGTACAATGAGAGACAGAGACCTTCGTCAACATTGCTCCCTCCAAGAGATGCATTGCTGCATGTGCCAAGGGTGACACCACCCGCGCCCATACACCAGGGTGAACAGCAAACACCTGAGGCAGCATAGAGTTATACACATGTAAGTATCCATTCAGAAAAAAAACATACAAGCACAGTCCATACCATGGTACTCTGACCACCCCATCTAACATTTTCATAACTGCGTTTTTGTTTGCTCATTGTTGCGTGCAGCCACCTAACACTGAAGCTTACGTTCTGCCAAGGCTAGAGATGCGCTTTGAAACTTTCCAAGAAGCAAAGAACTTCTACAATGTCTATGCAAAGCACACGGGTTTTGCTGTCAGGGAAGGCCCCAAGTTTAAGACTAGAGCCTACCTTTATTGCACGTGCTATGGAGTCTATGAATCGAAGGTGTCAGAAGCAAATAGACAGTGGAACAAGACGACTGCCAGGACTAACTACGGGGCTAAAATGAGGCTGAAGAGGGAAAAGTATGGAACATTTGTCGTAAAAGAGATATTCTGGGAACACAACCACAGGCTACAACTCACTCCGCAAATGCTTGTCTTCTTGCACTCCCACAAAAACTTTGACAAAACAATCTTGGAGTACGTTAAGTACCTGCTGTTCAAAGGCATCAAACACGCGCAAATCATGAGCATACTGGGCGGTGATGACCCCGGTAGCTACTTCCTCGAAATGAATGTCAAAGACCTGATTAACCTGTAAGTACAAACTTGTTCTCCTCCCATAAACCGCCTCCGTCTTTTTTCCTCTGTCGGTACAAACATATTACGCAACGCATGACCTGACGCCAGTTCAACATGCATTTTTGAATGAACTTTTAATATGCAGCAAAGCAAAGAATTCAAGGATTGATGATGTGGACGATGTCCTAAAGACTGTCAACTTCTTTAGGGAGATGAAAGCTATAAACAGGGAATTCTTCTGTGACATGCAACTGGATGATTCCGACAGAGTTAAGAACATATTATGGGCGAACGCAAGCTGCCGAGGGGCCTATCAGGACTTTGGTGACTGTGTAACGTTTGACACCACATATAAGACCAACAAGTACCACATGCCACTTGGGGTGTTTGTCGGTACTAACAACCACTTACAGACTACTTTCTTTGATTTTGCCCTGATAAGAGATGAGGATGCAGATTCATTCCGATGGTTGTTCAAGACATTTTTAAGGTGCATGAGAGGGAAGGCTCCTACATGCATCCTCACAGGTACAACCGCCAAAACCACCCCCAACCACCACCACCCCCCCCCCCCCCCAAAAGGAAAATAACACAGTAAAAATGTTGTGTCAGTTCTATTGGTATACATGCACCACCATCTGCTGACCACTCCTTGTCTCTTTTCTCATTACCAGACCAGTGTCCGGCAATGGCTTTGGCGATCCCAGATGATTTTAGGAACACGGTACACAAGCTGTGTCGCTGGCACATTATGAAGAAGTACATGGAGCACCTCGCATACCTGTACTACCTCCACGAAGACTTTAAGGATGAATTCACATCAATCCTCAACTAGCCCCTCATGCCAACTGAGTTTGAAGCTGCCTAGAGAAGACTCATGGATAAGTACAACCTCCATGATGATGCCATGATGGTGGCCATGTGGAAGGAGCGTGAGAGATGGATATCAGCCTACTTCAAAGAAATTTTCTGCGCCAAAATGACATCCACACAACGAAGTGAGAGCATGAACTATGTGCTCAAGAAGAACTTCGTAAGTGAGAGACAAAACCTTCACCGGTTTGTCAGACAGGTAAACTCCTGCGTCAAAACAAGGAGGCAGACAGAGAACCAGGAGACAACGGGTAACCGGGTATAGCACTATCACCTATCATAAGACAAAAATAACATGCTTACTAAAGTAAAACTTTATTAGTTAGACAATTTTTTGCTGCGAGAAAACTAATAATTTGGTCATCATTCTTGCATGTGTAGAAGGAAAAAACACGCTGGCCTTCTAAGGGTTGACACCCAGATGGCAAAGCTTTACTCATGAGTTGTGTACAACGAGATCAGGAATAGGCTAAAACTGAGCACACTCTTCACGGCGACAGAGACAGAAGAGCCCACAAAGTACCTCGTGTGCTACAACAACCCGCAAAAACTGTCTGTGTGGGCTCAGCATGCGTTCCAGGTGGTTGCAGACCCCATGGGAGAAACATATGAGTGCGAGTGCAGGCTATGGGACCACACAGGTGAGGACTACAAAAAAGATGTTACATATTGTACTACTTTTTTTTGCAAAGTTTTTCTTTGAATGAGATGACAAAAAACATGCACCTCTTCAAAAAAATACAGGTCTTTTCTGTGTGCATGTCCTGTGCATGATGCAGACAATTAAGGCTGCCAGCGTTCCAGAGAAATACATCCTCAGGAGATACACCAAACGCCCAAACATCTAGCCAACATTCAACAGAAATGACTTGAGGACAGAGGCCAAACAAGGCATCCCAATCTGCATTGAAAGCTCATCACGACGCCGAACATGAGGGTGCATGTAAAAGCTTGAGAAGCCAAGAGCAAATGGCGAGGTCACGGGTCGTCATGGACAAACTTGAACAAGAATTCGACGCCATGCATTCTGCTGAAAACAGAGGTGTCGCGGACAATGAAGCCATTGAGCAGGATATTGCTACAATGTTATCCGAGATGAACCATCTGGGTGCTATTGACCCATTCGACAACGAGGAAGAGGAGCAACAGCAACCAGAGCTTGCCCATGTGCACACTCAAGAGCACCAACATGCTCACATGCAAGATCATGAGCTTGATGGTGATGTAGGCGAACGACATGACAACAGGACATCCTACCAGCAGCAGCAGGAAAGGGTGATTAAACCACCCATATTCTCAAACACAAAGGGGAGGAAGAGTAAGACACAAGCAGTGAAAGCAGCGAAAGCAGCAGCCAAAAAGCCGCCATGCCCCATCAAGCGCGTGGAATTTGGCCCGGACGATAAACCTCTCGGGGTGAGGGCATGCAGATTCTACAACATCGTGAGCAACCATAATTACCGCACATGCCCACTCAGCACAGATGGCACTGTCAACAAGCAAACGCTGCACAAGCAGATTGGAGCTGCCCAGGTTTCTACCAATGGAGACGACACACGTAACAGCTACACTTACCGCAAGTGTGGGGGAACTTGCCGACATAATTCCCGCACGTGCAAAGTGGGCAAGGAGTTCAGTGGCGCTGAACAGAAACAGGGCAAGGTACAGACTTCCGAAAAAATCAAAAGAAGAGGATGAAGAAGAAGAGTTTGATGAGAATGACGACCAATCGGATGAAGACAATGAAGATGACAGTGTTGAGGCTGAGGAAACTGAAACTGACGATGAAGCTGCCAAGGCTCAACCAGGAAAGGGCGCCGGCAAGGGACAACATTCGGGGCCAGTTAGGAGGAGCTCAAGACTGAAGAATCCGTAGTGGTTATGCTGCTGCGTCAACTGAAAAAATAAGCTTGTACTCTCAGTTGCCTTGATACACAATGAGGAAACATATCAGAAACACTGTCGTTACCAAAACTTATTTAGCTTTATCATCAATTTCTCGATCAGTACTATAGTTAAGATATAATTTGTGATTTGTGCCAGCTGGACAAGTGACATTATTATGTACACCGTTTGATAATCCTTTTGAATGCAGTCACAAATACACCTGTGAACACCAGTAGCTCAGCAAAAATATGTTAAGGAAAAATTAAACTCTTATAGTACATCAGTACTGATAATTCACACTCGTCAGTATAGATGGCAAAGTAACCAAACACACTCGTGAACACCTCAAAAAACATCGTTTCAAAAACAAACTATGTCTGCTTCTGCCAGTCCTAGTTCAGAAAGACCATCAGTACATAAAAATAATTACCTCAAGCAAAATGCAAATATAAATACACCTCTACTGATGAAAATCTAATTTATCTGTAAAAATACTTTCAGAGATTATCTTGATATAAACAACCCTTTCAAAAAACAAAAATTGTTTTAAAAAACATTAGCATGACACACATAATCTGACTGCTATTCGGTAAGTTCAATTACACTTCAATCACCAGTCCAAGTACCCATAGTAGAGGAGTACAAACCTCCATCATCACCAACCCTAACACGTGCAAGTGGGATAAGCAACTCTTAAGTACAGCTTGACAAGACGGATCAGTGCGACAGTAAAATGCCACCATCACCGACCCTGACACGAGCAAGTGGCATAAGCAGCTGGTAAGTACAACTTGACAAGACTACTCAGTGTGACCAGATTAATACCTTGGCAAACAAATTGGCTTGGACGGTTGGTTCTTCCAGGCCACCGCCCGCACCATCCACTAGGCGGTTGCCACAAGGGACTCCAAACGGTGACCCCACGCCACTACACCACCCACACATCCCCGTCGACGCACTGCAAAAAAAAACCATTCTCTTCCATCTTTGTCCCCCATTACCAGAAACCACCATTGTCGCTTCCATCTCCACTGCACACAAACCACAAACTTCTCTCTCTCCCAAGCCCACAGTCGCCAGAGGAGGGTGATGGCGGAGGAACCGTCCGCCAAGCATCATCATGGCGAGACGTCGGACAAGACCAGCAACCTCGTCGACGTTCACGTCCCCGGCGAGTGCTACGTCTTGAGCTTGCGTTGGTTTTCCCCGAAGAGGAGAGGATGATGCAGCAGACTAGCGTAAGTATTTCCCTCAGTTTTTGAGAACCAAGGTATCAATCCAAGAGGAGGCCACGCAAAGCCCCTCGTACCTACACAAAGAAATAACTCCTCGCAACCAACACGAATAGGGGTTGTCAATCCCTTCACGGTCACTTACGAGAGTGAGATCTGATAGAGATGATAGATAATATTTTTGGTATTTTTGGTATAAAGATGCAAAGTAAAATAAAAGGAAAAGCAATAATAAAGCGTAGGAAGATTAATATGATGAGAATAGACTCGGGGGCCATAGATTTCACTAGTGGCTTCTCTCAAGAGCATAAGTATTCTACGGTGGGTGAACGAATTACTGTTGAGCAATTGACAGAATTGAGCATAGTTATGAGAGTATCTAGGTATGATCATGTATATAGGCATCATGTCCGAGACAAGTAGACCGACTCTGCTCGCATCTACTACTATTACTCCACTCATCGACCGCTATCCAAAGATGCATCTAGAGTATTAAGTTAATGAAAACAGAGTAACACCTTAAGCAAGATGACATGATGTAGAGGGATAAATTCATGCAATATGATAAAAACCCCATCTTGTTATCCTCGATGGCAACAATACAATACGTGCCTTGCTGCCCCTACTGTCACTGGGAAAGGACACCGCAAAATTGAACCCAAAGCTAAGCACTTCTCCCATTGCAAGAACTACCAATCTAGTTGGCCAAACCAAACGGATAATTCGAAGAGACTTGCAAAGATAACCAATCATACACAAAAGAATTCAGAGAAGATTCAAATATTGCTTGCTACGTCTTGAGCTTGCGTTGGTTTTCCCCGAGGAGGAGAGGATGATCCAGCAGAGTAGCGTAAGTATTTCCCTCAGTTTTTGAGAACCAAGGTATCAATCCAGTAGGAGGCCACGAGCAAGTCCCTCGTACCTACACAAAGCAAATAACTCCTCGCAACCAACGCGAATAGGGGTTGTCAATCCCTTCACGGTCACTTACGAGAGTGAGATCTGATACAGATGATAGATAATATTTTTGGTATAAAGATGCAAAGTAAAATAAAAGGCAAAGTAAAAAAGCAAAGCAATAATAAAGCGTAGGAAGATTAATATGATGAGAATAGACCCGGGGGCCATAGATTTCACTAGTGGCTTCTCTCAAGAGCATAAGTATTCTACGGTGGGTGAACGAATTACTGTTGAGCAATTGACAGAATTGAGCATAGTTATGAGAGTATCTAGGTATGATCATGTATATAGGCATCACGTCCGAGACAAGTAGACCGACTCCTGCCTGCATCTACTACTATTACTCCACTCATCGACCGCTATCCATCATGCATCTAGAGTATTAAGTTAATGAAAATAGAGTAACGCCTTAAGCAAGATGACATGATGTAGAGGGATAAATTCATGCAATATGATAAAAACTCCATCTCGTTATCCTCGATGGCAACAATACAATCGTGCCTCGCTGCCCTTCTTATCACACCGGAAAGGACACCGCAAGATTGAACCCAAAGCTAAGCACTTCTCCCATTGCAAGAACTACCAATCTAGTTGGCCAAACCAAACGGATAATTCGAAGAGACTTGCAAAGATAACCAATCATACATAAAAGAATTCAGAGAAGATTCAAATATTGCTCATAGATAATCTTGATCATAAACCCACAATTCATCGATCTCAACAAACACACCGCAAATAGAAGATTACATCGAATAGATCTCCATGAGAGAGGGGGAGAACATTGTATTGAGATCCAAAAAGAGAGAAGAAGCCATCTAGCTACTAACTATGGACCCGAAGGTATGAAATTACCTACTCACACTTCATCGGAGAGGCTATGATGATGATGTAGAAGCCCTCCGTGGTGGATTCCCTTCCCATGAGCTCCTAACAGGCCCCAAGATGGGATCTCGTGGATACATAAAGTTGCGGCGGTGGAATTAGGTTTTTGGCTCAGTATCTGAATTGTTGGGGGTACGTAGGTATATATAGGAGGAAGGAGTACGTCGGTGGAGCTTCGGGGGGCCCACGAGGCGGGCGCGCCTGGGGCGCCTCCACCTCGTGGCCGCCTCCTCCTTTCTTGACCGAGCGTCCAAGTCTCCTGGATCTTATCTCGATGAGAAAATCACGTTCGAAGATTTCATTCCGTTTGGACTCCGTTTGATATTCCGTTTCTTCAAAACACTGAAATAGGCAAAAAATAGCAATTCTGGGCTGGGCCTCCAGTTAATAGGTTAGTCCCAAAAGTAATATAAAAGTGTAAAATAAAGCCCAATGTAGTTCAAAACAATAGATAATATAGCATCGGGCAATCAAAAATTATAGATACGTTGGAGACGTATCAGGCATCCCCAAGCTTAATTCCTGCTCGTCCTCGAGTAGGTAAATGATAAAAAGAGAATTTTTGATGCGGAGTGCTAATTGGCATAATTTCAATGTAATTCTTCTTAATTGTGGTATGAATATTCAGATTCGAAAGATTCAAGACAAAGGTTTAATATTTACATAAAAATAATAATACTTCAAGCATACTAACAAAGCAATTATGTATTGTCAAAATAACATGGCCAAAGAAAGTTATCCCTACAAAATCATATAGTCTGGCTATGCTCTATCTTCACCACACAAAGTATTTAAATCATGCACAACCCCGATGACAAGCCAAGCAATTGTTTCGTACTTTTGGCATTCTCAAAACTTTTTCAATCTTCACGCAATACATGAGTGTGAGGCATGGATATAGCACTATATGTGGAATAGAATGGTGGTTGTGGAGAAGACAAAAGGAGGGAAGATAGTCTCACATCAACTAGGCGTATCAACGGGCTATGGAGATGCCCATCAATAGATATCAATGTGAGTGAGTAGGGATTGCCATGCAACGGATGCACTAGAGCTATAAGTATATGAAAGATCAACAAATGAAACTAAGTGGGTGTGCATCCAACTCGCTTGCTCACGAAGATTTAGGGCAATTTGAGGAAGCCCATCATTGGAATATACAAGCCAAGTTCTATAATGAAAAATTCCCACTAGTATATGAAAGTGACAAAACGAGAGACTCTCTATTATGAAGATCATGGTGCTACTTTGAATCACAAGTGTGGTAAAAGGATAGTAACATTGTCCCTTCTCTCTTTTTCTCTCATTTTTTTATTTGGGCATTTTCTCCTTTTTTTATGGCTTCTTTTCTTTTCTTTTTATTTTTCGTCCGGAGTCTCATCACGACTTATGGGGGAATCATAGTCTCCATCATCCTTTCCTCACTTGGGACAATGCTCTAAAAATGATGATCATCACACTTTTATTTTTCTTACAACTCAATGATTACAACTCGATACGTAGAACAAAATATGACTCTTATGTGAATGCCTCCGGCGGTGTACCGGGATATGCAATGATTCATAAGTGACATGTATGAAAGAATTATGAACGGTGGCTTTGCCACAAATACGATGTCAACTAAATGATCATGCTAAGCAATATGACAATGATGGAGCGTGTCATAATAAACAGAACGGTGGAAAGTTGCATGGCAATATATCTCGGAATGGCTATGGAAATGCCATGATAGGTAGGTATGGTGGCTGTTTTGAGGAAGGTTTATGGTGGGTGTATGATACCGCGAAAAGTGCGCTGCATTAGAGAGGCTAGCAATGGTGGAAGGGTGAGAAAATGCGATAATCCATGGACTCAACATTAGTCATAAAGAACTCATATACTTATTGCAAAAATCTACAAGTTATCAAAGCAAAGTATTACGCGATGCTCCTAGGGGATAGATTGGTAGGAAAAGACCATCGCTCGTCCCCGACCGCCACTCATAAGGAAGACAATCAATAAATAAATCATGCTCCGACTTCATCACATAACGTTTCACCATACGTGCATGCTACGGGAATCACAAACTTAAACACAGGTATTTCTCAAATTCATAACTACTCAACTAGCATGACTCTAATATTACTACCTCCATATCTCAAAACAATTATCAAGCATCAAACTTTTCTTAGTATTCAACACACTCAAAAGAAAGTTTTACAAATCTTGAATACCAAGCATATTATTATTTTAAGCAAACTACCATGCTATTTAAGACTCTCAAAATAATCTGAGTGAAGCATGAGAGATCAATAGTTTCTTTAAAACAAATCCACCACCGTGCTCTAAAAGATATAAGTGAAGTACTAGAGCAAAACTATAAAGCTCAAAAGATATAAGTGAAGCACATAGATTATTCTAACAAATTCCAATTCATGTATGGCTCTCTCAAAAGGTGTGTACAGAAAGTATGATTGTGGTAAACTAACAAGCAAAGACACAAATAATACAAGACGCTCCAAGCAAAACACATATCATGTAGTGAATAAAAATATAGCTCCAAGTAAAGTTACCGATGGAAGTGGACGAAAGAGGGGATGCCTTCCGGGGCATCCCCAAGCTTTGACTTTTTGGTGTCCTTGGATTATCTTAGGGGTTCCATGGGCATCCCCAAGCTTAGGCTCTTTCCACTCCTTGTTCCATAATCCATCAAAAGAATTTCACCCAAAACTTGAAAACTTCACAACACAAAACTCAACAGAAATCTCGTGAGCTCCGTTAGCGAAAGAAAACAAAAGACCACTTCAAGGTACTGTAATGAACTCATTCTTTATTTATATTGGTGTTAAACCTACTGTATACCAACTTATCTATGGATTATAAATTAGTTTACTAGCCATAGATTCATCAAAATAAGCAAACAACACACGAAAAACAGAATCTGTCAAAAACAGAACAGTCTGTAGTAATCTGTAACTAACGCAAACTTCTGGAACTCCAAAAATTCAGCAAAAATAGGACGACCTAGGAAATTTGTTTATTGATCAGCAGCAATTGGAATCACTATTTTATCACGTTCTTGTGATATTTAGCAATTGTTTTCGTGAACCGAAAGTTTCTAGAAATTACAGCAAGATCAAATAACTATTATCCAAGAAGATCCTATAGTAACTTGGCACAAACACTAATTAAAACATAAAACCACATCTAAGCAGAAGGTAGATGGATTATTTATTCCTAAACAGAAACAAAAACAAAAAAACTAAAATAAAATTGGGTTGCCTCCCAACAAGCGCTATCGTTTAACGCCCTTAGCTAGGCATAAAAGCAAGGATAGATCTAGATATTGCCATCTTTGGTGGGCAATTCTTCAATGAGGCATCTACCTTCCTTAGAAATTTCTTTCTTTCTAGTAATTATCAAATTCTTAGGCAAAAGATCAAAAAAAATCATTCGTAGCAAATGGTTCCTTAATGATTGCAAAAAGATTGGGATGAATACTTATAGATTTAAGATCCGCGGTTTCTTTACTAGAGGATTCACCCTTATTCTTAGGAACATACATGAGCTTAGCAATTTTAGTAGGTGGAATTGGAGTATTTTTTTCGGGAGAAAAAGCGGTTCCCAAGTTGGTAATGATACCCTCAAGTTTATCAATTCTAGAGGAATCTTGATTTATTTTCTCATTAACTATGGGTTCCTTCTCCTTAATATTTTTCAAAGTTACTCCTACCTTAGATCCATATTGGGTAATTTGATTGTGGATCTTTTTATCTATATTTTCAATTAACTCGACGGTAGCAACTTTATTTTCAATAATTTCAAGTCTTTGCATTACATGCTCCAAAGTTAACATAGTTCCATTAACCAAAAGAGGTGGTGAGCCAAATAAATCTATCATAGCCTTATAAGAATCAAAAGTATGGCTACCCAAGAAATTCCCTCCAATAATGGTATCGAGGATATATCTATACCAAGGATTAGCACCTACATAAAAATTGCGGAGAAGAACAGAAGTAGATTGCTTCCTGGTAGATCTATTTTGAGCATTGCAAATTCTATACCAAGCATCTTTTAGATTTTCTCCCTCCCTTTGCTTAAAATTTAGAATTCATTCTCAGGAGACAACGGAGAAGATATAAGTCTAGCCATAACGACAAGAAAACGAGAAAAAGGCAAACGGAAAAGAGAGGGCGAATAAAACGACAAGGGTGAAGTGGGGGAGAGGAAAACGAGAGGCAAATGGCAAATAATGTAATGCGAGAGATAAGGGATTGTGATGGGTACAGACCTAAAATCTGCCCAACCAGATCTGCAAGACACATGAACAAAAATTAGGGCTCTGACCTATTTCAGAAACGAAGCACGCCATACAAAGCAAAACTCTTACCAGCAAACACAATATCCGCCACGGAATCCAGTATCACTGTCGCCAACCGCTTGTTCAAGAGCAAAGGAACCCTAGCGAATCCAGCCTGAGACAGCAAGAGATCAATAGCTTAGAAATAGAGGGAAAATATGTACATAAGAGGATGCAAGGGAAGTCAGGGCAAAGAAAAAGGAGCAAACAAAGCACCCAGACCTCCACCCCTAGGGTTCAACCCGCCGGTCGACGCTCCCGCGGCGAAACAGGAGAAGCAACTTCTCTGCGAAAAGAGAAGAAGAGGGGAACAAAGAAGGAATCGATTTGGGGAGGGGAGCGGAGCGGAACGGGGGAGAGAGGAGGTTAAAAGGTGAGTGGGAGAAAACCAACGGCTAAAGCCCACAATCGTGGCAAAGCCCACTATCTCTAGGCAGTTACCAAAAATAATAGCAAAAATTAAATACAATAAAATTTTTAATATAGAGGTAGAAAACAAATGGCTAGAGTACAAATAATAACTCACAACAGTACAATAAAAATTATCAAAAAAGTACAAATGAAATAATAATTCATAACGGTGCTGGTTTTTTCCCTAAAAAAGATAAGATAATGGGGGCAAGTCATGTTACAGACTCGCCTCCGCATACCCCTCGGTGCGGTGCGGTGCGGTGCGGGGGCAAGTCATGTTACGAACTCGCCTCCGCATGCGACGCCGTGGCACGCTGCGTCGTCGCCTGCTACGGATCGTTCCTAGCTCGGCCTCACTGGTATGGGGGAGGGGGGGGGGGTCGGGGTCCCGACCCCTCCTCCCCCTCCGGCTCGGCCTTGCGTTAACGCGGCAGTGCGCTCATTTGACAGGCGCATTGCGGTTATTCTGTCCCCCCCCCCACACACACACACGCACCCACACACCCCTAAAGTTAGATAATGGGGGCAAGTCCATACAAGGAAGATGTGTCAGTACAACCATCCCCCTCGGTGCGGTGCGGGGGCAAGTCATGTTACGGACTCGCCTCCGCATGCGATGCCGCGGCATGCCGCATCGTCGCCTGCTATGGCTCGGTGTGTCAGTACAACTATGCCCCTCGGTGCGGTGCGGGGGCAAGTCATGTTACGGACTCGCCTCCGCATGCGACACCGCGGCACGCTGCGTCGTCGCCTCCTACGGCTCGGTGTGTCAGTACAACTCTGCCCCTTGGTGCGGTGCCGTGCGGGGGCAAGTCATGTTATGGACTCGCCTCCGTATGCGACACCGCGGCATGCCGCGTCGTTGCCTGCTATGGCTCGTTCCTGGCTCGGCCTCACCAGGATGGGGGATGGGGGGTCCCGACCCCCCCTCCCCCCGGCTCGGCCTCGCGCTAATGCGGCAGTTCGCTCGTTTGACACGCGCAGTGCGGTTATTATGTCCCCCCCCCCCACAGCACCCACACACCCCTAAAGATAGATAATGGGGGGCAAGTCCATACAAGGAAGATGTGTCAGTACAACTATGCCCCTTGGTGCGGTGCGGTGCGGGGGCAAGTCATGTTACGGACTCGCCTCCGCATGCGACACCGCGGCACGCCGTGTCGTCGCCTGCTACGGCTCGGTGTGTTAGTACAACTATGCCCCTCGGTGCGGTGCGGTGCGGAGGCAAGTCATGTTACGGACTCGCCTCCGCATGCGATGCCGCGGCACGCTGCGTCGTCTCCTGCTACGGCTCGTTCCTGGCTCGGCCTTGCCGGGATGGGGGAGGGGGGGTCCCGACCCCCTCCCGCTCCCCCCCGGCTCGGTCTCGTGCTAACACGGCAGTGCGCTCATTTGACAGGCGCAGTGCGGTTATTCTGTTTCCCCACCACACGCACCCACACACCCGTAAAGATAGATAATGGGTGCAAGTCCATACAAGGAAGTTGTGTCAGTACAACTATGCCCCTCGGTGCGGTGCGGGAGCAAGTCATGTTACGGACTCGCCTCCGCATGCGATGCCGCGGCATGATACGTCTCCAACGTATCTATAATTTATGATGTATTCATGCTATTATATTATACATCTTGGATGTTTAATGGGATTTACTATGCTATTTTATATGATTTTTGGGACTAACCTATTAACCTAGAGCCCAAAGCGCTTTCTTTTTTCTTTGTTTTTGAGTTTTACTAAAAAGGAATACCAAACGGAGTCCAATTGACGTGCCAATTTTTTATGATTTTTCTGGACCAAAAGAAGCCCCCGGAGTAAAAGAGTTGGGCCAGGAGAGTCCCGGGCTGCCCACGAGGGTGGGGGCGCGCCCACCCCCTGGGCATGGGCCCTTGCCACATGGACAACCCGGAGACCCTCCTGACGTGAGACCTACGCCAAAAAATCCTGTAAATACTGAAACTTCCAGAAAACAGAATAGATCGGAAGTTCCGCCGCCGCAAGCCTCTGTAGCCACCAAAATCCAATCGGGACCCTGTTCCGGCACCCTGCCAGAGGGGGGATCCCTCACCGGTGGCCATCTTCATCATCTCGGCGCTCTCCATGACGAGGAGGGAGTAGTTCACCCTCGGGGTTGAGGGTATGTACCAGTAGCTATGTGTTTGATCTCTCTCTCTCTCTCTCCTGTTCTTTAGGTGGTACGATCTTGATGTATCGCGATCTTTGCTATTATAGTTGGATCTTATGATGTTTCTCCCCCTCTACTCTCTTGTAATGGATTGAGTTTCCCCTTTTGAGTTATCTTACCGGATTGAGTCTTTAAGGATTTGAGAACACTTGATGTATGTCTTGCGTGGGATACCCGTGGTGACAATGGGGTATTCTATTGATCCACTTGATGTATGTCTTGGTGATCAACTTGCGGGTTCCACCCATGAACCTATGCATAGGGGTTGGCACATGTTTTCGTCTTGACTCTCCGGTAGAAACTTTGGGGCACTCTTTGAGGTTCTATGTGTTGGTTGAATAGATGAATCTGAGATTGTGTGATGCATATCGTATAATCATACCCATGGATACTTGAGGTGACATTGGAGTATCTAGGTGACATTAGGGTTTTGGTTGATGTGTGTCTTAAGGTGTTATTTTACTACGAACTCTAGGGCTGTTTGTGACACTTATAGGAATAGCCCAATGGATTGATCGGAAAGAATAACTTTGAGGTGGTTTCGTACCCTACCATAATCTCTTCGTTTGTTCTCCGCTATTAGTGACTTTGGAGTGACTCTTTGTTGCATGTTGATGGATAGTTATATGATCCAATTATGTTATTATTGTTGAGAGAACTTGCACTAGTGAAAGTATGAACCCTAGGCCTTGTTTCCTAGCATTGGAATACCATTTACCTTTTATTACTTGTTACCTTGCTGTTTTTATATTTTCAGATTACAAAAACCTTTATCTACCATCCATATTGCACTTGTATCACCATCTCTTCGCCGAACTAGTGCATCTATACAACTTACCATTGTATTGGGTGTGTTGGGGACACAAGAGACTCTTTGTTATTTGGTTGCAGGGTTGTTTGAGAGAGACCATCTTCAACCTATGCCTCCCACGGATTGATAAACGTTAGGTCATCCACTTGAGGGAAATTTGCTACTATCCTACAAACCTCTGCACTTGGAGGCCCAACAACGTCTACAAGAAGAAGGTTGCGTAGTAGACATCAAGCTCTTTTCTGGCGCTGTTGCCGGGGAGGCTAGGTAAGCGGCACTCACACCCCGTCAGCTAAGTTCTTTTCTGGCGTCGTTGCCAGGGAGGTGAGTGCTTGAAGTTATATCTTTAGATCTTGCAATCAAATCTTTTTGTTTCTTGTTTTATCACTAGTTAGTATTATAAAAGAAAACTACGAAAAATGGAATTGAGTTTGTCTCATACGCTTCATCTTTTTAATATCTTTCGTGAAAATGATGGAAAGGAAAATTGTGCTCAAGTGCTAGAAGAAGAATGCATTAGAATGTTTGGCACTAAATATTTATATGATGAGCATGATTGCAATGTTGTTAGTATGAATTTCCTTGAATATCCATGATGATAATGATATGCAAAGCCACAAGCTTGGGGAAGCTATGTTTGATGAAGATGATATTTTTTGTCCCCCAAGCTTTGATGAGCAAATTTACTATGATGAAAGCATGCCTCCTATCTTTGATGATTATTGTGATGACACGTATGCTTTAAAGAATAATGATAACCATGAAACTTGTCATCTTGATCTTAATTTTCAATCACATGATAGTCATTTTGTTGAGTTTGCTCCCACTATTATTCATGAGAAGAAATTTGCTTATGTGGAGAGTAGTAAAATTTCTGTGCAAGTAGATCATGAAAAGAATGCTTTATGTGCTGGTTATATTGTTGAATTCATTCATTATGCTACTGAAAATTATTATGAGGGAGGAATATATGCTTTTAGGAATTGCAATAATATCAAGTTTCCTCTCTTTGTGCTTAAAGTTTTGAAGTTATGTTTGTTTTGCCTCGCTATGCTAGTTGATTATTGTTCCCATAAGTTGTTTGCTCACAAAATCCCTATGCACAGGAAGTGGGTTAGAGTTAAATGTGCTAGTCATATTCTTCCTGATGCTCTCTTTATGTTTCAATTCTTATCTTTTATGTGAGCATCATTGAAATCATCATGCCTAGCTAGGGGCGTTAAACGTTAGCGCTTGTTGGGAGGCAACCCAATTTTATTTTAATTTCTTTATTTTTGGTTCTGTTTAGTAATAAATAAATCATCTAGCCTCTGGTTAGATGTGGTTTTATGTTTTAATTAGTGTTTGTGCCAAGTAAGACCTATAGGATCTTCTTGGATAATAGTTATTTGATCTTGCTGAAAATTCCAGAAACTTTTTGTTCACGAAAACAATTGTTTAAAATAACCAGAACGTGATAAAATACTGATTCCAATTGAAGAATATCAATAATCAAATTATCTAGGTCTTCCTATTTTGGTAGATTTTTCTGAGTTCCAGAAGTTTGCGTTAGTTACAGATTACTACAGAATGTTCTGTTTTTGACAGATTCTATTTTTCGTGTGTTGTTTGCTTATTTTGAGGACTCTATGGCTAGTAAAATAGTTTATAAACCATAGAGAAGTTGGAATACTGTAGATTTAACACCTATATAAATAAAGAATGAGTTCATTACAGTACCTTGATGTGGTGTTTTGTTTTCTTTCGCTAACGGAGCTCACGAGATTTTCTGTTAAGTTTTGTGTTGTGAAGTTTTCAAGTTTTGGGTAAGGATTCGATGGACTATGGAATAAGGAGTGGCAAGAGCCTAAGCTTGGGGATTACCAAGGCACCCCAAGGTAATATTCAAGGATAACCAAGAGCCTAAGCTTGGGGATGCCCCAGATGGCATCCCCTCTTTCGTCTTCGTTCATCGGTAACTTTACTTGGAGCTATATTTTTATTCACCACATGATATGTGTTTTGCTTGGAGTGTCATTTTATTTTGTTAGTATTTTATTTCTGTTATTTATAATAATGTTTTTCATCTCTATTTTCAATAAAAATGTCAAGGATAGCCTTTACCATCCTTATTTTGCAAGTATACATGTTGCTGTTTCAAAACAGAAAATTTACCGTTGTTGCAAAAATTCCCTAGAAAAGTCAGAATGTGATAAAATGTTGAAACCTTTGCATAATAAGCTCTGGTAAATTTACTACAGTGGTAATTTTCTTTCATAATTTTTGGAGCTAGGGAAGTATGATGAATCTTGCATTCTTTACAGACTGTACTGTTTTGGTAGATTGCTGTTATGTTTGCATTGTTTGCATATGTTTCCTTGTTTAATGATTCTATTTGACGATAGGAGTACTAAATATGCAGAGGCATTTAGTATGCAATGTTGAATAATAATTTTAGTGATTGCTACAATAGAGTATGGTAAAGTTTTTGCATTGGTTTATACTAACTTATCTCACAAGTCCTTGTTGAGTTTTGTGTGGATGAAGCTTTTGAGATTTAGGGAGACCGTGATATGAGAGGAATTAAGGAGACATGAAAGCTCAAGCTTGGGGATGTCCAAGGCACCCCAAGATAATATTTCAAGAAGTCTCAAGCGTCTAAACTTGGGGATGCCCCGGTTGGCATCCCACCTTTCTTCTTCGACAACTATCGGTTAGTATCGGTTGATCCTAAGTTTTTGCTTCTTCACGTGATGTTTGCTATTCTTAGAATGTCGTTTTATTTAGCTTTGCTTGCTGTTTGAATAAAATACCAAGATCTGAAATTCTTAAACGAGAGAGAGTCTTCACATAGCTATATAATTATTTAACTACTCATTGATCTTCACTTATATCTTTTTGGAGTAGTTTGTCATTTACTCATGTGCTTCACTTATATCCTATGAGTAAATGGTTGAATGATTTGAATGTCATAAATCTGAAATTATATATGTTTCATATGCCTTTCCCATGGGGAGTAATGCCTTCACATATAAGAAGTAGAGGTGGTAAATTTATTGAAGATTATCAAACATTGTATTGGTCACTTGAACAATTCATGAAAGAATATTGAAGGAAGAGAGATTTCACATATAAATATACTATCTTGGACATCTTCTATGATTGTGAGCTCCATTAAATATTTTCAAACCTGAGCAAATTAGTTGAAGTTGGACAAGGAAGACAACTTAATGAGTTATGCTTGGGTATATTTGTATAAGTTATATTGTTATGGATCCTCTAACATGTGGTGCTTGCTATTTAGAATCCTTTGCTAGCCAAAATATCTGTACTAAGCGGGAATACTGCTTGTGCATCCAAATTCCTTGAACCAAGTTTCTTCCATGAGTGTCCACCATATCTACATATATGCGGTATTTACCTGCCGTTCCAAGTAAATTTGCATGTGCCAAACTCTAAACCTTCAAATAATAATCTGTTTTGTATGCCCGAATCGCTCATGTAGCAACTAGGGGCTGTCAGTATCTTCCATGCTAGGTGGGTTATTCTCACAATGAGTGGACTCCGCTCATCATTCACAAGAAAATGGCTGGTAACTGGGATGCCCGGTCCTATGATCAAAAGATCAAAAACAAATTCACAAATAATTTAAACAAAACTCCCCCAGGAATGTTGATAGTTGGACGGCACCTGTTGTTTCGGACAAGCCGTGGAGTGTGAATGTTGGTGGAGGGGGAGTAAAAAATTTACCTTTTTGCGTGGGAATCACCTATGATGTATCTAGTATGGAAGATATTGGGAACTCTTGGTCGTTATGTTGACAATGAAAGCATACCTCTCAAAATTATTTTCATCTCTGTTTTTGCTTCGAGCTGTGGCACCTCTGCAAATCCCTGCTTCCCTCTGCGAAGGGCCTATCTTTTACTTTTATGCAAGAGTCAGTAGTATTCCTTCTCATTTCAACCTACTCTTTAGTTGGCAAGCATCATGTGATGGAAAGATCTAAGCATATATGGCCATTCAAATATATTTGAGCATGAATTATTACTGTTGACATTACCCTTGAGGTAAAAGGTTGGGAGGCGAAACATTAAGCCCCTATCTTTCTCTGTGTTCGATGAATACTATTTGTTATAAAAATATGCTTTGAGTGGCAGCAATCATGCAAGACTAAATGATAGCTGAGTATGTGAAGTTTGCTGAATAAAAGCTCTGACATAGACTCTTCCTGAAAATAAGATGAATTGTAATTGTTTGATGACTAATAACATGGTTTGTTAGTTTTCAAGAAAGTTTATGATCTATACTTTAACATGTGAATAGCTTGTTACTTGATCATGAAAAGTTCTATGAGTTGAGCTACTGTTATGAAATATAATGATGCTAGAAAAGGTGATTGAAATTATCATTAATCATACTTGTGCACCTACTAGCATTCACACTTCATAAATTCTTTCTTTTATCATTTACGTACTCGAGGACGAGCAGGAATTAAGCTTGGGAATGCTGATACGTCTCCAACGTATCTATAATTTATGAAATATTCATGCTATTATATTATCCATCTTAGATGTTTAATGGGCTTTACTATGCTATTTTATATGATTTTTGGGACTAACCTATTAACCTAGAGCCCAGTGCCAGTTTCTGTTTTTTTCCTTGTTTTTGAGTTTTATAGAAAAGGAATACCAAACGGAGTCCATTTGACGTGCCATTTTTTATGATTTTTTCTGGACCAAAAGAAGCCCCCGGAGTAAAAGAGTTGGGCCAGGAGAGTCCCGGGCTGCCCACGAGGGTGGGGGGCGTGCCCACCCCCCTGGGCGTGGGCCCCTGCCTCGTGGACAACCCGGAGACCCTCCTGACGTGAGACCTACGCCGAAAAATCCTATAAATACTGAAACCTCCAGAAAACAGAATAGATCGGGAGTTCCGCCGCCGCAAGCCTCTTTAGCCACCAAAAACCAATCGGGACCTGTTCCAAGCACCTCACCGGAGGGGGGATCCTCACCGTGGCCATCTTCATCATCCCGGCGCTCTTCATGACGAGGAGGGAGTAGTTCACCCTCGGGGCTGAGGGTATGTACCAGTAGCTATGTGTTTGATCTCTCCCTCTCTCTCTCTCTCTCTCTCTCTCTCTCGTGTTCTTGAGGTGGTACGATCTTGATGTATTGCGAGCTTTGATATTATAGTTGGATCTTATGATGTTTCTCCCCCTCTACTCTCTTGTAATGGATTGAGTTTCCCCTTTTGAGTTATCTTATCGGATTGAGTCTTTAAGGATTTGAGAACACTTGATGTATGTCTTGCGTGGGATACCCGTGGTGACAATGGGGTATTATATTGATCCACTTGATGTATACTTTGGTGATCAACTTGCGGGTTCCACCCATGAACCTATGCATAGGGGTTGGCACACGTTTTCGTCTTGACTCTCCGGTAGAAACTTTGGGGCACTCTTTGAGGTTCTATGTGTTGGTTGAATAGATGAATCTGAGATTGTGTGATGCATATCGTATAATCATACCCATGGATACTTGAGGTGACATTGGAGTATCTAGGTGACATTAGGGTTTTGGTTGATGTGTGTCTTAAGGTATTATTTTACTACGAACTCTAGGGCTGTTTGTGACACTTATAGGAATAGCCCAATGGATTGATCGGAAAGAATAACTTTGAGGTGGTTTCGTACCCTACCATATTCTCTTCGTTTGTTCTCCGCTATTAGTGACATTGGAGTGACTCTTTGTTGCATGTTGAGGGATAGTTATATGATCCAGTTATGTTATTATTGTTGAGAGAATTTCACTAGTGAAAGTATGAACCCTAGGCCTTGTTTCCTAGCATTGCAATACCGTTTACGCTCACTTTTATTACTTGTTACCTTGCTTTTTTATATTTTCAGATTACAAAAAACCTTTATCTACCATCCATATTGCACTTGTATCACCATCTCCTCGCCGAACTAGTGCACCTATACAACTTACCATTGTATTGGCTGAGTTGGGGACACAAGAGACTCTTTGTTATTTGGTTGCAGGGTTGTTTGAGAGAGACCATCTTCAACCTACGCCTCCCACTGATTGATAAACCTTAGGTCATCCACTTGAGGGAAATTTGCTACTGTCCTACAAACCTCTGCACTTGGAGGCCCAACAACGTCTACAAGAAGAAGGTTGCGTAGTAGACATTAGGGCACGCCGCGTCGTCGCCTGCTACGGCTCGTTCCTGGCTCGGCCTCGCCGGGATGGGGAGGGGTCCCTCCCCTCTGGCTCGGCCTTGCGCTAATCGGCAAAGGCGCTTCGCTTGACAGCGCAGATGCAGTTATTCTGTCCCCCCCCCCCCCGTCACACGCACTCACACACCCCTAAAGATAGATAATGGGGGCAAGTCCATACAAGAAAGATGTGTCAGTACATCTATGCCCCTCGGTGTGGTGTGGTGTGGTGCGGGGGCAAGTCATGTTACGGACTCGCCTCAGCATGCGACGCCGCGGCACGCCGCGTCGTCGCCTGCAACAGGTCGGTGTGTCAGTACAACTATGCCCCTCGGTGCAGTGCGGTGCGGGGGCAAGTCATGTTACGGACTCGCCTCCGCATGCGACGCTGCGGCATGCCGCGTCGTCGCCTGCTATGGCTCGGTGTGTCATTACAACTATGCCCCTCGTTGCGGTGCGATGCGGTGCGGGGGCAAGTCATGTTACGGATTCGCCTCCGCATGCGACGTCGCGGCATGCCGCGTTGTCGCCTGCTACGGCTCGTTTCCCGCTCGGCCTCGCCGGGATGGGGGAGGGGGTCCCGATCCCCCCTCCCCCCCCGCCCGGCTCGGCCTCGCGCTAACGCGGAAGTGCGATCGTTTGACAGGCGTAGTGCGGTTATTCTTTTTTCCCCACACGCACCCACACACCCCTAAAGATAGATAATGGGGGCAAGTCCATACAAGGAAGATGTGTCAGTACAACTATGCACCTCGATGTGGTGCGGTGCGGTGCGGTGCGTTGCGGGGGCAAGTCATGTTACGGACTTGCCTCCGCATGTGACGCCGCGGCATGCCGCGTCGTCGCTTGCTACGGCTCGGTGTGTCAGTACAACTATGCCCCTCGGTGTGGTGCGGAGGCAAGTCATGTTACGAACTCGCCTCTGCATGCGACGCCGCGGCACACCGCGTCGTCACCTGCTATGGCTCGTTCCTGGCTCAGCCTCGCCGGGATGGGGGAGGGGGGTCTATCCCCCCCCCCCACACTCACCCACACACTCCTAAAGATATATAATGGCGGCAAGTCCATACGAGGAAGATGTGTCAGTACAACTATGCCCCTCGGTGCGGTGCGGTGCGGTGCGGGGGCAAGTCATGTTACGGACTCGCCTCCGCATGCGACGCCGCGACACGTCGCGTCATCGCCTGCTATGGCTCATTCCTGGCTCGGCCTCGCCAGGATGGGGGAGGGGGTCCCGACCCCCCCCCCCCTCGGCTCGGCCTCGCGCTAACGCGGCAGTGCACTCGTTTGACAGGCGCAGCGCGG
Source organism: Aegilops longissima (assembly GCA_021605205.1). Lineage (NCBI taxonomy): Eukaryota > Viridiplantae > Streptophyta > Magnoliopsida > Poales > Poaceae > Aegilops > Aegilops longissima. The sequence continues at coordinate 451,132,052 of CM038681.1, read as the reverse complement.
TTATTGTGTTTCCCCCCCACACGCACCCACACACCCCTAAAGATTAATGGGGGCAAGTCCATACAAGGAAGATGTGTCAGGACAACTATGCCCCTCGATGCGGTGCGGTGCGGGGGCAAGTCATGTTACGGACTCGCCTCCGCAAGCGACGCCGCGGCACGCTGCGTCGTCGCCTGCTACGGCTCGTTCCTGGCCCGGCCTCGCCGGATGGGGAGGGGGTCGGGACCCCCCTCCCCGGCTCGGCCTCGCGCTTAACGCGGCAAAGGCGCTGTTTGACAGCGTAGTGCGGTTATTCTGTTCCCCCACACGCACCCACACACCCCTAAAGATAGATAATGGGGGCAAGTACTAGATTGAAAAAAAAGAAAAAAAGAAAAAAGTATCAGTCCAAGTTACTGGTGGAGTCAAGTACTAGATTCAAACAAACAAAAAAAGAAAAAGTTGACCGCCCAAGGACCGGCGCAGGCCCTGACGACGCTAGATATTTGAACTCGAGCCCATGGGCGAATCCCTAGTGATCCGCACAACATAGGGCCTGCCGTCGAGGGCCCACAGGTCATGAGAGAGCGCGAGCGTCGTGTATAAGCGCTCAGGTAAGTATTCAGATGAGTTCGACCGGTGAGCCTTGGCCGCGCTTATAAACAGGTCGAGAGCCCCCTCGACTAGCGAGGTAGGACTAAACCCATAGCGCTTGCACATGCCGTGCTGCACAACCGCGTGGACGAGCTATCTGGGCCGAAAACAACGACTCAGGCGGATGGCCCAACACGGCAGTTCGCCCCATTACAAAATTCCAGTCGATCACACACAACAAAATAAAAAACAAAATGTAGATAATTTTAGAAAAACCTCACAGAAATCAGTTCAAAAGAAATAATGTAAAAAGTTCAAACACATGTTAATTGTAAGAACTAAAAAAATAAAAATAAATTTTTTTGGAAAATTAAACCTAGAAGATTGTAAATAAAATTCTCGAAACAAACCTATAAACAGTTCAACTACTACAATTCATAAGGTTGAAGTAAAAAAATAGTACTGTGCAAAGAAAGATTAAATTCTTTTAATTTTTAAAAATACTAGAACTATCATTTTTCAACTATAAAAAAGAAAAAATGTCTAAAATTCATGTAAAAAAGTAAGAAAAAAAATGCTATACAACAAACAAATCTTATTGGTAATTGACAACCTAAAATAGTTCAATACTATCATTAACAGCATGTAAGTTCAGCAAACTCAAAACCCAAAAGAGGTTCTACAAACATCATCAGCGTATAGTTCCGTATGCGAGCTATGTGCATGAAAATATCGCAGTCAAAACAAAGGATGCCCATCAGTTCAACTATACAAATATAAAGAATATATAAATAAAACAGTTATACTTGAGCAAAACAATAGGAAAAGCATTACATAAATTGTTCCAAACCATCTGATAATACCATAGAATTCAACCATCTCACATGCAAATGTTTTAAAGAAAAAATACTGCAACATAATCAAACACATAGAAATCTCACAACCGGCGTCATTTGCCACATTCAAACCTACAACACATAAATTCTTTACGTCAGAGAGTCATCTTCCCTGGAGAACATAACCATAACCACATCACCATCCTCAAATCCAGACTCTGCCACAAACTCCTTCCACCCAGTAGTTAGGTTGATGCAACCATCAAAGTCGATGTGGTAGGCAACTTCCATCAATTGATACCCATTTTTGTCTGAAGTATCCATCTTCAGTATCCAGGAACTAGGACCAACAATCCTGATCCTGGGTGACATTTTCTGCAAATGGGCATGGGAGTACAAAACAAAGTGAACACCTGACATAACTAAAATTTTACACCAGATCTAGGAACGGTTTGCTTGACAAACACCTGACATTTTCTGCAAAATCTGAACCAAAACAATAACACCAAACTAACTAGTCATATGAACTGACAAAACTGAAGAAATATACATATCAATACACCTACAGTAAAAACATCTGACAAAAAACAGATCAAGGATTATACAAAAATGGATAAAATACTGTTAAGTAATGAAAAAATACACACAAAAATCCCTACTGTTAAATTCTGACAAAACCAAATAAAAAATAAAGACAAACTATTTATAAAATTAAACTACAGATTCAGTCCATGGGATTCAAAAAGAGACCTACAAAAAAGTAGAAAACAAAACAAATAGAAACACATACCCATGATTCCTTCAAGTCCCCAACCATCAGGCGACAAACATAGGGTGCACGAAACCCATGGTTGTTGTACAGCAGACAAGAAAGTTGCCCATGGCGCAGAGTCTGGGTGAGCTCCAAACCAGATTCGTACACACAGTCGTCAGCTGCGCGCGCCATCTTTCCCAGGCATCCGCATGAACAATCCTCCATGGAACACACAGGAACAGGGAAGAAAACAACGGAGAGAAGAGGGAGGAACCTAGATCTGATTCTGGAAGAAGGAAGAAAAAGGAGGGGGAGACTGAGCCACACACCACACATAGATGGATAGAATTTATAGCCAGGGAGACTTGCAGATTATAAAAATAATAAATAGGCAGGTGGGCAGCCAGCTGGTAGGAAATAGTTATTATACAAGCCATGCAACATTTGACCACAAATTAGTTCAACTTCAGATAAACAAGCAGTTCAAAAGTGCACATGACAAACATATGCAGATAAAACAACAAATTCAGAGGTAAACAGTTGAATTCATTTAGTCATTCAAAACATCTGCTCCCTTACAACACAAATCTTAAAAACATAATGTTCACCACTTCAGTCATAACGATCAAAGAAACGACGCCATTTGGCCCTGGTGGATGGATGTGGAGACGTAGCTGCTCTCGCCCTAGCCCAACTGATGATCTGAATATGGTTCCTTCCCTTGCCCTCTGGGAAAAGAAGCTCCAATTCATTGGAGTTGCAAGTATCCATCACCTCGCGCGCAAGGCGCCTGTTGAACTCTCCCAGCTCAGGATCCATCTCGCTTTTCTTTGGTTGCAGCTGGTAGAATGAAAGTGACAGAGGGCTCGGGCTTTATACTCAAAGTGCAGAGGTATCGGTAGGCAACCAGTAGAAAATACTTACTCCGATGTCAACGCACAGTAAGACAACTTTGACATAGAGCAGTCCAACTACACATACGACAGCAATTCAAACAACACTGAAATTGCAGGTGCCCCCCTCCACAACATTGACACGGAGCAGTCCACGCAACTTAATTACACAGTTTGACCAGATTACAAGAAATCGCAGGCTACAGTCAGCCGCCATACACCACCTCCGCCAACGACAAAATAACATGGGAATCCGGGGTAGAAACAAATCAAAGAAGCAAAATTGACAACGCAAATCTTTTCGTACAATCCTCATATCTCTCCCTGCAATGCCAATTCGAAAGTAAAAGAAAGAAAAAGAAGAACACATTTGAATGGCGGGCGTGGAAAACGACCAAGAACACCAAAACTTGTAATCAGACAGATGAAATTAATCTGCAAAAACTCTAACATACCGATAATTCTCACACCCAGAACAACAAACATGACGTAAAATGAGGCCTACGAACACCACGGTAAACACCAACGCCCAAAACACATCCGCCGCCAAATGCCCACGCCGTCACCTCCGATGACTCCAGATCGCAAAACACGACCAGGTGAGCGCGCGCATGTGCGGAACCCCTTACATGTCTCCTCTAGCAACGAATGGCCCGCAACACCTCACCGGAGAATGCCCGGAAGTTCCACGTTGCATGCCCTGTTTCTGCCCGTCGTACACGCAGGAAGATCAGTTCAAGTAGAAAACCACGTCAATCCAACCTGTAAACTATGTCAGTTCAAGTAGGGTAACAGAATAATATTTTGTTACGCGTAATAGAATATCCCAGATGTGTGTGTGTGTGTGTGTGTGTGTATGGGGGGCACTGCTAGAACACACAACAAACATTGTTAGCTGTGTGCGGCGCCCCCTCCACATTTTATGCCTCTGGTCATATTCACGTAGTGCTTAGGTGAAGCCCTGTGCAGATCACTTCATCACCGTCACAACGCCATCGTGCTGACGAAATTGTCCCTCGACACTTTGCTGGATCAAGAGCTCAAGGGTCGTCATCGAGCTGAACATGTGCAGAACTCGGAGGTGCCGTACATTTGGTACTCGATCGGTTGGATCGCGAAGACGTTCGACTACATCAACTGCGTTAACCTAACGTCTCCGCTTTAGTTCTACAAGGGTACGTGGACACACTCTCCCCCTCTCGTTGTTATGCATCTCCTAGATAGATCTTGCATGAGCGTAGGATTTTTTTTGAAATTGTATGCTACGTTCCCCAATAGTGGCATCCGAGCCAGGTCTATGCGTAGATGATATGCACGAGTAGAACACAAAGAGTTGCGGGCGATAATAGTTATACTGCTTACCACCAACGTCTTATTTTGATTCGGTGGTATTGTTGGATGAAGCGGCCCAGACCAACCTTACATGACCACGTTCATGAGACCGGTTCCACCGACAGACATGCAACTTGTTTTGCATAAAGGTGGTTGGCGTGTGTCTGTTTCTCCAACTTTAGTTGAATCAAATTTGACTACGGTCAGTCCTTGTTGAAGGTTAAAACAGCACACTTGATGAAAAATCGTTGTGGTTTTGATGCGTAGGTAAGAATGGTTCTTGCTAGAAGCCCGTAGGAGCCACGTAAAACTTGCAACAACAAACTAGAGGACGTCTAACTTGTTTTTGCAGGGCATGTTGTGATGTGATATGGTTAAGACATGATGTGATATAAGTTATTGTATGAGATGATCATGTTTTGTAGAAGTTATCGGCAACTGGCAGGAGCCTTATGGTTTTCAGTTTATTGTATGAAATGCAATCTCCATGTAATTGCTTTACTTTATCACTATGTGGTAGTGATAGTTGTAGATGCAATAGTTGGCGAGACGACAATGACGCTACGATGGAGATCAAGGTGTCAAGCCGGTGACGATGGAGATCATAACGGTGCTTTGGAGATGGAGATCAAAGGCACAAGATGATGATGGCCATATCATGTCATATATTTTTGATTGCATGTTATGTTTATCTTTTATGCATCTTATTGTTGCTTAGTACAGCGGTAGCATTATAAGATGATCCCTCACTAAAATTTCAAGGTTTAAGTGCTCTCCCTGAGTATGCACCGTTGCGACAGTTCGGCGTGCCGAGACACCACGTGATGATCGGGTGTGATAAGCTCTTCGTTCACATACAACGGGTGCAAGACAATTTTGCACATGCGGAATACTCGGGTTAAACTTGACGAGCCTAGAATGTATAGACATGGCCTTGGAACACTAGAGACTGAAAAGTTGAACGTGAATCATATAGTAGATATGATCAACATAGAGATTTTCACCATTGAAAACTACTCCATCTCACGTGATGATCGGACATGGTTTAGTTGATAAGGATCACGTGATCATTTAGATGACTCGAGGGATGTCTATCTAAGTGGGAGTTCTTAAGTAATATGATTAATTGAACTTAATTTATCATGAACTTAGTCCTGATAGTATTTGCATATCTATGTTGTAGATCAATAGCTTGCAATGTAGCTCCCGTTTATTTTTGATATGTTCCTAGAGAAAAATAAGTTGAAAGATGATTGTAGAAATGATGTGGTATGGGTCCGTGATCTGAGGATTATCCTCATTGCTGCACAGAAAAATTATGTCCTTCATGCACCATTAGGTGACGGACCTATTGCACGAGCAAATGCAGACGTTATGAATGTTTGGCAAGCTCGGTATGATGACTACTTGATAGTTTAGTGCGGCATGCTTTATGGCTTAGAACCGGGACTTCAAAAACATTTTGAACGCCACAGAGCATATAAGATGTTCCAAGAGCTGAAATTGGTATTTCAGACTCATGCCCGAGTCGAGAGGTATGAGACCTCTGACAAGATGGAGGAGAATAGATCAACGAGTGAGCATGTGCTCATAATGTCTGAGTACTACAATCGCTTAAATCAAGTGGGAGTTAATCTTCCAGATAAGATAGTGACTGACAAAGTTCTCTATTCATTATCACCAAGTTACTGGAACTTCGTGATGAACTATAATATGCAAGGGATGACAAAAATGATTCCTGAGCTCTTCGCGATGCTAAAATCGGCGAAGGTAGAAATCAAGAAAGTGCATCAAGTGTTGATGGTTAACAAGACCACTAGTTTCAAAAAAGGGGTCAAAGGAAAAGAAAGGGAACTTCAAGAAAGAATGGCAAGCAAGTTTCCACTCCCGTGAAGAAACCGAAAGCTAGACCTAAGCCTGAAACCGAGTGCTTCTACTGCAAAAGGAATGATCACTGGAAGCGGAACTACCCCAAATACTTGGCGGATAAGAAGGATGGCAAAGTGAACAAAGGTTTATTTGATATACATGTTATTGTTGTGTACTTTACTAGTGTTCATAGTAACCCCAGGGTATTTGATACTGGTTCAAATCATTTGCTAAGATTAGTAACTCGAAACAGGAGTTGTAGAATGAACAGGGACTAGTTAAGGGTGAGGTGACGATGTGTGTTGGAAGTGATTCCAAGGTTGATACGATCACCATCGCACACTCCCTCTACCTTCGAGATTAGTGTTGGACCTAAATAAATGTTATTTGGTGTTTGCATTAAGCGTGAATATGATTAGATCATGTTTATTGCAATACGGTTATTCATTTAAGTCAGAGAATAATTGTTGTTCTGTTTACATGAATAAAACCTTCTATGGTCATACACCCAGTGTGAATGGTTTATTGAATCTCGATCATGGTGATACACATATTCATAATATTGATGCCAAAAGATGCAAAGTTGATAATGATAGTGCAACATATTTGTGGCACTGCCGTTAAGTCATATTGGTGTAAAGCGCATGAAGAAACTCCATGCGGACGGACTTTTGGAATCACTTGATTATGAATCATTTGATGCTTGCGGACCATGCCTCATGGGCAAGATGAATAAAACTCCATTCTCCAGAACAATGGAGCAAGCCACTGACTGATTGGAAATAATACATACCAATGTATGCGGTCCGATGAGCATTGAGGCTCGTGGCGGGTATCTTTTTTTTTCTGACCTTCACAGATGATTTGAGTAGATATGGGTATATCTACTTAATGAAACACAAGTCTGAGACATTTGAAAAGTTCAAAGAATTTCAGAGTGAAGTGGAGAATCATCATAGCAAGAAAATAAAGTTCTACGATATGATCGTGGAGGCGAATATTTGAGTTACGAGTTTGGCCTTCATTTAAAACAATGTGGAATAGTTTCACAACTCACGCCACCTGGAACACCACAGCGTAATGGTGTGTCCGAACATCATAACCGCACTTTATTAGATATGGTGCGATCTATGTTGTCTCTTACCGATTTACCACAATCGTTTTGGGCTTATGCATTAGAGACAACTGCATTCACATTAAATAGGGCACCATCTAAATCCGTTGAGACGACACCGTATGAACTATGGTTTGGCAAGAAACCTAAGTTGTCGTTTCTTAAAGTTTGGCGTTGCGATGCTTATGTGAAAAAGCTTCAGCTTGATAAGCTCGAACCCAAATCGGAGAAGTGTGTCTTCATAGGATACCCAAAAGAAACTATTGGGTACACCTTCTATGACAGATCCGAAGGCAAGATATTTGTTTCTAAGAATGGATCCTTTTTAGAGAAGGAGTTTCTCTCGAAAGAAGTGAGTGGGAGGAAAGTAGAACTCGATGAGGTAATTGTACCTTATCTCGAATTGGAAAGTAGCTCATCACAGAAATCAATTCCAGTGATGCCTACACCAACTAGAGAGGAAGCTAATGATAATGATCATGAAATTTTAGATCAAGTTACTACCGAACCTCGTATGTCAACCAGAGCATGTTCCGCACCTGAGTGGTACGACAATCCTGTTCTGGAAGTCATGTTACTAGACCATGATGAACCTATGAACTAAGAGGAAGCGCTGATGAGCCCAGATTCCGCAAAATGGCTTGAGGCCATGAAATCTGAGATGGGATCCATGTATGAGAACAAAGTATGGACTTTGGTTGACTTGCCCGATGATCGGCCAGACATTGAGAATAAAAGGATCTTCAAGAGGAAGACGGACGCTGATGGTAGTGTTACTATCTACAAAGCTCGAATTGTCACAAAAGGGTTTTTTGACAAGTTCAAGGTGTTGACTACGATGAGATTTTCTCACTCATAGCGATGCTTAAGTCTGTCCGAATCATGTTAGCAATTTCCACATTTTATGAAATCTTGCAAATGGATGTCAAAACTGCATTCCTTAATGGATTTCTTAAATAAGAGTTGTATATGATGCAACCATAAGATTTTGTCGATCCTAAAGGTGCTAACAAAGTGTGCAAACTCCAGCGATCCATCTATGGACTGGTGCAAACATCTCGGAGTTGGAATATATGCTTTGATCAGGTGATCAAAGCATATGGTTTTATATGGACTTTCGGAGAAGCCTGTATTTACAAGAAAGTGAGTGGGGGCACTGCAACCTTTCTAATAAGTATATGTAGAATTTTTTGGAAAGCATAAAGGAGTGTTGGAAAGGAGTTTTTCAAAAGAAGGACCTCAGTGAAGTTGCTTTCATATTGGGCATCAAGGTCTATAGAGATAGATCAAGACGCTTGATAAGACTTTCGATGAGTACATACCTTGATAAGATTCTGAAGGAGCCAAAATGGATCAGTCAAAGAAGGAGTTCTTGCCTGAGTTGTAAGGTATGAAGTTGAGTAAGACTCAAAACCCGACCACGGCAGAAGATAGAGAGAGAATGAAAGTCATTCCCTATGCCTCGGCCATAGGTTCTATAAAGTATGCCATACTGTATACTAGACCTATTGTGTACCTTGCCATGAGTTAGGCAATGGGGTACAATAGTTATCCAAGAGTAGATCACTGGACAGCGGTCAAAATTATCCTTAGGTACCTAAATAGGATTAAGGAATAATTTCTCGGTTATGGAGGTGATAAAGAGTTCGTCGTAAAGAGTTAAGTCGATGCAAGCATTGACACCGATCTGGATGACTCCGAGTCTCGATCTAGATACATATTGAAAGTGGGAGCAATTAGCTAGAGTAGCTCCATGCATAGCATTGTAGACATAGAAATTTGCAAAATACATACGGACCTGAATGTGTCAGACCCGTTGACTAAGCTTCTCTGACAAGCAAAACATGATCACACCTTAGTACTCTTTGGGTGTTAATCTCATAGCGATGCGAACTAGATTATTGACTCTAGTAAACCCTTTGGGTGTTGGTTACATGGCGATGTAAAATGAGGGTGTTAATCACATAAAGATGTGAACTATTGGTGTTAAGTCACATGACGATGTGAACTAGATTATTGACTCTGGTGCAAGTGGGAGACTGAAGGAAATATGCCCTAGAGGCAATAATAAAGTTGTTATTTTATATTTCCTTATATCATGATAAATGTTTGTTATTCATGCTAGAATTGTATTAACCTGAAACTTGATAAATGTGTGGATACATAGACAAAACACTCTGTCCCTAGTAAGCCTCTACTAGACTATCTCATCAATCAAAGATGGTTAAGCTTCCTAACCATAGACATGTGTTGTCATTTGATGAACGGGTCACATCATTAGTAGAATGATGTGATGGACAAGACCCATCCGTTAGCTTAGCATAATGATCGTTAATTTTTATTGCTATTGCTTTCTTCAAGACTTATACATATTCCTTTGACCATGAGATTATGAAACTCCCGGATACCGGATGAATACCTTGTGTGCTATCAAACGTCACAACATAACTAGGTGATTATAAAGATGCTCTACAGGTATATCTCAAGGTGTATGTTGGGTTGGCATAGATCGAGATTAGGATTTGTCACTCCGAGTATCGGAGAGGTATCTCTGGGCCCTCTCGGTAATGCACATGATAATAAGCCTTGCAAGCAATGTGACTAATGAGTTAGTTGTGGGATGATGCATTACGAAACGAGTAAAGAGACTTGCCGGTAACAAGATTGAACTAGGTATGAACATATCGACGATCGAATCTCGGGCAAGTAACATATCGATGACAAAGGGAATAACGTATGTTGTCATTACAGTTTGACCGACAAAGATCTTCGTAGAATATGTAGGAACCAATATGAGCATCCAGGTTCCGCTGTTGGTTATTGACCGAAGAGGTGTCTCAGTCATGTCTACATAGTACTCGAACCCGTAGGGTCAGCATGCTTTATCGCTGTACAAAAGTAGGAGCTCTCCTTTTGACCCCTTTACTTGTGCACGGCAGTCAGAGCCACGTGCCATGGCCACACTTAGTAGGGCAGAGGAGGAAGCCGGAGAGAAACCAAAGCGCAAGGCAAACAAAGCAACGCCAAGACCAGAAACACAAAGAGCAAAGGGGCGAGGTGGACTCCCCTGGCAAGGCCCCGTCCGGGGCAGCCTCCACGGCCCCGGCAAGAGCCTTGCTGGGGCAACTTGCCCAACGCCAGCAGAGCGAGCCACCCTTGAGCCCATGGGTTCCAAACATCACCAACAACTACATTGGCCCCAGGGCTCGGGAGCCACCTCTGTGGTGGCATGTAGATCTTTGTCAAGATCATAGATACATGAGATCAGATGAGGACCAGAAGATGACGATCCTCGGCGGGATTCTAGCCGAGGAAACCCACAAGACCCCCGGCAAGAGCCTTGCCGGGGACGACCGCAGCGCCACGGCAAGACCCTCGCCGGGCCCCCCGGCAAGACCCTTGCCGAGGGCATCAGCAGGGCCACGGCCAGGCCCGCACCAGCCAAGACTCCACCGCCGTCCCCAAGCAGCTTTTAGCTCAACCAGCTGGGCAGGCACCTGCGTGGTGATGGGCGGCCTCTACACCGACCCAACAAGCACCTGCGTGGTGGCATGCAGATCTTCGTGAAGGCTCCACCACCGCGCCACCTCAGTAGCCTGCCTGACTACGTGGCGCTGCACACATCGCTAGCCTGGGGGCGTGTCGAAGCGAGGCGGAGCGGCGGCGGACGGGACGGGCCTCGTTCCCGTCCCCGATAAAGCTAATGGACACCTAAGTAGCGCATTTAATGCGCTTTGTCCTGTAATGTCGGGTGATAAGCTCGCACACTGTACGCCTTTCCACCTCCTGTGTGCCACTGTGGCAACCCCTTTTGCCTATAAAAGGAGGCCCGAGGCGACCATGAGAGGGATTCGGCTCTTTTGGGCAAGTTACACCCCGTAGCTAGATCAAGAACACAAGAACACGCAATACATCCACCAAAGCAGGACTAGAGTATTACGCATCTTCGCGGCCCGAACCTGGGTAAATGATCCGTGTGCTTCCTGTCAGACCTGCTCTTCTCACAAACCCGCGCCCGGCAACCGTAGAAGGGATTCCAGTGATCCCATAGGTGTCGTTTTCCTCGACATCTTTGCGCGCCGGGTAGGGGGCGCAGTTGTGAGAATCTGGTCTAGCAGTTAGCCTAGCAGTTCTTCATCGCCATGGCTCCCAAGAAGAAGATGATCACGGCGATCGGCTCGTCGGGAGCCGAACGCCCGTGCTGCTCGGGCGAAAGCAGCGGCCGGTCGCGACAGAACCAGGCGCGCCCGCAAGCACCAAGATCACCACAGCGGTCGAGCGAGAGGCGGCTTTGTTCATGCGCCAGACAGCGGGCCGCACATCGCCAAATCCAAAGACGGGGATGGGCCCCCCGCAGGCGGTGCGGGGCCCTCCAGGGGTGTCGCTGTGCCACCTATGGGTGGCGCAGCAACCTCCAAGACATCTACGCCGATGCTCACGACACGCTCTTCCCAGGGTGCGCGCGACGAGCAGCGCCACCACGCTGGAGACCCCGGACGCCGCCGTGGGAAGAGTCATGTGCATCATCTACGGGACGAATGAGACCAGCATGCCCACCGAAGTGCTGGCAAAAATGGCACGCAGCCGCTGGGCCGTGGTAGAGCTCCTTCTAACGTGGTTAGAAGTCGAAGCACGCCATGGTCCACACAGCTCTCACCGCCACTCATGCCAGCAGAAGCTTTGGCGCGCGCGCAGCTGCTCCTCGACTTCCCTCGTGCTGCGGAAAAGCTCGATGAGTGGAGGGCCACCATCCGGAGCCTTGTCGGCGTCGCCAACCAAGACGAGCCACGGCCAGCGGGGCCCTCAGGCCGACGCTCCGTCGAACCACTGCATGCCAGCGGTGGAGGGGCCGGAGGTGCTGCGGCCATGGTGCACTCTCCTCCTCCACGCAAGCCACCGCGGGTGTCGATCCGTCGTGATGACGCTTGTGATAACATCTCCATAGCGTCGTCCGACCCAAGGACCCACCGCGACCAATGCCAAGTTCTTCGGGAGCGAGCCCATGAAGACGCTCGAACCACCATTGAGCGCCGGCGCGATACATGCCACCAGTTAGATAGGCGGGCGGGGCCCGCTATGGACCACCCAACGCTGGGAGGCTTCGGCGGCTTACCTTACGACGTGGGTTGCCCAACCTTTACCCGTGAGCTGCGGCAGTTCCAGTGGTCGTCCCACCGGACGTTCAAGCCCGACGTCGGCGAGAAGTACCATGGCAAGACCCATCCGTCAGAGTTCCTCAGCATCTACACCATCGCGATGCAGGCCGCTGGAGCTCGTGACGATAAGGTGCTTGCCAATTACTTCTCGTTGGCCTTGAAGCCCAATGTCATGTCTTTGTTGATGCACTTGCCGACGGATTCCATTTCTACTTGGTCGGACCCGTGTCATGAGTTTGTTGGTGCCTTCACTGGAGGCCACCAAGCTCATGGCCAGGCGAGTGATTTACATATCATTCCCCAGAAGGAAGGTGAAAACTTGTGCAAGTACATACAGAGGTTCAGCCGAGTGCAATACAACGTCCCAGATGTTCATCCCGCCGTCATGATCAGCGCATTCCATCGGAATGTGCGTAACCGCAAGATGCGTGAAGAGCTGGCGATGAACAAGGTCAAGGATGTGGCCGAACTTTATGTTCTGGCTGGTAGATGCGCTCGGGCTGAAGAGGGGAGGAAGTACCCTGGCAAGGACGCTGGCGCGGAAACCGACTCTACGGACGAAGACACCACCGCCGTGACAAAGAAGGGACGGTGCCGCAACAGGAAACGCAAGGATAAGACCGTGCTTGCCGTCGAGGGATCCGAGGGCACCAGCGCCGCCAAGAAGGCCAAGGAAGACGACCCCGGCAAGGAGATTGCCGGGTGCGCCGCTTGCCGGGCCTTGGCGGCTGCCGACAAGCCAGGAGGCTCCGACAAGCAATACTGCAAGATCCACCGCAACAAGGGCCACGACCTCCAGAACTGCCGTCAAGTCGAGCTGCTTGCTGAGAAGCAAAAAGCTGAGTATGAGAGGCGGGACAAAGAGAAGGGCCAGGATGGTGCCGAGGGATCCGGCAAAAAGCGTGGCGGCGAAGGAGGTCACCGCGGCAAGGATAACCAGCAAGAGAGGCCCGCTCAGGGCCGCGACAAGAAGCAGGAAGACGATGATCATGACGAAGATGACGAGTCCAACGAGCATGAGTTCCAGAAGGCTATAGAGGCCATGTGCGTCGATGGTGGGGCCTCGCTGCATACCTCTCACCACCAGCTCAAGCAGTGGGCACGTGAGACCACAGCAGCGGAGCCATCATTCGACGCTCAGAAGCCACTGAAGTGGTCCAGCACGCCTATCATTTTTTACGCCGAGGACCACCCTGACCGCACAACTGCGGTCAGGTGCTTGCCGTTGTTGGTTTCACCAACGATACGCAATCTCAAGGTGAACAAGATGTTAGTCGATGGCGGGGCCTTTCTGAACTTGATCTCGCCTATTGTGATCAAGAGGCTGCAAATTCCTGATGGAGACCTCGAGGAAACGTGCACGTTTCAAGGGGTCTATCCGGGAAGGAGTCAGCCGAAGGGGAAGGTCACGCTGCCAGTGACGTTTGGGGGCGAGTTGAACTACAGGACAGAGAGGATCGTCTTCGACGTAGCCAAGATCCCCTTGCCCTACAACGGGATTCTCGGCCGCCCGGCACTAGCCAAGTTCATGGCGGCGTCACATTACGCCTACAACACGCTGAAGATGCCTGGGCCTATGACCATAATCACCGTTCCTTGTGACAAGAAGGATGCGCTGATCTGTGCCGACCTACTCTACCGGAAGCAATTGCAGCAACTACCGCCAAGGCACTTGCTCCTGCTGCTGAAGCCCCGGGAGGGAAGAAGAAGACCGGCAGGACCTCTCGCACCCACTCCGGCAAGCGCACCTCTTCGGAGTGTTGTGCTACCGTCGAGGACATGCCGGAGAGCTCCACCGGCAAGAGCAAGAAATCCAGAGCTGCACCACCAGAGACCAAGAAGGTGTCCGTCAAGGAGGATGGCATGGGAGGGGCTTTCACCATAAGCTCCACCCTCGATAGCAAATAGGAAAGCGCGCTCGTCACTTTCTTGCGGGCGAATGTCGATGTGTTTGCATGGCAAGCATCTGACATCCCCGGCGTTCCCAGGGTGATTGAGCACCATCTTGTTGTCTGCCCCCATGCGCGACCCGTCAAGCAGAAGGTCAGGAAGCAAGCTTTGGAACGGTAGGAGTTCATCACAGAGGAGATCAGGAAGTTGGAAGCAGCAGGCTTGGTGAGGGGAGTGCTCCATCTGACGTGGTTGGCCAATCCGGTGGTGGTGCGCAAGGCAAACAGGAAGTGGAGGCTGTGTATTGACTACAGAGATATCAATAAGGCTTGTCCTAAGGACCCTTTCCCATTGCCGCGCATCGACCAGATTGTTGACTCCACGACCGGGTGTGATGTGTTATCATTCCTCGACGCCTACTCGGGCTACCACCAGATCTTCATGACAAGAGAAGATGAAGAGAAGACAGGAGTGGTACGTATTGCTTTTTACGGATGCCTTTCGGGTTGAAGAGTGCTGGCTCGACGTTTGCAAGGGCAGTCCAAATTGGTTTTGAGCCCCAGCTACATAGAAATATGGAAGCTTATATGGATGACATAGTGGTTAAAACCAAGGACAGGGCAACTCTTCTACAAGACTTAGAAGAGACGTTTGCCAACCTGCGCAAGATCAACCTCAAGTTGAACCCTGAGAAGTGTGTCGTCGGTGTTCCGTCCGGCAAACTTCTCGAGTTCTTTCTGTCACAGCGTGGGATTGAGGCAAACCCATATAAGATCAAGGCTATCGAGCAGATTGAGGCGCCCAAGCGGATCAAGGATGTGCGTCGGCTCACTGGCTGCGTTGCTGCCATGAGCCAATTCATCTCCAAGTCTGCCGAGCGCGCCCTTCCCTTTTTCAAGGCGGGCCCAATGGAGTGGACCCCGGAGGCCGAAGCAGCACTGCAGGATCTGAAGAAATACCTCTCTTCTACACCGGTACTGGTGGCGCCTAAACCACAAGAGTCGTTGCTACTGTATCTGGCGGCGACAAATCAAGTGGTTAGCGCCGCGCTGGTGGCGCAGAGGGAGGTCGACGAAGAGGCAGTGGCAACGGCAGGACCGGCGGTTGGCAAGTCAGAGATTCCCCCGGCAGGGCCTGATGTCGGCAAGGCAAGGCCCCTGGCAGAGTCTGACGCCATCAGGACAGAGCCCGCGTAGCCAAGTGAGGTGGTGCAGAAGAAGAAGTTGATGCAGCACCCGGTTTACTTTGTCAGCTCCCTCTTGCAGGGGGCTAGGTCAAGGTACTCCGGCGTGCAAAAATTGCTCTTCGGCCTACTTATGGCCTCGAGGAAGCTGCGTCACTACTTCCAAGCCCACGAGATCACTGTCGTCACCCGCCTCCCGTTGCAACGGATACTGCACAACCCAGACGCAACCGAAAGGATTGTGGAGTGGGCCTTGGAATTATCAAGCTTTGGTTTGAAGTTTGAGAGTACTTCAACAATCCAAAGCAGAGTCTTGGCGGAGTTCATTGCAGAATGGACCTCAACGCCTGACGAGGAGATGCAGGAGACTACTCTCCCCGGCAAGGAAACATCTCGCGACTGGATTGTGTACTTTGACGGGGCTTTCTCGCTGCAAGGCGCCAGTGCTGGTGTGCTGCTCGTCGCACCCACCGGAGAGCACCTCAAGTATGTAATCCAGATGCACTTTCCCAGGGAGATGTCCACCAACAACACTGATGAGTACGAGGGGTTACTTGCCGGTCTCAGGATCACGACAGACCTTGGGGTTAAGAAGCTCATCGTCAGGGGTGATTCGCAGCTTGTCGTCATACAAATCAACAAAGATTATCAGAGCCTGTTGATGGAGGCCTACGTAGATGAGGTGAGGAAACTGGAGGAGCACTTTGACGGTATACAAGCGGAGCACGTTCCCTGAGCGGAGAACAACATCACCGATTACCTGTCAAAGCGCGCTGCATTCAAGATACCTGTGGAACCCGGTACCTTTTTGCTTCGGTTAACTCAACCATCCGTCGAACCATCAACGGAGCAGAACAAACGGAGGAAACCAGGCCCCGACAAGTACTTTCCCGCTGAGCCCCCAGGAGCCGCCAGCAAGGGTGTTGCCGTGGATCCTGAGCCTGCCGAGGAGCGACTGACTCCGGCAGGCCGTCAAGCCCGGGCCGTAGAGACGGCCGCTCCCATGGCAGAAGAAATGCCTTTGGTCCTTGCCGTCGAGCCCCAGGCTCCGGCATGGGCACAGCATACCGTCCGATTCCTCCAAATAGGGGAGCTTCCTGAGGAGCAGGAAGAAGCGGAGAAAGTAGCTCGTCGGTATGCTATGTACCAGTTCGTTGATGACGTCCTGTACATGAAGAGACCGAACGGTGTGAAATTGAAGTGCATTCCCTGGGAGGAAGGACTGGAGCTATGGGCGGAGATACACGGAGGCATATGTGGCTCCCACATAGGGTCGAGGGCCCTTGCCGGCAAGGCGTTCCGGCAGGGTTTCTTACGCCCATCGCCTCCGTGATGCAACGGCACTAGTAACCAAGTGTGAAGCGTGTCAGTTCCATTTGAAGAAGCTTCATCAACCATCTCAAGCCCTTCAAACAATTCCTCTCTCTTGGCCATTTTTGGTCTGGAGGCTCGACATACTGGGCCCTTTCCCCCGCGATGTCGGGGGCGTTGAGTACTTGTACGTTGCGATCGACAAGTTCACAAAGTGGCCGGAGGTGGAAGCAGTGAGGAAGGTGACAGCACACTCAGCCGTCAAGTTCTTCAAGGGGCTAGTGTGTCGTTTTAGTGTGCCAAACAGAGTCATCACCGACAATGGCACGCAGTTCATGAGCCACACCTTCATGCAATACATCCAAGACCTCGGCAGCAAGGTCTGTTTCGCTTCCGTGGCACACCCACGGAGCAACGGCCAGGCAGAGAGGGCAAATGCTGAAGTGTTGCGAGGCCTGAGGACAAAGACTTTTGACAGGCTGCACAAGAGCGGAAGGCGCTGGATTGATGAGTTGCCGGCGGTTCTTTGGTCGACCAGGATGATGCCAAATCGAGCCACCGGCCAGACACCCTTTGCCCTGGTATACGGGGCAGAAGCAGTTCTCCCCACGGAACTCATATGCGGGTCACCTCGAGTGCTCGCTTACGACGAGCTTGAGCAAGAGAAATTGCGGCAAGATGACGCAATGCTCCTTGAGGAAGATCGTCTTGAGCGGCTGTGAGAGCAGCACACTACCAAAGAAGCCTTGCGCGCTACCATAGCCGCAAGGTTCATGCCGAAGCTTTGAGGAAGGCGACCTTGTTCTTGGCGCGCTCACCGCCAAGAATTCCAACAAGTTGACGCCAAAGTGGGAAGGCCCTTATCGGGTAATACGAGTCACCAACTGGCGCAGATCGCACGAGATCAAGATGCTGTCCCAAAGGAGTAACTCCTGGAACATCGAGCATCTTCGCAAGTTTTACCCATAAGGCGCGGTTGCCGGGCCTCCCGGCAAGCCACCTTTTGTACAAGCTTTGCCGGCAAGGCATGTAACCCTCTGTACAAAGCCAGGCGCAGACCCTGAGCATAAATAAATGAAGCGCTGATGCCCTAAGTTATAGCATGCATGCTAGGTTAAGTCTCTCCCTCGGGTAGGGTTGATAGTGCTTAGAGGCGACTAACCCCTAGCCTAGAGGTCGAGTATGCGTCTTTCTGTCCTGTTTGGTTCGCAGGGCACATGGACACTTCTGCTGAGCCACTTGGAAGAAAGACAACGAACCGGCGCTCCGGCCCCGGCAAACCACTGCCGGGGGCTGAAGACACAAGGATCCAACCACGACAAGCCAAGGTTGTCGGGGGCTGTGGATTCAGATAAGTCTTTCATCCCCTATTATGCATTTCCTTATGGAACTGGGACATGTGAAACCTTTTTTATATTCTTAAACCACCGTGCTCCCCTTTCCCTGTACCCAAGAGCTATCCCGTGGGTCAGAACTTGGTCGTAGTTGCGGTGGCAAGAAAATTAATGAGGGGCCTAACTCTACTTCGCCCCTACCTCCGCCAAGAGCATGAGAATGGTTGACTGAAGTGGAGGGATGCAAGGCCTGTTGCCGGGCGACAATGTTTATCTTAAAAATAACAAGGATCCATTCCTTGGCATGGGCCTCGCTCACGCACAAAGAACCCGGCAAACACCCTTTTTCATAAAAAACGTCCCATACAGGTACAGTTCGTATGGAATAAAAAACATGAGCAAGGGGATTACAAGTTTTAAATCTAAAAAGTACCCGCAGGCTTACAAACTAAAAAAAGATAAGGTGCCCATAATCCCTTTCTTGTCCCTCTCCATAGGATATGGAACAAGGTAGCAGGAGGGCGAAAGGAGCGCCTAGGCGAGGAGCGAGAAGCAGAAGGCACTAAGAGAGCATCCCAGTGCCGGAAGAGGAGCTGGAAGATGAGGCAGTGGCCCGACAATACGCGATGAAGGCGTCGGTGCCCGCATACTCCGATTTGACGGCCGCCTCCCGCCTTCTTCGCCTTCTCCGACCCTCCTACGCCAGCCGCCCAAGGAGGCGACGGGGAACGCGCCGATGGAGAGCTTGACGAGGAAGGCCCTCGGCAGGGCGCATGGCCGAGGGAGGGGCGACGCGGTCAGTCGGAGTCGGGGTCGGCGCCCCGCCGCTCGACGCCCTCGTCGTTGCTGTCACTGTCCTCCTCGTCACTCCCGCTTGAGGAGGAATCTTCATCGTCAGAGGAGCTCTCCACGCAGCACTTCATGCGAGTTACAAGATCTCTGAAGACCTTGACGGAGAGCAGGCCGTCCTCCATTAACTTGAAGTAGAGTACGAGCCCCGCCGTCAGGGTGTGGATGCGAGCGAATGTCTTCCATCCGCGACAGAGGTACATGACGTGAGGAGCGGGGAAGTCGATGTCGACCCGCGTGCCGCCGTTCCCGCAGCCCCTCATGTGCAACCTGAGGGTCTGGGGTGGATCGAGCTCCATCTCCCAAGCAAATGGGGTAGGCAGACAGAGGTGGCGACGCGGTGGCCGGCGCAGCCTGATGAAGAACTCGCGGGGCTGGTCTCTGACATGGCCCTCCATCGGGGGAGGCATCGCCCTGTCCCCCTCTTCCCCGAGCACCACGGCAACCTCGGCCTCGCCCCCTCCCCCTTCCTCTCGTGGCCAGCTCTGCCGCCACGAGTTCTTGGGAAGGAGGGACGTGCTATCGAGCAGCAACCCTCGCCGCCACCGTGGAAGGGCCGGCGCCTCCTCTCGCCATGGCAGACGGAAGAAAGGAGCTGAAGTGAATGGGGATGGATGATGAAAGGATGTGGGGCGCCGTCCCCCTCCCCCTTCTTATAAAGGGGCGGGGTCGGGGCTCGGCCACCCCGATCGGCCAATCCGGCCATCGGGGGCGTAGGGAATCGAGACCGACCCGCTTCCCCAATCATCAACGGCCTGGTTTCCCGCCTGCCACCTGCATGGGGGACACGTGGCGAGCAAGCAGAATTGAGGGGACGGGTGAGGCGACCGTTCCCCACCCCGTGACCGTGGGGCACGAATGCCTTGAAGGCCACGACCCGAGTCCACCCGAGTAAATGAGTCGCGCCTCTGCGCCTCCCTCTTTTTTGGGAAAGCCCGAGCCGCCTCTTTACCATGATGTGACGCATGCGTGCGGAATCCGCCCCACGCATGACCCCATGTCACACACGACCCTCCACGTCGCGCGTTCAACGCGGGTCGTGGGTGATACGTCCATTTTGCATCATGATTTTATATCAATATTTATTGCATTACGGGCTGTTATTACACATTATGTCATAATACTTATGCCTATTCTCTCTTGTTTTACAGGGTTTACATGAAGAGGGGGAATGCCGGCAGCTGGAATTCTGGGCTGGAAAAGGAGCAAATATTAGAGACCTATTCTGCACAACTCCAAAAGTTCTGAAACTCCACGGAAGTTATTTTTGGAAATAATAAAAAAATACTGAGCCAATAAAATACCAGAGGGGACCCACACCCTGGGCACGAGGGTGGGGGCGCGCCTACTCCCCCTGGGCGCGCCCCCCTGCCTTGTGGGCCCCCTGGTGGCCCTCCGGTGCCCATCTTCTGCTATATGAAGTCTTTCGTCCGAAGAAAAATCATAAGCAAGCTTTCAGGACGAGACTCCGCCGCCACGAGGCGGAACCTTGGCGGAACCAATCTAGGGCTCTGGCAGAGTTGTTCTGCCGGGGACACTTCCCTCCGGGAGGGGGAAATCATCGCCATCTCATCACCAATGCTCCTCTCATCGAGAGGGGGCCAATGTCCATCAACATCTTCACCAGCACCATCTCCTCTCAAACCCTAGTTCATCTCTTGTATCCAATTCTTGTCTCTAAGTCTGAGATTGTTACTTGTAGGTTGCTAGTAGTGTTGATTACTCCTTGTAGGTTATGCTAGTTGGTTTATTTGGTGGAAGATCATATGTTCAGATCCTATATGCATATTAATACTCCTCTTATTATGAACATGAATATGCTTTGTGAGTAGATACGTTTGTTCCAGAGGACATGGGAGAAGTCTTGCTGTTAGTAGTCATGTGAATTTGGTATTCTTTCGATATTTTGATGAGATGTATGTTGTCTCTCCTCTAGTGGTGTCATGTGAACGTCGACTACATGACACTTCACCATTGTTTGGGCCTAGAGGAAGGCATTGGGAAGTAATAAGTGGATGATGGGTTGCTAGAGTGACAGAAGCTTAAACCCTAGTTTATGCGTTTGAGGGAGTCCCGGACTAGGGGGTGTCCGGATAGCCGGACTATCGTCACGGCCGGACTCCAAGACTATGAAGATACAAGATTGAAGACTTCGTCCCGTGTCCGGATGGGACTTTCCTTGGTGTGGAAGGCAAGCTTGGCGATACGGATATGTAGATCTCCTACCATTGTAACCGACTCTGTAACCCTAACCTATCCAAAGTCTATATAAACCGGAGGGTTTTAGTCCGTGGGATCTAACAACAATCATACCATAGGCTAGCTTCTAGGGTTTAGCCTCCTTGATCTCATGGTAGATCTACTCTTGTACTACCCATATCATCAATATTAATCAAGCAGGAGTAGGGTATTACCTCCATCGAGAGGGCCCGAACCTGGGTAAAAACATCGTGTCCCTTGTCTCCTATTACCATCCGCCTAGATGCACAGTTCGGGACCCCCTACCCGAGATCCGCCGGTCTTGACACCGACATTGGTGCTTTCATTGAGAGTTCCTCTGTGTCGTCACCGATAGGCCCGATGGCTCCTTCGATCATCAACAACGACGCGGTCCAGGGCGAGACTTTTCTCCCCGAACAGATCTTCGTATTCGGCGGCTTTGCACTACGGGCCAATTCGCTTGGCCATCTGGAGCAGATCGAAAGCTACGCCCCTGGCCATTAGGTCAGATTTGGAAGTTTGAACTATACGGCCGATATCCGCGGAGACTTGATCTTCGACGGATTCGAGCCGCAGCCAAGCGTGCCGCACTGTCTCGATGGGCATGATCTAGCTCAGGCGGCGAAGGCCCCACGAGGCTGCACTCGCTTCGCCCGACCCTTAATCCGGAGCCGGATTCCCCGATCGAGGACGGGTGGTTGGACACCGCCTCGGGGGCTACCATCTCTACGGCAATTGAGCCGAACTCCATCCCTGTCCTTTGCGAAGACCTCGACTCCAGGGTGCCGGACTCCTCTCTGGACTCCGAACCCTCCGCGCCCCTGCCAATCGAATCCGATTGGGCGCCGGTCATGGAGTTCACTGCCGCGGACATCTTTCAGCACTCGCCTTTGGCGACATCCTGAATTCACTAAAGTCTCTCTCTTTATCCGGAGAGCCCTGGCCTGACTACGGACAGGAAGGTTGGGATGCGGACGACGAAGAAATTCAACGCCCACCCACCACCCACTTTGTAGCCACTGTCGATGATTTAACCGACATGCTAGACTTCGACTCCGAAGAAATCGACGGTATGGACGACGATGCCGAAGACGACCAAGACCCAGCGCCTACAGGGCACTGGAAGGCCACCTCGTCATACGACATATACATGGTGGATATCCCAAAAGATGGGAACGGCGGTGGAACAACGGAGGATGACCCTCAAAAAACAACCAAGGCCAAGGCGTCGTGGCGCCGCTCTAAATCCCGCCACAGCAAAAAACGGTGATTCCGCACGGAGATAATAACACCCGGACAAGATCAAGACAACCCCCTCAAAGCAGGACTCAACATAGGAGGAGGAGAAGTCCGCACCATAAGCGGCAAAAAGAGAGGTCGAGGACGATAATTACGCGCCTCCTCCGAAGACATGGCAAGCCTCCACGACGCATTTAATTTGTCGTGCCTGAGGACCCCGCCGAACAGGAGCGTTTCAAACGCAGGCTTATAGCCACGACAAGCAGCCTCAAGAAAAAGCAGCAACAGCTTAGAGCTGACCAAGACCTGCTAGCTGACAGATGGACTGAAGTCCTTGCAGCCGAAGAGTATGAACTCGAACGCCCCTCCAAAAGCTACCCCAAACGCAGGCCGTTACCTCGATCAGAGGAGGAAGCACCCAAGTCACCAATGCGAGATGGCAGACCAGCCACCCGTGGCGGCGGCGAGAAAGCCTCTCGCCCTCCGCTCAAGCCACACCCGGCGCCGCTCAAAAGTACCAAGGCACGGAAAACGCACCGGACTTGCGAGATATATTGGAGGATAAGGCAAAACATACAAGATCGATCTACGGATCGCGTGGGCGCCCAACGACGCGGGATGATTACCGTCGCGCCGGATACAGCAAACCCGGCCAGGCCGAACACAGTAGACAAAGCTCATATGAGCTACGTCGTGATATAGCCCAATACAGAGGCGCCGCACACCCACTATGGTTCACAGATGAAGTAATGGATCATTAAATCCCTGAGGGCTTCAAACCCGTAAACATCGAATCATACGATGGTACCACAGATCCTGTGGTCTGGATCGAGGACTATCTCCTCCATATCCACATGGCCCGCGTGATGATCTACATGCCATCAAATACCTCCCACTCAAGCTTAAAGGACCAGCTCGGCATTGGCTCAACAGCTTGCCGCCAGAATCAATTGGTTGTTGGGAGGACCTGGAAGCCACATTCCTTGATAACTTCCAGGGCACATATGCGACCACCGAGCGCCGATGACCTTAGCCACATAATCCAGCAGCCGAAGAATCGCCGCACAATTCTGGACACGGTTCCTAACAAAGAAAAATCAAATCGTTGATCGTCCGGATGCAGAGGCCCTTGCAGCCTTCAAACATAACATCTGCGACGAGTGGCTTGCCCGGCACCTAGGACAGGAAAAGCCAAAATCCATGGCCGCCCTCACAACACTCATGACCCGCTTTGTGCGGGAGAGGACAGCTGGCTAGCTCGAAGCAACAACTTGGCCAAACATCCTGATAGTTCGGATACCAAGGACAGCAATGGCAGGTCGCGTCGCAACAAGAACAAGCGCCGCATTAACGGCGATAACACTGAAGATACAGCCGTCAATGCCGGATTCAGAGGCTCTAAACCCGGTCAGCGAAAGAAGCCATTCAAAAGAAATACCCAGGGCCCGTCCAACTTGGACCGAATACTCGATCGCTTGTGCCAGATACATGGCACCCCCGAAAAACCAGCCAATCACACCAACAGGGACTGTTGGGTGTTCAAGCAAGCGAGCAAGTTAAGTGCGAACTCAATGACAAGGGCTGCATAGCGATGACGAGGAAGAGCCCGGCCGCCAACAATAGAGGACAGAAGGGTTTTCCCACGCAAGTGCGGACGGTGAACATGAGATACGCAACCCATATACCCAAAAGGGAGCGGAAGCGTGCACTAAGGGACGTATATGCGATGGAGCCAGTCGCCCAAGTTCAACCCATTGTCTTCTGCCCAATCACCTTCGATTGAAGGACCACCCACTAGCATCCGCCACGGCGGTTTACGCCGCATTGGTTCTTGACCCAATTATCGACGGATTTCACCTAACCAGAGTCCTGATGGACAGCGGCAGCAGCCTGAACCTGCTTTATCAGGATACAGTTCGCAAAATGGGCATAGAACCCTCAAGGATTATACCTACAAAGACGACCTTCAAAGGCGTCATACCGGGTGTGGAGGCCAGTTGTACGGGCTCGGTTACACTCGAAGTGGTCTTCGGATCCCCGGATAACTTCCGAAGCGAAGAGTTAATCTTTAACATCGTCCCATTCCGCAGCGGCTATCATGTACTGCTCGGCCGAACCGCATTTGCAAAGTTCAATGCGGTGCCGCACTACGCATACCACAAGCTCAAGATGCCAGGCCCTCGAGGAGTAATCATGTTCAATGGAAACACCGAACGCTCTCTCCGAACGGAGGAGCACACGGCGGCCCTCGCGGCGGAGGTACAAAGCAGCCTCTCACAGCAACTCTCAAGTCCGGCCATTAAGCGTCCGGACACTGTCAAGCGCGCCCGGAGTAACCTACAACAAGACCGCCTGGCACGATTCAAGCATGCGTAGTAATCCGGCCCCAACCCCAGCCCTCGCGAAATTGCGGAGCTAGTGTTACGGGTACATAATTACGCTTGGAGATACCATGGGCATATGGGGAGGGGCAAGACCACGGCACGCCAAGAATGCGGCTCGACCGCACCAGGGGCTCCCGATTGTGTCATTCTTTTCCTTTTTCCTTTTTCTTCCTTTTTCTTACTTTCAGGACTCCGTCTTTCAGAAGTCATGTTCGGCACTAGAATCGCCGAACTCACGATGCAACAGCGAGGAAAGCAGAAAGCCACGTCGAGTGTTCAGGTGGTCTCTACTACGAGCATTATACCTGTTTTACATACCATCCCGCAGCTTACCCCTGGAGGGGGACATGTTAGATAGTCTGATCCCTTGCTTATCGCACTATTTGTATCGTTCTGCTTTCATTGCAGTACCTTTTTGAATAAACAATACATAGCTCTTGCTTATTATTGCACTACTTCCTTTATCTATACACATGTGCATTCCATGACATGTTGCAACCGTACACTTTGGTACGGCCAATACACCAGGGGCTTAAGTATCCCATAATTATGGTGTGATAAGTCCGAACACTTTCACAAGTGCGGCACCCCGAACTTATAGCATTATATGAATCGGCTCCGAATCATGTCTTGGGTCAATAGTTGGGTTTGCCCGGCTCCCGTGTTTTGGTTCCTTACGTTCTGTTATATCGGCTAAGGTAGCACCAGGAGAACCACTGCGATTGTGCCCTAGTTGAGCTGGGTCGAGCACCTCAGTGGAGAAAGCTAAAACTGACCATCATGATAGGGCGAGAGCCGGTCGCTGTTCGAGAGGTTTTTTCGGGTCCCTAAAGACTTATGCCGCTTAGAGCAAGGAACCGAATTGTCCGCCAAGGCGTGATAGCGCCCGAACTCGCCTTTCCGAATACTAGGGGCTTCGCCGAATTTAAAATTATAGAATTCTATGGCTAAGTGAGAGTGTTCAAGCATTATAAGTTTGGTTGCCTTGTTCGTGTGTTGAGCGCCCCTAGATGGACCCAAGAATGGGAACAAGAGTGCTCAAGTTTATCCCTAACACCCCAAAGACTGTGGCATGGGGTGAAGCCAACGACTTGCCATCTCTCAAATTTGATAAATGTCCGCACAGAAGGTAATATTTTAAATTAACAAGTGTTACTTAGCGCATGTGAACAATTTTTCAGCGTACAGGATAACAAATGCGAGCCTATTCAAAAATTACATCTTTGGAGCACTCATCCGCTATTCGGCGGGCACCCTTCAGGAGGCCCTCATAGTACATTTCGGGCGTGCGATGCTCCTTGCCCTTCGGTGGCCCGTCCATCACAAGCTTCTCCGCATCCAGCTTGCCACAGTGCACTTTAGCACGGGCAAGGGCCCGACGGACACCTTCAATGCAGACGGAGCGCTTGATGACTTCAATCCGTGGACAGGCATCCACCAGCCGCTACACCAAGCCGAAGTAGCTCCCGGGCATGGCCTCCAATGGCCACAGCCGCGCTATAAGGCCCTTCATGGCCTGTTCGGCGACCTTGTGGAGCTCGACCAGCTGCTTCAGCTGGTCGCTCGAAACACCAGATATCCGGCATCGATATCTTGAGACCGTAACACCTTTTCCATTGAGCTCCCTCCTTGGCGCGGTAGAATGCGGCAAAGATCGGACACTCACGGGAAAATCTGCGAATGCTCCCGGAGAGCTCGAATCCGGGTAAGTAATAGGTAATTCACTTTCACATGCTTGCTTTGCATAAAGAATGCCTTACCCGCCGCTATCTTCTTTAACGACTCAATTTCTTGAGGGATTTTTGGGCCTCGGCCTTAGCAGCTTTGGCACTCTCAAGAGCCGAGGCGAGCTCGGACTCTCGAGTCTTGAGTCACGCCCAAACTCGTGTTTTCCACGAGCTTGGAGCTCTTGCCGCTCTGTGGCCAGCTGCGCCTCCCCTTCTCTCGCTCGGTGCGTTCCCGATCGCTTTGTTTTCGACCACGGACACCGCTTCCTTCGTGGTCGCCACCTTGTTCGTGGCCCCGCAGTACCCATGTTATTCCTGTTATCTTTGCAACTGAAACCTTTCTATATGGTATTTCTTTAATAAGGTACTACGACCTTCCTTGTCCTCGAGCTGCTTCTTGGCTTGGCCGAGCTTGTTCTCGGACCGCCGAGACTCTGCTTCTTGCATCGACCTCCAGCAGTCAAGGCGGGCAGAGTCAGTAAGCGCAGCTTGCATTCCCATATTGACATACTTATGTTAGACTCCTGCAAGATATCTGTTTAGATCCTTAGTCCGCTTTTCTTTTCTAACACCGAACTAAGCATCGAGGGCTACTGTCTATGCGGTAATATTTTTACATATTCTAAACTTACCTCAAAGCCTGTTAGAAGGCTGGTACAGGCTTCGGCCTGCTGCTTTGGCGGATCGAATCGTCCGGATCACCGCACTCATAACAAAGCGGTGCTGTTCCTCGATGGAGGCGCCGTTGAGCGCCTCCGATGCTATCCGTGCCTCCGGTTGGACGGAGGACACCGGCGTCTTACCCTTCTTGTGAAGGGACCGCTTGCCGGACTCCGGAACCACTGAAGGTTCCGGCATGGAGTCCGGACAAGGGTCGGGCTTAGAGCCCCTGGGGGTCTTGCCCCCCACGCGCTGAGTCCGGGAGGATGCCTTGTGGCACCTCCTGCGCCACCTCCTCTTGACCAAGCCCCCTTGGGGCCCCACATCGGCGTCGTCCATGGCGTGAGGCGAGGAGGCGGTCGAAGCGGCAGTACTCTCCATTTCCGACGAGCCTGTGGACCCGCTTCGATGAATCGGCGAACTTCGCCCTTAGGCGGGCTGCACGATTGTTCGACATTAGAGAACACTCTGCAATAATAAAAAGCCATGGGTATCCGGACACTTACGATCTCGCCAGGCTTGGCCTTGTAGGCCAATCCTCCTCCTCGCCGTCGGCGTTGGTGGAGAAGTCCGGAGGAAGGTTCTTCCTTCTTGGACCCTCCGCCTCCCGCTTGAGGCGACCTTCCTTTTCTCTCCTCCACCGGGGAGAAGCTTCTTTCCTCCTCCTTGTCCTCGGGAGAAGATTCTCGCTTGAATCTGACAAGCACTGGCGTCGGAGCTCCTTCGAGTTCCGTGCTGCCTCCTTCTTGGCCTTCTTCTCCGACACCACATGGGCGCCGGAACCAGCAGCCCGTCAATCGGGCGTCCGGCTGGTCTTCCGCAAAGGAGCGGATGCTAATCTGTCCGGACGTCTTCAGCCAGTCCTGTCAAAGATTAGGGAGTTTTAGATCCCACATAGAGTCAATCTACGAAGAAAGAGTCCCGTAAAGGGTAAAATAACTTACCTCGCCGGCTTGACGCCGCGAGCTGTATCCGCGATCTTTGTTAGCGGATGCCGGGCTTCAGCGCTTTGAACAGCACCTTCCGCATCTTCGTACGTAGTGTCGAAGAGCCGGCTCAAGGTTCGGTGTTGTGCCGGATCGAACTCCCACAAATTAAAGGCCCGTTGTTGGCATGGGAGAATCCGGCGGATGAGCATCACCTGGATTACGTCGACAAGCCTGAGATTCTTGTCCACCGTGTTTTGGACGCATGTTTGGAGTCCGGATAGCTCTTCCGAATTCCCCACGCCAGCCCGTCTCTTTCCATGACGAGAGCCGTGTGGGAAGCCAGATCTGAATTGGGGCCGCCACCCATTCGGGTCGCGTGGCTCGGTGATATAGAACCACCCGATTGCCACCCTTTATTGTCTCCACAAAGGCGCCCTCGAGCCATAGGACCTTGGCCATCTTGCCGACCATGGCGCCTCCGCACTCCGCTTGACGGCCGCCCACTACCTTCGGCCTGACATTGAAGATCTTCAGCCATAGGCCGAAGTGGGGCTGGATGCAGAGGAAGGCCTCGCACACGATGATAAACGCCGAGATGTTGAGGATAAAATTCGGGGCCAGGTCGTGGAAGTCTAGGCTGTAGTAGAACATGAGCCCCCAGACAAATGGGTGAAGTGGAAAACCTAGTCCACGGAGGAAGTGGGGGAGAAACACCACCCTCTCATTGGGCCTGGGGGTTGGAATGAGCTGCCCTGTCAGCAGCCAGCTTTGTCTGCGATATCGCCGGACAAGTATCCGGCCTCCCGCAGCCTTGTGATGTGCCCCTCCGTGACGGAGGAGGCCATCCACCTGCCTCCCGCTCCTAACATGGTTGGAGAAGGTTGAGGTGGGATGTGCGGACTTGGGCGCTGGAGCTCGAGTGCGCGGAAAAGAAGGAGCAAAGGAGGAAGAAGGTGTAGGTGAAAAGGTGGATCCTTATCCCCTTATATGGACAGACGGAGCTATGTGTCCCCCACCAGCCTGGTAAAACTCGCTTATCTCCCAAGCGCCGTAATCAATGGCGCGGATGGGTTACCCACGTCCGTATTGATGAGAATCCCGAATAAGGGGCACGATCTATGCTTTGATAAGGCGTGCCAGGAAACCACCTCGCTAAACACGCTAAGGTGGAACGGTAAAAACAATTCATATAAAGGCCTGGCCGGGGTGATGTCACGCCCGCGAATACGTCAGCAGATCTGTGCAAAATTATTCTCTCTCGGTGTTATGTGGAACTTGTTTTGCGAGCGGACACTATCCTGGTGTTCAAAACCTTCTATGAAGTATTCGGAGGAGGAACCCGCCTCAAATGCCGAAGACAATCAACGCTACCGGACTACGTCGTCATTGAAGCCTGGTTGAGGGGCTCTTGAGGAGTCCCGGACTAGGGGTGTCCGGATAGCGGACTATCGTCATGGCGGACTCCAAGACTATGAAGATACAAGATTGAAGACTTCGTCCCGTGTCCGGATGGGACTTTCCTTAGCGTGGAAGGCAAGCTTGGCGTCTGGATATGTAGATCTCCTACCATTGTAACTGACTCGTAACCCTAACGTATCCGGTGTCTATATAAACCGGAGGGTTTTAGTCCGTGGGACGAACAACAATCATACCATAGGCTAGCTTCTAGGGTTTAGCCTCCTTGATCTCATGGTAGATCTACTCTTGTACTACCCATATCATCAATATTAATCAAGCAGGGTAGGGTATTACCTCCATCGAGAGGGCCGAACCTGGGTAAACATCGTGTCCCTTGTCTCCTGTTACCATCCGCCTAGACGCACAGTTCGGGACCCCCTACCCGAGATCCGCCGGTTTTGACACCGACAGCGTTGCTTCGTAAGGGGCTGATTTGGATCCATATGTTTCATGCTATGGTTAGGTTTACCTTAATACTTCTTTTGTAGTTGCGGATGCTTGCAATAGGAGTTAATCATAAGTGGGATGCTTGTCCAAGTAAGGACAGCACCCAAGCACCGGTCCACCCACATATCAATTATCAAAGTACCGAACGCGAATCATATGAACGTGATGAAAACTAGCTTGACGATAGTTCCCATATGTCCTCGGGAGCGCTTTTATCTATATAAGAGTTTGTCCAGGCTTGTCCTTTGCTACAAAATGGATTGGGCCACCTTGCTGCACTTTATTTACTTTTGTTACTTGTTGCTCGTTACAAATTATCTTATCACAAAACTATCTGTTACCTATAATTTCATTATACTTGAAGAATACCTTGCTGAAAACCGCTTATCATTTCCTTCGCTCCTCGTTGGGTTCGACACTCTTACTTATCGAAGGACTACGATAGATCCCCTATACTTGTGAGTCATCAAGACTCTTTTAAAGCGCCGTTGCCGGGAGTGAAGCGCCTTTGGTAGGTCGAATTTGGTAAGGAAAAATTTATATAGTGTGCTGAAATTTATCTGTCACTTGTTGCTATGGAAAGTAATCCTCGAGGGGCTTGTTAGGGTATCTTCACCCCGACCAGTAGAGCAAAGTTGCTCCTCAACCTCTTGAACCTTCTGAAATGAAAATGTCTACTTTGAAATTCCTTCGGTATGATAGAAAACTGCTAGCTAATACTTTTGCGAGGAGACGGAACATTAAATCCTGATGAGCACCTAATCTATGTGGATGAAGTTTGTGGATTATTTAAGCTTGCAGGTATGCCCGATGATGTTATCAAGAAGAAGATATTCCCTTTGTCTTTGAAGCGAGATGCATTGACATGGTACAGGCTATGTGATGATACGGGATCATGGGACTATAAGCGATTGAAATTGGAATTTCATCAGAAGTTTTATCCTATGCATCTTGTTCATCGTGATCGTAATTATATATATAATTTTTGGCCTCGCGAAGGATAAAGCATCGCTCAAGCTTGGGGGAGGCTTAAGTCAATGTTATATTCATGCCCCAATCATGAGCTCTCAAGAGAAATTATTATTCAAAATTTTTATGCTCGGCTTTCTGACAACAATCGCACCATGTTTGATACTTCTTGTACTGGTTCTTTTATGATGAAGACTATTGAATTCAAATGGGATTTATTGGAAAGAACTAAATGCAACTCTGAAGATTGGGACCTCGACGAAGGTAAGGAGTCAGGTATAACACCTAAGTTTGATTGTGTTAAATCTTTTATGGATACCGATGTTTTCCGTAAATTTAGCACTAAATATGGACTTGACTCTAAGATAGTAGCTTCTTTTTGTGAATCTTTTGCTGCTCACGTTGATCTCCCTAAGGAGGAGTGGTTTAAATATAATCCTCCCACAGAAGTAAAAGTAGTTGCACCAATTAAAGTTGAAGAAAAGACTATCACTTATAATGATCCTATTGTTCCTGCTGCTTATGTTGAGAAACCACCTTTTCCTGTTAGGATAAAGGATCATGCTAAAGCTTCAACTGTGGTTCGTAAAAGCAATATCAGAACCTATAAACCTCCTGAGAGAGTTAAAGTTGAACCTAATATTGCTATTGTTAAAGCTCTCTTGGCTGATAATATTGATGGGCATGCTATTTATTTCTGTGATGAGACTGCTAGAATTGCTAAACCTAGTGCTAAAGATAAACATAGAAATGTGGTAGGCATGCCTGTTATTTCTGTTAAAATAGGAGATCATTGTTATTATGGCTTTTGTGACATGGGTGCTAGTGCTAGTGCAATACCTATTGACTTATACAAAGAAATTATGCATGATATTGCACCTACTGAGTTAGAAGAAATTGATGTCACAATTAAGCTTGCCAATAGAGATACTATATCACCAATTGGAATTGTTAGAGATGTTGAAGTCTTGTGTGGGAAAACTAAATATCCTGCTGATTTTCTTGTTCTTGGTTCCCCACAATATAGCTTTTGTCCTCATTATATTTGGTAGACCCTTCTTAAACACTGTTAATGCTAAGCTAGACTGCGAAAAGGATGTTTTTACTATTGGTTTAGGTGATATGTCTCATGAGTTTAACTTTTCTAAATTTCGTAGACAACACCGTGAAGATGAATTGCCTAGTAAAGATGAAACTATTGGTCTTGCTTCTATTGCCGTACATCCTAGTGATCCTTTAGAACAATATTTGCTAGACCATGAAAATGATATGTTTATGAATGAAAGAAAGGAAATAGATGCAATGTTCTTTAAACAGGGACCAATTCTGAAACACAACTTGCTTGTTGAAATCCTAGGGGATCCTCCTCCACCCAAGGGTGATCCCATGTTTGAGCTTAAACCATTACCTGATACTCTTAAATATGCTTATCTTGATGAAAAGAAGATATATCATATTATTATTAGTGCTAACCTTTCAGAGAAGGAGGAAGAAAAGTTATTGAAAACTCTGAAGAAGCATCGTGCTGCTATTGGATATACTCTTGATGATCTTAAGGGCATTAGTCCCACTCTATGTCGACACAAAATAAATTTGGAGAAAGACGCCAAACCAGTTATTGATCATCAACGGCGACTGAATCCTAAGATGAAAGAAGTGGTAAGAAAGGAAATACTAAAGCTCCTTGAGGCAGGTATAATTTATCTCATTGCTGATAGTCGGTGGGTAAGTCTTGTCCATTGTGTCCCTAAGAAGGGAGGTATTACTGTCGTTCCTAATGATAAAGATGAATTGATCCCGCAAAGAATTATTACAGGTTATAGAATGGTAATTGATTTCTGCAAATTAAATAAAGCTAATAAAAAAGATCATTACCCCTTACCTTTTATTGATCAAATGCTAGAAAGATTATCCAAACACACACATTTTTGCTTTCTAGATGGTTATTCTGGCTTCTCGCAAATACCTGTGTCAGCTGATGTTCAAGCTAAGACCACTTTTACTTGCCCTTTCGGTACTTTTGCTTATAGACGTATGCCTTTTGGTTTATGTAATGCACCTGCTACCTTTCAAAGATGCGTGATGGCTATATTCTCTGATTTTTGTGAAAAGATTTGCGAGGTTTTCATGGACGATTTCTCCGTTTATGGATCCTCTTTTGATGATTGCTTGAGCAACCATGATCGAGTTTTGCAGATATGTGAAGAAAATAATCTTGTCTTGAATTGGGAAAAGTGCCACTTTATGGTTAATGAAGGTATTGTCTTGGGGCACAAAATTTCTGAAAGAGGCATTGAAGTTGATAAAGATAAAGTTGATGCTATTGAAAAGATACCATGTCCCGAGGACATCAAAGGTATAAGAAGTTTCCTTGGTCATGCCGGTTTTTACAGGAGGTTCATTAAGGACTTCTCAAAAATTTCTCGGCCTCTGACTAATCTCTTACAAAAAGATATACCTTTTGTCTTTGATGATGATTGTGTAGAAGCATTTCAAATACTTAAGAAAGCATTGATTTCTGCACCTATTGTTCAGCCACCTGATTGGAATTTACCCTTTGAAATTATGTGTGATGCTAGTGATTATGTTGTAGGTGCTGTTCTAGGACAAAGAGTTGATAAGAAATTAAATGTTATTCAATATGATAGTAAGACTCTAGACAGTGATGTCGGCGTGCAGGAGCAGGGGTCCCAGACTTGCACACTGTGGCGTGGCTCGAAGGAGGCCCAACACGCCCATCTTCATCAGCATAGCTCAAGATCCTCGCGAGGGGCCAAGCCTCATGGGGGACGACAAGGAGCTTCTCGAGCCACGGCCTCGTCAGGTGGCTCATGAGGCAGGCGGAGAGTTCAAGGCGGGGTACCTCGCGAGGTGCCCATGGCGCAAGCCATGACGACCAAGGGCGCCCGATCGAGGCGCCCGACCCTTGTGATGTCCTCCTTTCCTCTTTGGTGCAAAGGAGCAAGCGCGGCGAGCATCAAGCAAAGGCATCCGTTTGATGCAACAAGACCAAGACCATGCCAACGGCTGGAAGGAGTCATCGTGGAGCCCAAGCGGGTCATCACGAGCCTTTGGCGGCGAGGACCAACTTTAGTCAGGATAAGTGTACCCATTGTTCCCCTTCAAAATGGCCAATTGTTGGCGCCCTTCCGCTCAATATTTGGGAGAGGCCAGGGCCTTCGCCTATAAATAGGACTAGCCACCCACATGGTAGGAGGGCTAGAGAGAGAGGAAGATCGAACCCTCATCAAGCCCGATGCTAGGCGACCGAACGCCACCTAGCAGTTCATCGCACCCGCCAAACAGACCCTCATGAGGCTGTTCTCCTTGTATTGTTCCTCATCAGCCCAGAGGCAATCCACCACACCACACACTGGGTAGGGTATTACACAACAATGGTGGCCCGAACCAGATAAATCTCGTGTCTCTTGTCTTTGTTCCATTTAGTAGTTTAGGTCCCAGCGATTGGCGAGTGCGAGGCGGTGGAAGGTTGGATCTCCGCGCGCACCCGATGTTCGAACCTCAAGGTCTGCCGGAACCGAAATCCGACATTTGGCGCGCCCGGTAGGGTTGCGCCGGAATATACCTTTTAAATCGCCTCGTTCTTCCCGACACCGTAACCATGTCGGCGCCCGTCGGGCTCAGCGCGGCGCCGAGCCGCTTGCCTCCCATGTCGCCCAGACAGCTCCGTCGGTGGGCGCCCTAAATCGTTCCGTCACACAGCGTCCGCTGCCACCGGCCCGGCGAAACGAGCAACAAGCATCGTCCCAACACCCGTCCATGGCGGGGACGGCCGCACCGCCACGCCTTTCGCTCACCCGGCTGGTTCTTCGTCACGCGCACCAGCAGCCATGGAAACCCGAGCTGCACTCATCGCGGCAAACGAGCTCCTCGCTACCGCCCGTCGGCAGCGTCTCGAAGAATGGCTCGACCGAGTCGCCGAGCTCGTCCCGCTGCTGAGGCGCCCGCACCGTCCGTCTCGCTGCACCGCACCGCCCATGCACGATAAACTCCCGGCGCCACCGCCTCCTCCTCAAGGCGCCACAGCCCCAAGCGCGCGGCCCAGGTGGAACCCGCTCCGCCAGCGCCGCGCTGCAAGAGCGAGCTGTCAAAAGTTCCTCGCCCACGGCTGCCCGCGCGCTCCGCCCAAGACGTCAGACCCCGCTGCCCCGGCCGTGGCGCAAGGAGGTCCACAAGACCAAGCTCTCGTCGTCCGAGGCCCCAGCGGCCACGGCCGGGCTGCCGCGCCTTCACCTCCGAGCTGCTGCAGCGTTCGTAGCCCGCCAAGTTCAAGCAGACCGCCTCCTTGCTACGACGGCACAGCTGACCCTACGGAGTTCCTCCAGCTCTCTGAGCTGGGCATCGAGCTGCCAGCGGGATGAAAAGGTCATGGCGAACTGGTTTCCCATGGTGCTCAGGGCCGGAGCCCGCTTTTGGCTCTGAATCTGGCCCCGTGCACGATCTCTTTACGGGCGAGATGCGCACCCACTTCATCGCCAACTTCGAGGTACTCGCGACCGGCCACCGCCGTGGCGACATGCGTCGAATCAAGCAGCAGCCAGGGAAAACCCTACAAAAGTACATCCAGCGCTTCAACAACGCACGCCTCAAGATGCCCAGGGTAACGGAGGAGGCCATCATCTCTGCCTTCTCCCACGGCGTGCGTGATGTCAAGATGAAGGAGGAGCCGGCGATGCATGAAGATCTGTGCCCCTCCCTGGAGCTGTTCAACTTGGCGACCAAGTGCGCCAGGGCTGAGGAGGGGCGCCTCTCCCTCCTCGAGCTGCTGCGCGGATCACGAGGAGAAGAAGTCCAAGGCCAGGGCGTGAAGCGCAAGGGGCTGCCGTACTCAGCGGCGAACCAGAGACACCAAGCGAGATCAGCCCGAGTCCTCCAAGGCGGTCGATCATGCGTGTACCACGACCTCCACACCCACAACACCAATGAATGCCAAGAGATCCGGGCCGTCTTGCTGTGGGAAGGGTCGGTAGACGCCCGGCGCAAGAGACTGGGCTACGGCCGAGGAGGAGGAAGGAATGCGGGGCCTTTGGGAAGACCAGCGGCCCGCGCCAGGGTGGCGCGACCAACCTCGCGAGGACCGTTGGCAAGACCCGCCTGCGAGGGAGGTGGAGGATCAGCCTCGCGAGGATCGCCCAGGAGAACGCGAGCCTCCCTCCACTGCCGCCACAGACCAAGGAGAAATGAGGACCGTCATCGGGGCGAGGGTGCAGGGGCTTCAGGGAACCGCGTCGCGATCGCACTGCATCTGGGCGGAGCTCAAGCCCCACCTCTCGGCGCATCTTCAAGCGATTCGCCCGTGAAGTGAATGCAGTCCTCCCAAGCTCGAGGCCCAGCGCCCTCTCGGTGGTCGGCGTGCGCCATCATGTTCGATTCGCGGGATCAGCTCAAGTGCGGCCACAGCGAGAGTTCTCCCGATGCTTTGTTCCCCAATCATCGACAGCGTGCTGGTCACCAAGACCCTCATCGACGGTGGGGCGGGGACTCAATGTCTGTCCGTGAAACATTCAACAATCTTCAAGTGCCTTCTGAGTCAGCTTCAGCCAACCAAGCCTTTCTCGGAGTCACCGCGGCTCCACGGTCCCGATCGGGCAGGTCCGCCTTCTGTCACCTTTGGGGCTCGCGACAACTTCCGCACCGAGCTCATCGACTTCGACGTTGCCCACATTCGCTGCCGTACAACGCCATCCTCGGGTATCCGGGCTGGCCAAATTCATGGTCGTAACCCCACCACGCTACAATGTCCTCAAGATGCCGGAAGCGGCGGGGTCACCACGGTGCCACAATGAAGAGAGAGCGCGATGTGCTCCACAGGAGCGAGCCTTTCGAGCCGCATCGCTAGAAGACCAGAACCACGGCAGCGGAGGCCTCAGAGACCGCACCCAAGAAGAAGAAGACATCGACCGGCCCGGCTCCTCAAGAGGCAGGCCCCTCGGGCCCGCCTGGGCGGGCGAACCTCCTTCCATCGCGCCATAGGAAGCGCCCGCCCTCCTCGGGGCGGGCTGGGGCTCTCCCAGGAGGCGCCGACCTCGCCAAGGTAATGAGGGAGGCGCTTGGGCACCACGTGGGCGTGCTTGAAGCACGTTCCCATAGCGAGGAGCAAGGCAAGGAGGGTGAACCCTCGGAGTTCGTCAGCGGGGGCCATTCAGGGCCTCTGAGTCAAGGGTCATGAGGGCAGCCGCCGCCGCCTGCTGTGGCCCCCCATCCAGGCGAGGATGGTGGGTTGCGCGTCTGCATCGACATACCAGGGCTCTACCGAGAGCAGCGTCTCAAGCGCCTCTGGCCCTCACGAGTGGGGCGTTAGAGGCCCGCCCCAGCTACGTCGCGCATGCCTCACGGCTGCCCAAGCAGGCTCTTGCGCACCAACATCTCATGAGGCCATCCTGGAGGCTCGAGAGGTCGGGCACGCCACAGCCGGGCGGAGATGGAGATGGCCCCGAGAGCCGCCCGCGCCTCGGATCCTCCAGGCCCCCGGGCACAGGGGCTCGTGAGATCGGCTCCGCAGCCCACCGAGTCTGCTACACCAACACCCCTTCATCCTCAACATCACGGGTGTCATCTTTAAGTTTTATTCCGGTGGGGCGCCTTGAGGGCGCATTATTCCCGAGGCAGCGTGGGTCTGTCCTGCGGCATGAATCCCTTTATTTCATGTCATTAGCCTATCCGGATGGGCGCCCCTCGGCTGCATCATCCCCAAGCCTTCGGGCCTGTCCAGTGACATATATCCTTCTTCGTTTTCCTTAGTGTTTTGCTCTCGCTCCATCATGCTTGTTATTTGGTGCCTTTTCCTGGGTGACGGAATCTTGCACGTTAAAGGGGGGTGCACGAGCATCGCGACTCGGGGCTCCTACCGTCTCTCGCCCTCACCCCTGGTCTTGTCCATGGCATCGCGACACGGCTTGCCGGCGTACGGTGAGACCAGCCCGAGCGGGACGAGGGCGTGAAGTTTCGTCATCCAACCCAGCTTGCGCGTTAAAGGGGGGGTGCCTGAGCATCGTGACTCAGGGCTCCTACCGGCTCTCCGGCCCTCACCCTCTGGTCTTGTCCATGGCATCGCGACACGGCTTGCCACCTGACGGTGAGACCAGCCGAGCCGGGACCGGGGCGTGAAGTTCTTGCATCTAACCCAGCTTGCGCGTTAAAGGGGGGTGCACGAGCATCGCGACTCGGGGCTCCTACCGGCTCTCGGCCCTCACCCTCTGGCCTTGTCCATGGCATCGCGACACGGCTTGCCGGCGACAGGCTGAGACCAGCCGAGCGGGACCGAAGACGTGAAACACCGGCATCTGGCAAAATTTGCAGGAACACACTCGAAGATAAGGCCCAGAGCCAGGCGCAACCCGCCTTGAGGTAGGGCCCCGTGAGTCCCGCGCCGGCTCACGGGTGCCCCAACACACCTCTCGAGGCCTCTCGCGCCTCTCCCAAGCAACTAATGGCAGGACTAACGATCGCCACGGCGAGCTCTTGTTCCTTTTGTGGTGAACCTGCAGGGTCCCTCCAAGGAGCACGAAACGACCTCGCCACACAATCTCTCGCCGACCTAAGCACGGACCTAGCACCGCACCAGGAAGCATTGTCCTGACCCTCGAGATAAGTCACCCCCCGGACACACTAGTTATCGCAACACCATCCCCACACTCAATGCAACCCCGTGTTAGCAACGTCGCTCTCCTTTCTCACCGAATGATGGCTGCTTGAGCGCCAAGGGGGACCTCCTGAGCATCGCGACTCCGGGGCTCTTACCGGACCTCGGGCCGCTCACCTCCTGGCCTTGACCACGGCATCAGCGACACAGCATACCAGCGGACGGCTGAAGCCGCCTTGGGGCCTGGACACACGGCCTGAGCATCGAGGCCCTCGTGAGGGCCGAAAGGAGGAAAGCGAGCTAGAAGCGGAATGAGCATCTCGCCTTTGCCTCATAAAAGGATCATATTGACAAGCGAAGCTACAAACATCTTACAAGCCCCACGGGGTACATTCTTGGCTCCTCGCGGGGACAAAGGCGCGAATCCTAAGGAGTCCTACCTCGGGGACCACCACGGTGAGCGCCATCATCAGCAGTGGGCCACCGGTCCGGCGCCAACCCCATCCAGGATCAGGCGGCGGCGGCTGACAGCTTCGCCCTGCTCGGGAAGCGCAGGCTCGAGGCTCGTGGCTGTCGTCGCTCGTCTCGGCGTCGCGAAGAGCTCGGCGAGTCGCTGGATCCTCCGCGCGCTTAAATGCGCTGAGGAGCTGCCAAGGGGAGTGGTCGGTCGGCCTCTGTCTCACTGCGGCAGGATTCCGACCACCTCTCCGGGCAGCCTCCGGCCAGCGACCCTCGCGTGAAGACCTTGAAGGACACCACGAAGCACCGCCGTACTCCAGGTGGATCGTGAGGCGCCCTCGTCCTGCAGACCAGGCGACCTCGCCCGACCTCGAGTCATGAAGACCTCGCCGGGGCAACTACGCGACCTACCGGTCGCGAGGTGCCGCAGCCGGCATCTTGCAACGAGTCCCGAGGTTCCCCCTGCTTGGGACGGGGCGAAAGAAAGAAGGAAGACGAATCCAAGATTTAGGAGGTGTGGCGGCGTGAAGCACGAACTCCGGCAGGAGCCTGGCGTGGACTCCAGGGGGGAAGATGCACACCTTCGTGGCCCGCCGGCGTCGTCGGCGGCGCCGCTCGTGGCGCCCGGCGTCGCCTCCATCAGAGCCGTCAATGCGCGCGTACAAGGGAAGAGGGAACCCTGGTGGCGGCCGCTCGCACCAGGGCATGGGCTGTAACGCCCCGGATTCGATGCGCCAGGTGTCTTCCAGTTATTCACCGTCGTTGCCATGTCATGTGCTTGCGTGTTGCACTTTGCCATGTCATCATCTGCATTTCATATCATGTCATCATGTGCATCTCATTTTGCATACGTGTTCGTCTCATGCATCCGAGCATTTTCCCCGTTGTCCGTTTTGCAATCCGGCGCTCCTATGTCCTCCGGCGTCCCCCTCTTCTCTATTTTCGTGAGTGGGTGTTAAACGTTCTCGGAATGGACCGAGTCTTGCTAAGTGGCCTTGGTATAGCACCGGTAGACCGCCTGTCAAGTTTCGTGCCATTTGGAGGTCGTTTGATACTCCAATGGTTAACCGGGTAACCGTAAACCCCCTTTCTCTTTGCAGCCCAACACCCCTTTCAAAGTGGCCCAAAGCCCGGCAAACTCCCCTCCATGCTCTCGGTCGTTCGATCACGATCATGTGGGCGAAAACCGTGCCCCATTTGGACTCTCCTAGCTCCCTCTACCTATAAATATGTACCCCGATTTTTCGCGCAGATCAAACCCTAGCCAAACTCCTCCCCTGCCGGACATGTCCGCCTCACGCCCAGACGCGTCCGCCGCCCGCCGCCACGTCGCTCCAGCCAATTGCAGCCGCCACGTCACCCGCCACCGCCACTAGCCAACCAGCGCCGCCACCTCACCAGCGGCTCCTCCCACGCGCCCAGGGCCAGCCGGGCCCTGTCGACCCAGGGGCCCATCTTCCGCCCACCGCGACCGGAGTGCTTCCCCAGCGCGCCGCCCTCGCCCACCGCCAATGGCGACCTCGCCGCCGCCCTCGGCCTCCCGCTTCGCCCGCGACCCGCCGCCGGTCACCTCGCCGCCCGGCCCAGCGACCTCCGCCGCCGTGTGCCCGGCCGCCCCGCCCGTTGCCCTCGGCCTCGGTCGCCACCTCCAGCGCCCAGCCATGGCGCCGCCGCCAGCCGCCGCCTGCTTTTGTCCATCGCCGCCCCGTCGCCGGCTCCCCCTCCGCCGCCTCCCTCTTCGCCTCCGGCGCCAGCTCCAGCGAGAGCTCGGCCCCGCCTCGATCTAGATCTGACGGTTGACTTTCTTCCCCCCCCCCCTCGTTTATCTCTTAAGTCCCGAAATATTTAGCATTATCATGCCATTTTCATCGCATCATAACTTGCTGCATACTGCTCCGTTTCATGTGTGTAATATGTCGAATAGTTCGTCTCAGCGAGTACTTCATTTGGTTCCATTGCATCATGTTAATTTGAGTCCATCTTGGTGCCTGAATCTTTGTTGCAAGAGTGCTATATGATGTTAACCTGCTGAAACTGTTATAACTTGGTGATTTGTCATTTTTGTTGCATTTGATGTGTGTATCCTATGAGCATGAGCTCTACATGTGTTTTGAACTATGTCATGCCATCTTCACAGTGGTGCCATCCATGGATTTTGTGGGTCTTGTAGTGAGTGCATCGAGCTTGTTAAGTAGGGTACTTGCATTGTTACATTACCTTAGGCTGATTCTTTTATATTATGATGCTATGTAAACCTGCTGCTACAAGTCATTCTATGCATAATCTGGAGATGTCCAATAAGGATGTTTTGTTATACATGTCTTGCTCTATCCATCCAAGCCCCACGTTGCATTTATATCTTGCTGTAGCTTGTTGTAATGTTGGTCTCAAATTGCTAAATAATGTTGCTGTCAGCCTGTTAACATTAAGTTCAGTTGTTGCCATGATTGTTGCTAGTGTTCAATGCACTCTATTAACTTGCTCTTGCCATGCTTAGCTTCATAAACATGTCTTCTTACTGTTGGTTGCCTTGCCATGCCATGTGTTGCTCTGCGGTGAGTGGTTCAAGCTCACCAACATGTCTACTTATTGTTGTTCCTGCCATGTATGAATCTGTAATATAACTTGCCATGTTTACATGGGTGCCATCATATCTTCGGATCCTTTTTGGCTCATGGTCAGTAAAGGACTTTTGTTCTATGCAATTAGTAGATTCATTCCATGCCTTTGTTTGCCATGTTAAGTTCCTGTAACATGTTGTTTGATAGATCTAAACATTGCAACCTGATGTAATTTTCTGCAAAGTCTGAACTGATATTATTTGCAATCTTGCCATGTCATTTTGAGCATGTTCTAGTGATTTATGGAGATAGCTCAGTGTTCATGTTTTGTCATGCTTTACCTGTACATCATGCCCATGCCTTTTGTTCTCACGTTGAGATGCTGTAGCATAGTGTTTTGATGCTTGCAATATGCCTAGTTGCTGTTTTGGACAGATTGTTGTCATGTCTTGTATAGTGTGTATGTGTTGAACCGTTGCTCCGTTTTGAGTGTGCTCTATGTGAAACTTGCTTGATTTTGCATGTA
Organism: Aegilops longissima; assembly: GCA_021605205.1. Lineage (NCBI taxonomy): Eukaryota > Viridiplantae > Streptophyta > Magnoliopsida > Poales > Poaceae > Aegilops > Aegilops longissima. The sequence goes on along the minus strand of CM038681.1, from coordinate 451,089,776 downwards.
GCTTCATATTATCATGTTGCATCCTTGTTTTGAGGTGTTTGCTTGATGTTTGGATGCATTTTGTATCAATGCCATGCTTATCTTGTTTTGCTCATATCTTCTAGGCCGTAGCTCCGAATCTAATGAACTTTATATGTAACTTGACTAGAATTTCGTGTAGATCATCTTGGTGCATCTTAAATTTCTGTTTAACAACTTGAACATAAGGTTTATTCAGATCTGGACCAATTTCGAAATTTGCATATGAGGACTTACCGGAATTGTTCTATGTTGTTTCCGGCCTCATTTAAACTTGCTTTGATGTGTTGCTCTTGTTTGCATCATCTCTTGCCATGAGTAGCTTCATGTAGCCTTTGTCATGCATCATGCTTGTTGTGCATCATGTCTTGTTCATGGTGGTGTGTTTACTTTGTTGTGTGCTTCTTCTCGATAGTTCCCGTTTCGTTGCGATCGTGAGGATTCGTTCGTCTACGCTTGGTTCGTCTTCATGGCTTCATCTTCTTTATGGACTCGTTCTTCTTCCTTGCGGGATTTCAGGCAAGATGACCGCTACCCTGGATCTCACTACTACCATTGCTATGCTAGTTGCTTCGTTCTATCGCTATGCTATGTTACCTATCACCTGTTTATTCAAGCCTCCCCAAATTGCCATGAACCTCTAACCTTTGACACCATTCCTAGCAAACCGTTGCTTGGCTATGTTACCGCTTTTGCTCAGCTCCTCTTATAGCGTTGCTAGTTGCAGGTGAAGTTGAAGATTGCTCCATGGTGGACAGGATTTTGTTGGGATATCACAATATCTCTTATATTATTAATGCATCTATATACTTGGTAAAGGGTGGAAGGCTCGGCCTTATGCCTGGTGTTTTGTTCCACTCTTGCCGCCCTAGTTTCCGTCATATCGGTATTATATTCCCGGATTTTGCGTCCCTAACGCGGTCGGGTGATTTATGGGACCCCCTTGACAGTTCGCTTTGAATAAGACTCCTCCAGCAAGGCCCAACATTGGTTTTACCATTTGCCTCACCACCACCTACTTTTCCCTTGGGAGTAATTAACCCAAGGGTCATCTTTATTTAGCCCCCCGGCCAATGCTTGTCTAAGTGTTGGTCCAAACTAGAAACCACTTGCGGCGCCACCTCGGGAAACTTGAGGGCTGGTTCTAGTTATACGTCTTGCTCATCCGGTCGTGGCACGAGGCGAGATCTGTGCGCTACTATCGGGATGTCGACGCGCCGGGAGGTCTTGCTGGTCTTGTTTTATTATTGTCGAAATGTCTTGTAGCCGGATTCGAGATTGATCGGGTCTTCACAGGGAGAAGGAATATCCTTCGTTGATCGCGAGAGCTTATCATGGGCTAAGTTGGGACACCCTGCGGTATAAACTTTCGAGAGCCGTGCCCGGTTATGTGGCAGATGGGAATTTGTTAATATCCAGTTGTAGTAAACTTGAAGTAAACTCTTCTAAAATACACCAACCGTATGTGCGTGTAGTGAGTGTCTCTTTTGGGGGTGGATCGAGAGGAGAACACGGCTTATGGGTTATGTCGGCGTAAGTAGGAGTTCGGGATCACTTCTTGATCATTACTAGTTGACGACCGTTCCTTTGTTTCTCTTCTCGCTCTCATTTGCGTTGGTTAGCCACCATATATGCTTAGTCGCTGCTGCATCCTCACCACTTTACCCCTTCCTTTCCCATTAAGCTTTGCTAGTCTTGATACCCATGGTAATTGGATTCTTTGAGTCCTCGTGGCTCACAGATTACTACACCACCAGTTGCAGGTACAGGTTGCGATGATCATGGCCTTGAGAGCGATGTTTGCTTGCTTTGGAGTTCTTCTTCTACTTCTTCTTGATCGGGGATAGGTTCGGTCGGCAGCTTTGGCTAGCGAGGTGGATATTGTTTGAGTTTGTTTATGTTTCATCCGTAGTGGGATGTTGATCTTATATGTTGTATTGTTGTATTCATGTGACATTATATGTCTTGGTTGCATCCCTATGTATTATGTAATGTTGATGTAATGATATCCACCTTGCAAAAGCGTTTCAATATGCGGGTCTATCCTTGGTGGGACCTTGAGTTCCTTTTGGATAGGGTTAGCATATTAGAAGCGTGTTTATGGGCGCCTCTGGCGGCGCTCTTAATCGACGACACCGGAAGGGCAAGCCGCTTCTTTTGGGGGAGCGGGTCAGGATCCTCTTGAGGAACCTTTCCCTTCTCTTCCGTGGAGAACGGCGGATCGAAGCCATAGCAACCAGAAAACAAGGAGGAGGAGAAGGAAGGATAGGCGGAAGGCGCTGCGCCGTTCCGTGCTTATAACGGCGAAGGCCAACCGTCGGCCTCCACGATCACCGGTGATCATGACCGACTCTGCATCGCGAGGACTTATCGAATCCGGGTGGTTACCGAGGCATCGTGGGAAGCGGTGCACAATGCGTCAATCAACGCCATGCGGCGCCCAAGGCGCGAGCTATTAGG